>VZTI01001559.1:268970-377562 GCA_013397865.1 Struthidea cinerea | reverse complement strand
TCCTCTTAGTCTCCCCCTCCCCCGCTATCCCCCCTTTTCCAACTCTCCCCGAGGGGATGCGCTTTGTAACACTGATGCCTGCTCTGGGACCCTACGGAGCATCCTTCCCCCTCCCAGCCCGATGGGAAAGGGGGTGCCCGGGGGGCAATCCCCGAGAGCACGGGATGTCACGGGGTCCCGGCCCAAGGTCCCGACACCCGCCTTGCCGGGAGCCCCGGGCACCCCCGGGCAGTGCCCGAGAGCGCCCAGCTTCTCCCATCCTGCTGCTTGCCGGGGAAGGACTGCGAAAACTCCCTAAGCCTCCCTTCCTCCGCGCACACCCCGTTTGTGCTGGGAAGGCTATGGGGCTCAAAATAAGAAAATACGCCCAACACGCCTTTCCCCCGGTGCAAAATGATTTCCTAAGATGTGGGTCTGCACTTTGCTGAGCTCTCCTCTCCCTCAGTTCTCACAGAGACCCGCTTCTTAGTCAACGGCGCTCTTTTGTCTGTCCCCCCCCCCGCTTTTTTTTGGTGAAAAAAACTAACCCACCCCACCCAAAACCCGACAACAACAACTTCTGTAGCTGTGCAGAAGTGGAGGAAGCAGCACCGCAATCGCGGCAGGGACACAGAGAAGCCGGACAGAGACTCTCCTCCCCTGGGCCGCAGGGCCGGTGCCGTCCTAAAGGTTCAAGTGCTCTCAGGATTTCGGAACAAAGACAGCCCAGCCCAGCTCCGCCACGCACGAATCTCCATTGTAATCCTGGTCTTACCCTCTTTTATTTTTTTTCCTTTTCTTCACTTGCCCTGTTTTCCAGCCTGCGGTTCCTGAAGGTCAGAGGGAGAGGTCACAGCTCTGCACCCCCTATAAATAGATTTTGATATTTAGACAGCTATTGCTACTCGATATTAACTTACAGGATAATGGCGAGAGATACCGTATGCGCTGAACCTGTTATTCACGAGTGAGCAGCATCTGTCGAATACAATTCTCGTCTTTTTGCCCTGTTTGGCTGTAGCACACATCAATAGGACGAAGGACGTCTTGAGGCTGGGGTAGGGACGGGGAGCAGAACGGCTCTGCGGGGGCACAGTCGCAAGTACAGTGTTGAAACTATACAAGGATTTAGAGAGCTGAAGTCAAGAGCCAGGTCGGCACAGACCGGCTCTGAGCGAGTGCAGGACCAATTCAAGAGCGGCTGGCGGAAAGATTTCAGCGGGCTTTTGACACTTCACATTAAAATATAATGAATGATGCTGAGGGTGGAAGGGTCTTCCCTCCGCACATTCACAGCCCGATTTCCCCTATTTCTGACTTTTAAAATAATCGTTTCCAGGTAGATATGAACTAGAGACTCAGAGCTCATAACTAAACCATTGGCTGTTTATAGGGCATTCAAGAGAAGGCAAGGTCTTCAAATGTGGGTAATAACTTTGAAGGGAGCATTAAGAGTTTCGTTTCCTTTTCACAGAGCATCCCCTCTTCTGGCTGTTCCCAAATCCTCCCCTGCCTTTCACCATCTGCGGGGCAGAAAGGCCTTTACACTCCCAGCCTGGGAGTGTACAGTCCTGGTGCCGGCATTTTTTTTGGCGGTGCGATTAAAATGAAATTCACGGCCGGGACTCCGGCTGAGGCTTTAGAACAAACCCATCCGCAGCCGGTTACCCGCCGGGATGTGCCGAACGGAGACGGCCAGACCTTTGGGAACTGGTAGAACCGGCGGGCAGCGGCTGTCCCCAGGCTGGGGCGGCTCGGGGTGGCCAAGCCCCCGCGGGAGGGGGAGAGGAGTCCGGCCAGGCTAAAAACACCATTTCTCCCTCGTTGAGCTGGCTCACACGTGGGTCCTGCTCCTTCTGCGAAACAGATTCCCCTTATCACCGGCGAGACCGCAGCTCCAGAAGCTAGTTGTAATCACGATCTTATGTAGCCGGACGGGAAAGTACGCCAGCGTTTGCGTCTGCTTACCTGGGCATGGGAGGGGGGTGGTCGTGAAAGGCGTCGATTGTGCGCGGACTTTGAGGTTAAAAAGGGGTAACCTGGGGAAGGGGAGGGAGGAAAGGCGCTGAGTGGCTTAATTTAATCAATAAAATGTCTGAAAGTGTTGTCGAGATTTGATTCTCCCGTTTGCTCGTTTAACTTGCCCTTTAATGCTCATGTGTAACATCTGGTACTGTGCATGTACCAGTGCGTTTTGGGGGTGGTGTGCGCTTTATTTTGCGAAAAGGGATAACTGCCATAGAAGAGACACAAAAGTAGCAGTTTTAAGATGCTGCGGCTTCCTAAAGCCTGGAGGGTTTACAACCAGCTCAGCAGCAGTGAAACAAACTTGCTGTCAGAAGTTTCCGACGCTCAGGAAGGAGGAGCGCGTCTCGCTGCCCGGCCGGGGACCGGCGGGCTTTGTTCCGCGGGGAACGAAGCCACGGGAGCTGCCACCGGCGCCCCGCTGTCCCCGGGCGGCAGGGACACTGGGTGGAGGGCTGGCAGAGCTCCCGCCCGGCCGGGCAGGTGTCCTGTTCCGGGCCGGCCCGAGGCAGAGGTGACCGCCCTTCGCCCGCCGAGAGAGGCGGGAGCGCTTGTGCCCAGAGCCCGACTGAAGAGGCAGACGCGACTTTTCTGGGTGTTTTTATGGCTTTCCAGGGAGGGAAGGTGCCGTCTCTTTCCCCCCTCGGCTTCTTCCGCCCATCGCTTCTCACCGGGAGCTCCGGAGGGCGCCGGGAGGGGCCTGGCGCTGCACAGCCCCCGGGCACACAGGGACGGTGCGCGGGGTCGGCGCAGCCCCCCCGGAGCGGCAGCCCGAGGGCTGAAGGGCGAAGATCTTGTGCTCCCTCCATATCGGGGCTCTCTTTGACCTGATGAGATGCTTAGGGCGAGCTCTTACGGTAGCTGTTCTCGCAAGAAAAATCCGAGTTATCGTGAGGTGCAGTCCCCATACATTTTTAACCATAGTGATTACTAAATTAATAGCAGGCCCTAAGACAGATGTCAAAACGTCTTGAAAATGTTTATCTGTGAATAATTGAGAAGGTGGTAAGACGCATTATCTGATTGTATAATGAAATATGTATGAGGAACAGCTGTTTGCAATAGTCACCTCCCGTTGTTTCATTAGCCTAGAGCCTCCTCTTTAAAGAAGCGCTTTCCTGAAGTTTGCCATTCAGCGTCCGCCGTTTCCACCGGCGCCGGCGGCCGAGCCATGCCCGCCGGAGCCACAGCGGGGAAGGAATAACCCGGTGTTGGCCCTAGGCCGGTCCACGGGCTCTCCCCGTGGCATTTCTCACTGGTGGTCTGCTCCTAGGGCGGGAGGGAAGAGGCGCGGATGGGGCCCGAAGATGTCTTTCCGGGCAATCTCAACTTGAAGGGGATGCCCTGAGAGGAAAGATCCTAGATGCTCATCTCGGAAGCACAGCAAACAACCATTTATTAAGATTTCATGCCGAGCAGCGACAGCCTCCTCGACTGCTTAGCGTTGACATAAACTTCCAGACGTCGAGCATATGCTGTTGCACAGCATTGTTTATGTGTGGTACCAGATGTTGCTTTGCATCCTATTGTCTGGAGACAATGTTTAGTTCAGGTTAAAATATCTTTACTTAAACTGCTCAGTTGGCCATTGTGTGAGCATTAGTGAAGTGTCATGGAGAGGTAATGGGAAGTCCGGGGAGGTTAGCTCTCCGAGCGTGGCCAGAAGGTCCCTGGTTCATGGTGGGGTTACAGCCACCACTGTCATCTTTTGTTTTCCCTCCTCAGAGAACCCTTGTCCTTCCTCTAAAAGGATGTGCCCCGCTCTCATTCCCTTCGGAGTTTTCTTCACCGTTTCATGAAACGGCCCGATGTTTGTTTTTCTAGTTCCCCTAAATCGCCCGAAAGAGGAAAGGAAAGCACTGTCCTGCGTCACCGCCACCTCAGGCCGGACCGGTCCAGGCGGAGCGGGGCGGCTCCACGCCCCCGCCCGGGGATGCTGGCGCCGGGGGGAATCGGTCTCGGGCGCAGAGTTCATGCTCCAGCCAGGGCGGCGGCTCCCACCCCCCAAAATGCTCGGCCGAGCCCCCTTCCCTCCCTCCTTCCCTCCGTCCCTGGCAGGGCGAGAGAAGGGGCGGCAGGGCGAGCGGGCCGGGGGCAGCCCCCTCCCGCCGCCCGGGGGGAAGCGGCCCTCCTGGAGCCTTTTCTTCCCTTTAACCCCGCAGTTTGGGCCGGCCGCGGCAGCTGACCTGTGCCAAGACTTTTGCTCCGGGAGAGAGGGGAAAAAAGCTATAGACTTTAATCGGATTTCTCCCCAAACACTTCTGGTATGTTGTTGTTATGCATCTATATGGAGATCATTATTTATAAATGAGCGAGTACGATCAGTCGCAAAGACTTTAAGAGCCCGGATTTGTGTCATTAAGTTGAGGGCGGGGTGGAGCGACTTAGCGGGGGACGGAGATGGTGGCCGGTGGGCGAGCGGGACGTCACCTGCAGCCCTGCTTTCCCTTTAGCCACCCTGCCACCCCGGGCGAGATCCCCCCTCTGCAGGCGGAGGAGGCCTGGCCTCAGTCCGGGGCTGCGGGCCGTGCCCCCGCCAGCTCCGTGCTCTCTCCCTGCAGTCCTGCTTAACACAATGGTGGCAGATTTCCCCGTAAACCAGGCGCCCTGCTAAGAGTGGGGAAGACGTGAGAGCATTTTCCAGCAGCAGCAGCAGGTTTTATTGGTCACTGTAGCCTCTACCTCCTCTGCTCCCCGACATTTGTGAAGCCACTTCAGGGCGCAGTTAACATCTCTCTAAACGCTCGAATTAAACAAAAAGCCGCATTGTGTATTTCAGCATCGAAAGCAAAGGTTTTGCACCATACAATGTAGATCTGTGTGTCATTTTCAGCATTTTTGCCTGTGCACAATCCCTTATGCCTTTTATGATAGTCCTGCACATTACAGTTCATCTGTAAAGATACTGCTTCAGAGGGACCTGTTGCAGACAGTGATGGTAATTAGTAACCTTGGTAACAGTTTTAAATAAAGATTATAACAATGATGTCAACTGTTTTTATTCATCATACCGTAAATGGGGTCTCAATATTATTGTGCCTGTAGAGGACAGTGTTTAAGAAACAGTTCTGAGGTTCCACTTTACTTATTATAATGCAAGTTATCACTTTTTACCTTGTCCTTAAGTAAACATGATCGTGGTTCTAAATAGCATAAAGATTTTCAAACTGCTGAGGACACTGTAAACTTTAATTTTCTGAGTGAGGTAGATATTATTATGAATTAGACTTATCAGGCTCCAAGTACCCTTATGAAGAACACTGTAGTCTTCCAGAGAAATACCTCAGAATAAGTACTGCTTAGAAACCGTAATGAGTAGTGTTAGCAGTGGCTATACCATTAGCCTTCTGCACAGGCTCTCCCCTCTATTAAAGCTTACAGAAAATGCTCACAAGCTGAAAGCGAAATTAAATATAATTGCTTTTATTTACCTATTGCTTTTATATAATTAAAATATTTTTAGTTACATTTATCAAACAGCATCTGCTTCGAGTATTACCTGCCACATCTATTAATCCATTTTTCTCTATTAACTACACCACCATTAGCTATTAAAATATGTATATATACACATATATATTACCTATATTGTCTTTGTCAAGATATGTTTTAGCTCTCATTAACAAAATAATATTCTTGTGGAAGAATCTCTGAAGCATGTTTTTCATGCACATTTATTAATAATCACAGTTGTCAAGAATTAGATATGCACAGATTGCAAATGAAAAGAAAATATTACATGCAAAATGAAATATACAGTAGAATTGAGTATAACTATTTTTCCTCCTTAAAATAAAAAATTTACAGAGTGAAAAACTGAGCTATTAAGCTTACTTAAAAGATGGCTTTGTTGGTTTAATTATACTGTAGTTATTTTATAAATATGTTTCAAAGGAAGCTTGCCATATTGAATGTCAATGAAGCCTGTAAAGAAAAGACTTACAAAAGCTAATGCATACCAAATACCAAATTTTAGTCATTAGCATTCCTATTTATTACAAACTAGAGGAACCTATTAACAGACAAGAATTTGTGTTTAGCTAGCATTACAATGTTTAGCCATTAAAATAAAAAAGAGCAAAAAATTACAATCTTCTCCCCCTGCCCTTTAGAACTATATGTGCGTTTTACTGAGAAACACAAATGTCTTCAATCAAAAAAACTGATAACAGAAACTGTGATTCTTCATTATTACCATCTGTACCAAAGCAAAACCTGTACTGTTTTATTCAGGCAAAATTTCTGCTTTTTTCGAAGGACCAGGGCTGTCTGATTAAGCAATTCAAATATTTTGCACATACCTTAACATCTGCATTGGAAGGACTTCTGGCCATGGGGAAGCACAGGTTGGCTTTGGGCTGATTCAGGCCTACAGGGTCAAGCCTGGAGGCTGCCAGGCCCGATCCAACATCAGTAGGCACTTCTCTATCACATTCAGTAGTTTAGGTCAAGTCTGGGGTGTGGAGAGCAGCTTTCATGCTTAGGATGGAGGAAGGAAGGACTAAACCATTAATGAGGTTAAGCAGGCTGCTAACCAGAAGTTTCTTTTCAGTGCTTGTCGCAAAAACAGCATATTTATTCATGTGCTGCCTATTTGTTCAAGAATTTATCTAAAACCTCTTGGCCAAGCATTTCTACTTTTTGAATACCCTTTAAGAAATTGTGGTTTTGTCTCTTTTGAAGAGGAGTGTGTGCGAATATACTACATCTCAGAATTTCTAAAAAAAATGCTAGGCACATTACTATGTAACATATTACATTTCAACTACAAATTATAAATAAGCTTTCTTGTGCTTTTCACCCAAATGTACTCTTTTGTGAAAAAAGAGAAGCATTTGGAGACACTGATATTCATGATCAGGTAACAAACTGATAGATCTTTTAGCTTTTGTTGCATCCCACACAGTCCTTGCCTTCTCAGCTTGTGAGCATCACTCCTAGAGACTCTGTTGTGTCTATTCAAATTGACAGAGAAATTCAAAGCAAGACCAAAGACGCAGCACAACATCTACAGAACTTCTGGATGGCAGATGCTGTCAAATGCCTGTTTTGCCACAAAGATTACTTCAGTTTTCAAAGAATTGGGGGAAGGGGGGTCGGGGAGGGGTTCAGGAAAATTCAACCCATCTGTTTAATCTTTGTTTTCCGATTTTCATTGTTAATTTCTAAGCCAGGCTTTACACTTAATGTAATAAAGGGTTTGGTTTGACTAATAAGGATCACTTTTGATTTTGATTTTGCAAGAATAGAGTGAAGACTAGTACAAAGAAAATTCACTGTATAAACATCCTGCCCAAGAAAGGAAGGTTCACCCTCACTCCATCTACAGGACTTGTAAGTAAAAGAAATTTGTTCTCTTCAAAGATTTAGACTGCCTGGCTTTAGGATGCCGTTGTAGGGCTGGTTGTTTATAGCTTTTACATGAACATATGGTGAGAAATTTGACTGAAATAGTTCTACAATCAGCATATCTTAGCATGTATGAAATATTTCGAGTAAAGAAGTTCCTGTATGACCCCATTTATGTGATCCACGTTGCTGCTTTTCACTAATGAAAACAAAACTGATCTGAAATTTGCATGAGTATGATGTCTGGGGATAACAGTCTCATGAAATCAAAATGATGCAGGCTGTCTCTGATTTTGCTACGATAAATTAGAATTTGGGAGGAAGAATCTCATGGAAAATTAAATACAAAAGCAGATAGAGTTTCTGAAATTTTAAGAACTCCTATTTTTTCCTGGGAGATTTTTTCTGAGTCAAAGATGTTCAGTTTATTATCACTAACGAGCAGTGGTTCAAGAGGCTGCAGACAGCCCAGATTAAAACAAGGCTGAAGGAATCCTTATATTGTCTCCCAAGTGTTGTAACTTTCACAAGGCGAACTTTTTCTAGGTCAGTGTGTCTATAACCCAAAATGGAGCTGATCCATAGATCTACAACTCAGATGCTGCTGCAAAGATAGATGTCTTGCAGGTCTTTCACTTACACTTAGATGGCATGCTAGATAGCTACTGTCAGAAGTTTTTCAGCAGAAAAGCTTAGGTTTGCAATGTTTCTGCCTACCAAACCCGAACTGATTTAACCCTAGAGTCCTGTTGCTAGAGTGGCAAATGTATTTAAAGGAGAAATGATAGTAATGCAATAGTTCTGACAGTGAAGTTCAGACAAAAAAAAAAAAAAAGAGCAGCCCTATGGAAGAAAAAGCGGTGTGATGAATCACTTCTTTGTTCATACTGGCCCTTTAATACAAAGCAGAATACAAATGTTTGAACAAAAATGCTTCAATTGTTGCATTCTCATCAATGCTTTCTCTTTCTCACTTTCAACCATCCAGAGTCCTTTGTAGCCATATACAGTATGCGACAGAACAATTTGGAAAAGATTCATCTATCAAGTTTAACAACTTTCTGGTGTAACTTCAGAGAGGTTTATTGCTTATTCATGTGGAAGTGAGTACACCCAACTTGTTTTGCCTGGTTTTGCTACTTTTGCTGGCTTGCAAGGCTGTTCTGGTAGCTGCAAATGGCTTCTCAAGTGACATTTGCTGACATTCAGTGGTGTATATTTATCAGTATTCTTCACCTCACTTCTATACGTGTAATCTATTTTATTTTGTTCTTCATAGCAACCTCCTTTCCACTGTCCATGGCCTGAAAATGATAAATGGCATGGTGGCATATTTCCCTAGCTGCACTAAAATGTCACTGTGAAAAATCTTTAATGGACTAAGTGTAGCTTTTCAGGTTATAGCTTGTCAAGTTACGGAGAAATTCTAGAGTTTCTCCCTAATCCACCATTCTTTGGAACCACAGCACTGCAGGCAGAGACTAATTATAAGTTACACCAGTCAGAGCAGGACAAAAATAAATGAAGTAGAAACTGTTTGATCAAGGCTTCTTTTATACTTGCTTTCTGCTTATGCTGTGTTACCTGATGTCCTCTCTTCAGGCTATGCTGATGTGCCTTACTGCTTCTGTATGAATATGCATGTATGCTGAGATCCAGGATATTTCAAAGAATTTGCTTATCGCTGTAGCACTGGATATATTTATACTGCTCCTACATCTGGGGGTGCCAAGGGAAACCCTCCAGGCTGGCCAAAGTAATGAAATGCATTAAGAAAGAGTCTCTGATGGCACCTGTGATTAAAATGAACCCCAACTGGAAATAAATAGGTGAGAGGACATAGTGTTACTACCCTCTTTTAGCTCTGGTACCAACATAGGTCAAGAGAGGCTGACTTAGACTTTAAAGCAGCCCCAGAAATCCAATGTACCTGCCCTGGACTCGGGGATCTAGAAGACTAAACTGCTTTAGGTTTTCTGTTCCTTTTTCTACAGTCTGTCATCAACTTTTTGGACATAATACTCAAGTCTGCAATATGTTAGTGTGAGACAAAACAGAGAACATTCACCCTAAATCTGACTGCAGATGGTACTTTGGTGTCACTGCAACGAATACTTAAAAGAAATATCTTAGTTCCTTGGATCAAGAGACCTTTAAAAAGAAACTTTCCTGTTCTATGATCCTAAAGCATCATGCCCAGATTTCCTCGCATGGAAGAGCTAGAAAGCACAAAAGGAACAAAATGCCAGAACCAACAAGAATATTTGTTTTGCAGCAAATGGTCAATGGTGCATTTTATCTGACAAAGGGGGCATTTCCGACATTGAGGGACAACAGCACCACTTTAGGTCATGCCATGGAGTAGGAAGTAGGCAAAATTATTTTCATATGATTTTTATTACTTACATTTAAGTGGCATTTTCTTTATCAGCAAGGACAAGAGGTTGTAAATCTTGAAGTGACGTGCAGCATAAAATACTTACTTGGCTTTTGATGAGAAGCCAGGGTGGAAATGCTTTAGGGTAAAATCTACCTTCCTCTTCTCCCATTCCCTATACCAGCTTCCATCTTATAACAAACATGCTATTACAAGGCCTGTGCACTCTTATATCCAGTTCCAGAGGTCCACATTTCACTCTTAGGACTTAAGTGTTCACATACTCCGTGATGACTTCCTGCAAGGATGTGACTTTCAATCCCTATGCCTACAAAATACACCCAGTATTTTCCAATAGGGAAAAACCTCTTTCCTGACTAACTTTAAAATCATGTCAGTCTTAGGAAGTGTCATGAATCCATCAGCTTTCCCAATTAACATTTTCAGTGCTTATTTACTGTGTAGACATAGATCACCCAGTGTTTTGCTTTACAACAGAGTTTCGACCTCACTTTGTTTCCAAGGCAAAGTTTAAGGGAAAAGAAACATCTTCTACTAGAATAGCAGAAAACAACACCTGGAGGAAGGTTTTTGCATACTAAGGAGGATTTGTGTCTGAAAGCTTTTTTTCCCCTAGTTAAAACAGTTGGTCTAAGAGAAAATACTGCCTCTTCCGGAAGTTTTTATCATATTCTTAGACCATACTACTAAAACAGCTACAGTATTACCATGCTTTGTTTGTCCTGTGGGGGTGAGCAAAATAAACTTAAGATGCTTTTGAAATGAAGCCCTGTCATGCCTTTAAGGCCTCTGCTAATTATCTGCATTTGACACTTGCCTGGAAGCCAGCAGAAGCTCTGTGCTGGGATCTAGAAATTCTAATATTTATAGGCTTTTCCCTAACGTTGCTCCCAGAGGACAAACAAAGACTTTTCTCCAGTTCACTCTGCAGCCCTCAGTTTACCCTGAATTAGGTTTACTGCATTGACTACCTGTCCTCGTGAAAGCCAGGTGAGTATGTTCCGCTACCACTACGCTCAAGCATCTGAGGAACTCTAAAGAGTCTTGGGGTTTTCGACTGCTTCAAAGGCACCTTCTCCCCACTCAGAGGAGTGTAAATTCAGCCACTGACTGGGGTCAGAACACAGCTCTGAGAGTTTAGCTTGCAATGTTCTGGTGCTGCACCACCCTTCAGAAGAACCACCGCCTGCTCCACAGGCGTGAGGCCAGATCAACCTACTCTCTGCACTTCTGCAGAGACGTTCACCAAAAACTCTCTGGGGCTGAGGAGGAAAACCAGCATTGAGCCTTCATGCAGAAGTTGCCAGTTTGGCACCTATTTTTTCAGCACGGCATTGCAAGGGATTCAGCTTTTCACATCTATTTATTTAGTTCAACTGTTTATGGCCTTTCAAATGCAACTGTCTTCTGTGTGTCCAAATGCCACAGGGGATGGTTTGGCTTTGTGAAAAGACAGTGCAAAAATGGAAATAAAGGAGCTTCCCTAAGGGCTTATCCATAAGACACACTGCTGTTTGTGGCTTGTTTCCCATTGAGGACAAAATTTATCCTAGTGTTTGACATATATGAAGATACCACCCCTGCTCTTTGCCAGCATCAAAAGGGAGGATGTACTCAAAGATCTCAAGTTGCATGCAGAGACTATCAACAGCTTCAGATTAAGCACAGCCAACATCACTGGGACCAAACTGGATATTGTATTACTGTCCTTTTTATCATCCTTTTTATTCTTGCGTGTGTGTGTGTGTGTTCAATAGTTCACTTGAAAAACAAAACACTGAAATAAAAAACACACATATTTTTCCTACTGAAGTGGTCTACCTGAGAATAAAATTCAAGTACTTCTTTCTAAAAGATATTTTAGAAAGCATGGAAGTTACAGTAAGGAAAAGAAAATATTCATACTGGCCTTTTCAAAAGCAGTTGCATGATGCCCAATTTTATTCCATTTTAGTGGGAGCGGAGCTAAGGCATGACCACAGTCCAGAGGATTTCTCACCTGTAAGCACGGGTAGATTTCCTGATGAACATTTAGGGTGTTGCAGACCCTCTCCTTTATCCTTGCTAGATTACCAGCTAAACTGTGGCCAAGTTTCTGCTCTGCTCCCTAATGCATAATATGGGTGCAATCATCTCTGCATAAATCCCTTTGTGGATTTGGGCCTGAGTGTTTTTGAAAATCCCACCCACATGGGACACCCGTAGGTCAAATGAAAAATTGCATAAGCTATTAACTAAAGCTATAGCTTATAAAAAGTTACCCACAAGAAAGGTACACAGGTTAGTGCTGCTCCAGGGCATCCTTAAGTCACACTTCAGCAAGTTATAAAGTTATCTTTGGAGAGCAATCATACCAAGTTGTCAGCCCTGTAAGGATAGATTTGTGTGTCTCTGACATGTCAGTTGTCGTCTTTGCCACTTCATTGCGGCTATGATATTTCAGCAGGAGGTAACCACTGCTATTCCCCTGCCTGAAAATCCACAGAACTTTCTTCTGTAAACATTTATTACCCTGGATATTTTCTCGTCACAGGACTGCATCTCGGAATTCATCTATATGTTTGTTTAATGCTCACTCACAGGTCAGTTCTTGTTTGTCTCAAATTTTTCTCATTTTAATCTGAATTTTTGTAGCAGAAGGTTCACGGGCAAACCTTTTTCCCTGATAAAACTCCATGCTTTGTTGGGTTTTTTTTAGTAATATCATTTAAAATGACACGGTTTTTTTGTTTGTTGCTGAGGAAGTAATGCAGGTCATCACCCTGCACTAGAAGAGTTACTGTCTTCATCGTGAAGGGGCCTAATCTAGAAGTTCGTTAGTAATCTGTACTATCGATGCAATATTGTCATGGAGCTTTCCTCCAGGGTTGGACTTGTTTCTCCCCATATTCTCCTGAAATATTGTTCTGCAAGTTGGAAAAATTATTTGTTCTGGCTGAGTCTAAAGTGAACAGTTAGAGAATGGAAACTCACAAAGTGAGCTTATGTTTAAGGCCTTAATTTTCCTCAAAGGTGAGCACAGTGGCAGTGCCAATGCCAGGCAGCAGACTGTGTCCTGACTGCAGTTACCCTGGAGCCTGAACCCCCATCCCAGGTTCACAGCCGTGCACACAGCACTGGTAGACAGAAGCTGGAGAGAGGAGAGTGAGTGGCCCAGTACAAATCTGTAGCCTAAGTGATGTGATCCTCCCAATATTCTCAACTTTTGTACAAAATGCCCCCTGGAGACACGTTTACAGAGTTGCCATTTCAGCAAACGACATTTTGCATATTCTTTGGAGATGCCACATGGGTAATGCAATCATACTCAGCTCAAAGTGACCATGTGAATTGAACATGACTCAGCTGCTCTCCGGATTACACACACAGGGCATTTTATGCCAGCAGACAGTAAGAGGAGCTGAAGTGGGGCTAGAAAAGGGAGAAGAGACATCTTCCTTTCAGCGCTGCCATTTCGGTATTGCTGCAATGTTCTACACAGGTACCAGTTTATGCTGGTGTACAGTGGAGATCTGCTTTGTAAAAACAGACCTTTTTTTGTAGAAACCAAAGTCTTTCTCAAGTATTTCTCTCTTTGGTGTGTTTCACCAGAATTAATACTCAGAAGCTACTAAGAAAATGTGCTAAAAACCGTAGTGGCATCACTGGTTATTTCCCGTCCCTCATTAGGGCATATCAAAACTTACTAGAGTGCCATATCACTTTCTCCCCAGTTCTGTGTTTTAATTTCCTGTTTTCTTTGCTGATTTCTTTTTGCTATTCCCTTTGGTTTACTGATCTGATTATTCCCTTTGCCCACACCTGCCTACTGTGGTCTCCTTCCTCATGCGGGGACAACTTGCTTTTTTCGAATTACCAGAAGACCTTTCTATTTCTCTTTGGAATTCTTTAAAACATAAATTCCCTTTCTCATTGTCATTAAGGCTCCTCGAATATTTGATCATTATTTATTCTGAATTTGTTTGTCTCCTTTAGACTGTAAGTATTTTACAAGTTAAAATACATCTGATCTCACTGTTAACAGCAGGCTGGGTTCAGAGCAGAACCAAGTGAGGCCGAGCAAATCTACCCATGAAACTTCCCAGCATTCCACCAATGCTCCAGTTCTTTCTTGCAGCAAACATAAGTGCTTTTAGAAGGTTTGTTTTTATACAAACAAACAAACACAGCCCCCACAGAAAGAACATGTGATCTCCTCATGCATACTCTGGTTCAAATTCCTGACCTGCTGTCTCTCTAACTGCAGATGACTGTGTCAATTCATCCACAGCCTGATAGTTATCCTCGGGCAAGGTGCACTCCACAGTTTCTCCTGGAGATCATCTACCTCCTATAACAAAGCATTCTTCAGAGCCATTATCTGAATTTGCTTCCTCATATACTGGGTGAGCATCCCCACAACTACACTGCAGAACTGCACTGAAACTGAGCTGCACTTGCTAATGAAAATTAATTTCATTGCAAAATTCCTGGTCAGCTCTAATTTGGAAGCCCCAGCTGAGCTCCTGCTGTGAGACACATATCATAAGAGACAGATCTCGCTGTGAAGGGCTGGCAGGTTGGAGAGATGAAGGCTGAGAAGAGAAGCACAACAGAAAGGTGGAATGGCTTCCTCAGAATCATGCAATGGGTCAGTGGCAGTTTTAGGTCTTAGTGCCAGCCGCAGCCCATGCTACCTCTCACATCCTGAGCTTCCAGACAGACTTAGTTTTCCCAGGTCATCTTTTCATTAACTAGATTATTCTTGCATGTAAGTTAACGCTTGGGTGCACAAGTTCAGCAGTTTTGAACCTTACTTTTTACAAGGCATCGTGTACATATATATGGCACCATCAAAAACTTTCAGGTAACAGATAACAAGGATGTCACAGTAAAACGCCTAAAAGCCAGATCTTATTGCACCAGAGTAGGCAGAGGGACAAAGAAAAGCAAGTATTGTTCCAACTAAAGTCTGTCAGCTGCTCTGAACAAGATAAGAAATATCATTCGAATTTCACAGTTTGGAAAATCTGGCATTAGATGGTGCATCTTAGGCTGTACAGGTTGTAAAGCCAATGTCATAGTTAGAATGTGATGCCTTACTTAAAATTAAACTTTTTCCAATGCTTCCCTAAGTCTCTAAGACTATGAGAATTTTTAGTTTTAAAGCAATTTCGTTTTTTCTTCTGGCCTTACACTGATTAGGAACAGAATTAGAGACAACTTGCTGTATATTATAAATAGCATACAACTGTATTTTGTCTATTTTTCCTAGGAGCTTTCTGAAACTAAAATTTCTCTTTGAGGACAGCTGGTCCATGCCCCTGAGGAAAAAGATGCTTATGTCAAGGCTGAGGTTAATGATTTTAATTTACAGTTTTTGTGGGAATATTGTTTTGATTCTGCAGATATCCGTCTCTCCATTGTTTTAAAAAAGCGGCAATACTTAAATAAGGCTTTACATCTTATTATCCCAAAACATGTTTAATTTTGTTTGACTAGATCATGTCAGTATGTTAATAGAATAATTGTTATTCCAAACATGCTTGGTGAACTTGAATAGCAAAGTGAAGTTTATATGTTTAATCAAATATATTCAGTAATTCCAGTGGAAAATGCAGATGTGTTTTCTGTCAATATTTCCTTGACTTTTGAAATGACTATACATTGCCCAAATTGTCATTCTTGTGGATCCATTTTCTATCCATATCCAAGCAATTGAATTTATTTGTATGACTGTTTACAACGGATGAAAAGGGAAAAAAAACACAAGGTCACACTGGCAATACTTCTTGCTGGAAGTGCTTTTACAGGTATGTGATCAAGAGAAGGAAACATCTTGCAGATTTTCAAGCCATGAGTTGTAAGATGGGTCATAAAACCAGCTGCAATTTCCAAAACCATTCTGTGTTTTTGGATATATTATAAAAGACTGCTATTTCTCTTTTTTGTCTCTCATGCAACATTTCATCTTTCCTTCTGCATGAGATGATGACTTAAAGCTTGTCTAGTTCTTTCAGAGACTTTCAAAAGAGAAAAAAAATCTTAAAAATATCAATTGATAAAAAGCCTATCCATAGTGCTGTCTGGTTTAGAAGCCAAGCAGGGAACCTTGAGGTGAGAACTGCCCATGGACTGGTACTGTGCAGGTGTGGGAAAGTGGCAGGATAGTGTGGTATGAATGGGAACAGGAGCTTTGGGAAGCGGTGGAAATTCTGAGGGGACGCTTGAAGAGACAACACAGAAGTGGGATATAAAATGGAAGGAGCTGAGGAAGAGTGATCTTGAGGGCACAGGAGCAGAACAGGGAAGTGCAAAGAGCCTGTAAGACCAAGAGGGAATTAAGGGATCCTATGAGGCTCCATGCTGCTGTTAACCCAGCTACCTCTCTGGATAACATTGTGGGAAGATGCCCAAAGGGAATTTGTAGAATGTGGTTTGTAAATTTCCTATATATTTATCACGAAACTTTCTACATTTTCTTTAAGCAACCTTCACCAGTAGTAACTTCTTATGGACCCAGCCAGGACAGAACATTTGTGGATGGACTTTTGGTGGGTAGCGTGGCTGGCAGAGAGCAGGTGAAGGCAGTGCCCCTGAGCTCAAGTGTATCATGTTTGTAATTTGTTTCAGGAGTGACTCTGAACCTTCCAGTCCCTGGAATATTTTCTGTCCTCAGGGAATGTGAGGAAGCATGGAGACAAAGGGGGAGACTTGAAGTATTTCTCCAGGAAGAAAATACATAAATATTGTTGTATATTGGCTGATGGTTTTTTAAAGATTTTGCTAAATAGTATGGTTTCATTACTTCTAATAGTAGAAAAAGAAGTCGAAAACATAAAGTTGCCCTAGGATCACAGTGTTATGTATTTCCTCAGATTATCTTAATTGGAAACCTCATTTGAGAGAAGACATTCTTCTTTGCAGCAGTATAGCTCCTGTTAGGTTAATATAGAATTAAGGATATGATGATTTTACCGTAAACAAACAGTAAAAGATAATCCAACATTTCCACCACATTAAATGCTGTATAACTTCTGATGGAAGCATGTTATTCGCTTCTAGATAATGAGCATCAAAAAAGATTATTTAATATGGAAATTCACCTTTCCCAATACACTTATTTTCAACCTCTACAGTGTATTCAGAGTGTGTTGTGTAGCTTCTCTGCTCTGAAAAAACCACGGACAAATTTTCATGGAGATAGATAGATATAGATATAAGTACAGATATAGATATAGATAGATATAGATATATCTATTTTTCTTTTAGGGGAAAGTGGCAGCTGAACAAAACCTGTTCTTTCAACCAAGCAGCAAAGCAGCAGTATAGGGCCAGAGCTGGAAGTCCTTGTGCTGTAAATCCACACCAATTCAACTAAGACCAAGCACTTGTGAATATTAAATTCACACTAGTGTTGCTGAGAGTAGAAATGGCCTTTGTTTTTGAAACCCTTGGAGTCTGAAGTGAAAAAAAAAAGGAGCAGGGTTTAACCTTTAAACCTTTCGCTGACCTTTAAGCAGTACTTTGGATTATATCTGCCCTTGTTAATCTGAAGCCACTTGCAAACATAACTGGCATTCCTGTTTCTTAAGTATACCTTACATACATTGTAGAATGGGTTAGAAATTCAGAAGTTTTGCTCCTGTTCGTTATGTCTTTATCACCTTTTAAAGTGATGCTTATCTTTGCTAACAACATTTTATAGTTAGCAGCAACACAGGAAACGCTTTATGTCAAACTGCACCATTTAAGTAATGGCCAGGCATAGATCTCTTGGAGATGCAAACCCATGTGTTGATCAAGTCATTAAATTTTGCAGAATTCCTGTATTAACGTAGAACTGTGAGGACCAGCTTTGTGAACACCTCTTTCCATCCTACGTGAGTAGAAACTTGTACAACAGCCACTATTTTTTCTTCTTTGGCTTTTCCTTCTTTCATGCTATTCACATCACTGCTTTGCATGCACTTTTTTCTCACATACCTTCCCCATGCATATCTTCATTTTGGTCTATTAAATCCAAACTACAGGTACAAATGACATAAAATGAACCATGAATTTATCTTGGACAAGATCTCACTGTTCTCATAATCTAAACAGAGTTTAATTAAGACTAGAAACATCTACTGCTTGATATAAATAAAATAGTCTAAAACTGGTGATTGTCATTTCCCCTTTTCATTCACACAATGATTGCAAAATGTCTTGCCATTCACATGGAAATTTGTCTTCTAAGTACCTCTGTCTTTAGTGGAAAAATGTCATGAGCAGAGCACAAATTTGTGGGAGGATGTATATGTTTAAGAAATAACTGCTATACCATATTCTGTGTCCATCATTTGGATCAATAATTTTCCTGCTGGATTGTTACAGTAGTACAGAGGAACTGATGCACTGCCCCTTACATTCAAGCTACTCTTCAAGTGCAGAAATACTGGGCTTAGAAATTGACAGAATTTCAAGCAAGTTATTTTGCATTGAAATATGAAATGTTGAAAATTGCTGAGACAACCTAGCACAACAGAGGCATTCAGGCCGAGTCAGTGTGAGAAACACCGTTGTAGGTTTAGAAAGCTAAGTGTATGGGATTTGTTTGCCTGTAAAATTTTACCAGGACCTGACATGGTAGAGACATTGAGTGCCATCGGCTTTTAAAGAAATAGAGACTTGACAAGCAGAGAGCAAACACTGAAAGGTCTTGTGGTGTAGCCAGTGAAAAGCACCTGTTACTTTATGTAGGGTATTTATTTGAATATGAAAAGTACTATAAATTTTTTTTATCATCTCCTCATCTCTTGCTGTTGTGTGTTGGAGAATGACTAAATCTCTGGAGAGGGATCAGATCTGTAAAAGTTGTCAGTTGCTAAGACAAGGTATTCAGTGAATAAATGAATTATTGTACTGAAGTCCTTTATTGAATATTCCTGTGTCACTGCTTTAGTTAAGAATCAAGAACACAAGCATTTAACAATATCACTTTAAATTCAAACTGCCTTGAAAGGACTGAGATTGAATTTGCAAATGTAACCGAGAATAAAATGTGTGCCTTGGATTACATGTCACTTCTTGGGATGTTTTGACATAACACACTTAGAAATACTTTCCTGGGAGAGAAATGATTAAAATAAATTTCAGTTATCTACGACTTCTAACAGAGCCAGTCCAGTTCTTGGTTAGTTTGTTCTGTGCATCACAGCAAGCACCAGCTGACATGCTCACTTGTGTATCAGTGCGGAGGCCAACTGCTTAAGGCTAAAGTGCTGTTGTGTTCCTTGTGTGAGTAATCCTATTAGCAGCAAGGGAACATAGGCATGGATAAATTGTAAAATGGTCAGAAGCGAGAAAATAACCTGACTTCCTTCTCTTTTCTAAAGATGACCTGTGCAGTTATTTTAGACAGACCTCTTGTGTGATGGTACCAACACCTTCAAAGCCACCATCTTTTTATCTCCTCTCAGGTGTACCAAAATCACATCAGCTCTTCAATATGTGTTCAGATAGGCACACTTAAAAAAGTACACAAGCAAATCCATCCAATAATCTGTCCTCTTCATTTCCAAAATACTGGTACCAAAATAGAAAACATATGGATACACAGGGAGGTACTTTTCTCTGTGTCTTTGACGAAAACACACCTACTTAAGACATTCAGTACATAAGGACCACACAGCATTGCTCCCAAAGAGCAACCATGTCCATAATGGAAAGTATACACCAGAAATTTAGTATTAAATCTACTTTTATTAAATATAGTTAAATCAATTACAGCTTCTCAGTATCAAATTTTAGTATTAAGTGTAGTATTACATTAAAAAAAAATTAATCCAAGTAGACAATTCCTACTACAGAGTTATGCTCAAATTTGCCACTCATATTTGTGGAACTTGCAGAAATCTAAGAACGGCAGCTTTGGGTTTACTAACAAGATGTCACAATTAAACTTATCCAGGAGGGCAGGTAAGACTGCCTGTTAACAGTAACATTCTCAGAACAGCATGATTATTTCACTGATCAAATCACCTGCCCATTCATCTAGGCCAGGCAAATACCAGAAACAAAACAAGATTATTACTTTTTGCAATGCACCTGTTTTTAGCACATGATGAGAGGATTGTGAAGACAGTGATGGAGCATCCATCAAAAACCTGTTGCTTCATGCTCTGTGACACATTTGCTGTACCAGGAATGAAACAGAGAGAAGGAATTTGGTTGTTGTGGTTATGAAATCCAGAACCTGGTTCTATAACCTGCTGATGACATGGACTTCTGTTGTCATTTGGCAGCCATTATATATTCACTGTCTTAATTAATAATTATGAATGTTGCATGACATGATGTTTACACCCTATCTGAAAATAAAATGAGTACTGACATGTCGAGGATTTGGCTAAAAGTTGTTTTGATTTCTCTCTCATTAGTGCTGGATCTCACTGTTGATCTGTTAATCATTTTAGCTTCATCAGATGAAACAGTAAGATGGGCAAAGGCAGGTTCTGCTTCCCACAGCGTCCTGGGACTTGTACCGGCTGCACGAGAGGTAAGGCAGGGTTAGAAATGCACTAAGGCAACCCAGGTACCAACTAACCCGTACCCACTGCTCCTGCTCAAACCCTCCTGCTTTCCATAGATCATTCCCACATTCAGAGGGTGGCAGAGAACAACGGGCTACTGTCTAAGACCTGTGGGACTCATGCATTTGAAAGCTTCATGTGGGAAAAGAAAGTAGAGACTGAAGCACTCACACCCTAGGGAAAATGCACAGCTACCACACCGGAGTGCACAGCAGGATGTGGAGCACCACCACCAAATTTTGTCAGAGGGCAACACCTCTTGGACTTTTATGACGTCCCTGAAATGAGAAATGTGGTCTGTGTGTAACATTTCAGAGGCAGCCCCTCGGGTGAGGCAGCCATACCCCTGTTCTCTACATAGGTCACAGAGGGAGTGAGACTTGAAGAAAAGGAAAAGGAAGAGGGTTGCCCTGCCCTGGCACATAGGTGCTCTTCTCAATCTATATGATAGCAAGCACCCCAGGAATATTAAGGCTGGAAATTGAAGAGCTTTAACCTGCTTAAGGCCCTGAGGTTCTTATGCCTTTATGTACATTTGTGCAGAGAAGAAGAACCTGAGACTTGCAGTTCAAAATACAGATACAATTAATGCTGATGTTTGGTAACCAGTTCCTGTCTTCTGCTATGCTCCTTTGAAAAAAAAAAAAAAAAAAAGAGAGACAGCAAGCAAAACTTCCAGAATTTAACTTTGCTGTAAGATTTTACTTCCTCCCCTTAGAAACATTAAAATCCAAGTACATCCCAGTAAAACGTTTTCAGGAGATGGTATTCAGTACATAAAAAGCTAAGCAAATAAACTTCAAACCTGAAAGTACCAGATCTTAAAGCTTGGAATTTAAAACTGCAAAGTGCACAGAAATAAAACCCTTGTGGACACGCTAAAATGTCTAATTCATTATTATTTCAAAAAAGATTAAAAAATAATTTCTTAACATTAAAGTGCAATCAAGCACTGAAGAAATTATTTAAACTTTCCATAGGAAAAAAGCACACTCTAGAATGCTGCAAGGGTATTGATGGCTATTAAATATTTACTTTTCTCTCTAGCTCACACTAGAAAGAGTAATTTGTATTTGGCAGAAACTGGCTGCAATTACATTAGTCAATCCAAAAGCCCAACTTGCTCATACAAAATGCAAACAAATTAGTTAAAATGGTCTAATTAGCAGACTGTAAAAATGCAAAGCAAGGCTGGCATAAAAATGTGTGCTAGACAAGTATACTTTTACAAAATAAACAGGAAGGCAAATATGAAATAGTCTAATAAATCCTAGCTAAAGGACTATAATGTGAACCCAAATATTTAGGGATTGCATACTTCAAAGAAAAGTTTCTATAGACTCTTACATATTTTCTTGCAACCCACATTCCATCATGAATACATGATTAATACCACAGCTGAAGTTCTGGGATTTCGGTTCAGCCCTGTGGAGCTGTGTGAGGGCAGGTTATATATACATTTTGTGTGAGAATATACACAAACACAGCTCCTAGTCAAGTTAATCAGAGTGCAAGGTAGCTTTGGAGCACACAAAGAATATAGGATGTGGCCTACGGAAGGAAGGTCAAGTCATTTCTTTACATGTAGCGTATTTGTTTTTGTTTCCACAACTAAGATAAATAACTGGAAGCATACGGAAATGTGGAAACAGCTTAGATAAAAGATAAAACACGGTTGTTCTTATGAGACGTATAAACTGTGGGCATTGTCCACAAGGACTCAGCTTACTGGTTAAAAAGTATCACTACAAAAACTCTATTACTGTAGCCATTGATATATTAGATCAGAAAGGGCTTTAGCATCTTTATCTTCACAACATGCTGCAATTTCTTCGTCAGTGGGGTTTTAACTGTTTCATTTCTACACCACAGCTATAATAATCCATTATGATTCGTAACCTATCACATAAAAGAAGCTGTTGGGAGGTGACGATGTGAATTTGTCTCCATATCCTTCTCATCTCACCACATGTTCTCCTGTCCTTCAGCATAGTGGAAGCCACATTCTTTCTTCTTGCCACCTGACAGATGGCAGAGGATGGGTGACTTTGGCACAATAGTTAGAGACACATTGAAGAAACAATAACCATGAAAAACCTCCAAGAAAAATACGATGTTACTCTGCACAAAGAACCTGTGTTCAAAAGCAACAGAGCAGCGGAAGTGTTCTGCCTACACTGAAGAGGAGGTCACACAATAGAAAACAACCCTTGGCAAAAGCAGAGCAGTGGCCACAAGGTGTGGTCATTACAGCCATCACCACTTTTAGCACATAACAGCTGACTCAGTTATTTCACTGAAATGTTTGATTGTGGCACCTTCACACCCCTGTGCTGTCCTCAGATCGCCTCTCTGTGCCAAAGAGGTTCTGTCCATCACTCCTTCTCACAGAGTGTATTTATTTGGTGGGAAGGATATCTCACTCTACAAGATGTCCCTTCTAGTTTGAGTGCCATTGGAGGAGTAAGGGATTTGTGAGTGTAAGAGCAGAGTCCAGTAGAGATGGACTGTTATTTAACTTAGTGCTCAACAAATGGCTTTGAGAACAGGAAAGGTAACAAGCTACATCACAGAAAGTTTATGTTCCACTTTCTTACTCATCGCCAGAAATGCCCATCTCACAAAATTTTCCATACACTGAAAATCTTGACTCCCTGTCCTAGTTTGGACAAATTTGGAGGAGAATATCCTCTGATAGAAGTCAGGTTGCAACCACCCCTCTCCCCCAGGTTCGGGAAAAAAATTTCCTCAAAGGAAAGTGAAAGAGATAACAAACTATTTATTTAACAAACACACAGGTGGGGAATAATAATGCTAAATAATGAGATCTCTCTCTCTCTGTGGAGAGAAAACCTGAGAAGATTTCAGAGGTCCTCTGTAGGTGCGGTCTCTCTCCTCCTCGGAGCTGGTCGGCGAGAGACCACCCCCCCGGGCCTCCGGGAAAAGTCTCCTGATGTGTTCAGATGTTGTTGAAACAGTCCAGAAGAGAAGAACAAAAAAACCCAAAAATCCTAGGAAAACGAAATTCAACCCTCCGTCTCTCGCTGGGAGAAAAAAGAGCCGAAAAAAAAACCCAAGAGATACACGGAGCGTATCTCTGTGTCCTTGAAACAACTGCTTTGAAACGTTTTTTGTTTTCTGTCCTTCTCAGGCTCAGTTTAAAGACACAGAAAAGATTGCTGGGCATAGGGCAGCGATAGGGGATACACATTATAAAGTCACCCCAAGACACTCCCACAGAGCTCCCTGGTGATGACTGGATAAAACAAGGATGTTGAATATATGAGGAAGAAAAGAAATTGCTGGCATCAAAAAGGGCAGTTAAGAGAATCAAAGCTTGAGGTATGAGGAAAGAAGTCCCATCATGTCGGAAGGCTCCATCCTGTTTTAAAGAAATTCCACTATGGTGTCCCAGTTCTGTTGCTGCACATCATGGGCGACAGACAGGAGATGGGATGGCTGCTCTGTCTCTGCTATGCTCATGCTAAGATACCTAAATACTGCGGTTGCTACCTCTTTGAATGAGCCATGGGACTAAAGAGCAAAATTCAGCACAGCTCTCCAGGCTGCTGGCTACAATTCTTGGTGTCCTGTGTTTCATTGCTGCCCCTACAGTCACCCGTAGCAAGCCCAGGTGAGTTAATCAACTTCCTGCCTGGTGCATGGCATTGTTCATTCTTCTCTGTATCTGCTGGCAGCTCCGTTATCCCTTAGTTGCCAAATACTAAGAAAGGCATAGATTCCTGAGCTTTTGCAGTCTTCTTCCCAGAGCTACTCACCCCTTGCACGCAATTCATTGGAGAGGCAAACGAATCCGAGAGGAGCGGGTTTCAGCCTGGTGCACTTCAACCCATTGGGGCAGACCCTCCCCTCTTATCGTGGCATCCAAGTCACCTGGTCAAACAGCCCAAGAGCGGAATTTCCTGAAGGAATATGCTCAACAGGCATATTTCCTGTTCCCTAAATCTGCTGGGAATAGCAGTGCAGTGTCTGTAAACCAGCCTCATATATATGTCAGCCTGATTCCACAGAAAGATTTACTCCAACTCTACTCACTCCCGTGAAGAGAATTACTCAAGATAGAAAAATTAAAACTTATCACAAGAATTAAAGAAAAATCCCTCTTGATACACACCTCTTGACAGACATCGAGGTGCTGGAGCATGTCCAGAAAAAGGACCTGAGGAAGGGTCTGCAGCACAAGTCTGATGAGGAGTGGCTGAGGGAACTGGGGGTGTTTAGCCTGGAGAAAAGCAGGCACAAGGGGGGATTTTATCACTCCCTACAACTACCTGACAGGAGATTGTATCCAGGTGGGGGTCAGTCCCTTTTCCCAAGTAACAAGTGATAGGTCAAGAGGAAATGTTGCACATGGGGAGGTTTAGATTGGATATGAGGAAAAATTTCCTCATGGAAAGGGTTGTGAAGCAGTGGAACAGGCTGCCTCAAGGAAGTGGTTGAGTCACCAACCCTGGAGGTATTTAGATGACTTTAGATGGGGCACTTGGGGACACGGTTTAATGGTGGGCTTGGCAGTGCTGGGTTAATGGTTGAACTTGATGATCTTAAAGATCTTTTCCAACCTAAATGATTCAGTAGTTCTATTATTCTATGAGTGTCTGGGTAATAAAATAATAGTCAATACATTCTATTTCAATAATGACAATGCATGTAGGAAAAACAAGCACATCTACATGGCCACAATCACTAAATGAACAACTTCATCTCAGGAAGGACATCTTGAGGAGCCTGATAAATATGTCAGTGCTGTGTTCAGCAGCAGCAAACCCAATTAAGAACATTAGGAAAATACTGGAGAACAGATCAGAAACTATTCTGCTGATATATGGCCTGTAATGTACAGTCACCTCATCTCAAAAACAGTATGGGTAAACCTAGACAAATACACTGAAAGACAAAGAGAGTGGTCAGCTGCATTGAACAGCTTCTGAATGAGAATGTCTTACAGAGTATAAGACTTCTATGTGGACAAGAAGTGACTGAGGGTTAACATAGAGTGTTATTTCTTCAGGAGGCACAGAGAAGGTAAATATGAAATATTATTGACTATTTATCACAACACAGGAACAAGTGGGACACAAAACATTACTGGAGAACAAACCAAATGAAAGAGAGTTTTTTTTCCACAGATTCGGTAGCTGAAGTGTGAGACTCATTCATATCCACAAGTGGTTGCAAAGCCTTAAAGACAAGTAAACTCAGTAAAGACTCAGTAAATTCATGGAAGGCAAATCCTGAAACACCTATTGAATGCAAAGTCTGGGTCTGTAACAGTAGTGATGAATAGCAAGTGATGAACCACTGTGTAGTTACTTTGGTTTTCTGGAGACAGAATATTGGGAAAAGTTTTTTTGTTGTTTTGCTCCAATCTGAATGATCTTTTTGATAGTCTGTGAGATACAAACTAGAAGAGAAGTGCTTTTATCTTTGTAGGGGATATAGAGTAGCTCTAAGGGATCTGAGATGAGTAGGATGCTGCGGGGCAAAAAGCTTGGTTCATTTTTTTCCTGAAGAGAAGGCAGCTTCTTTACCTTCGGTTCTGAGGTAGCTCAGGGAACTTGCTGTACCAGTCTCACATCACTTCATGTCCTACTTTCACCAGTCCTCTTTCCTTTGCTGATTCCATTAACATTCTGCTACTTAGAAAAAAATTTGGTCTAAGATGACACACACATATACAGGATGATGAAATAAACTCTTGTTCCCTAAATCTACAACACAACACTTTTTCCTTTGTTACTGTGGACCAAGTTGATCTAGAATTTGTGAGGTGAGCATAATTTATTCCAGACTCATGCTGCAATAATTTATGTTCTTGAGCCTTTGCAGATGTATAGTCACTAGAGAGCTGTCTGACGACAGGAGTTTTTACACATATTTCATCTAAATCAACACTCCAAATGCAACATTGAAGGTGCAGTGAGTTTGTGTGGATTTGTAGCACTCCCTGGAGGACTCTGTGTCTAAAAACCAATAAACATTTCACAGTTCTCAGTAAGTGAAGATTTTCATCATTTTTGATGCATGCAATATTGACTGGTTTCTCATTTTAATTTCAGTGTTATTCCACAGGTAATAAGTAATTGGAGAATAATTTCTTGCAAGTGAATGATAAAAGTGAAAATAAATCTTTCTATACTTAGCTGCTACTTTTTTTTCATTATAAACAAAGCAGCGAAACAGAATATTCATTGATAAGCGAAATGTATTTCATACTAATTGAGAACTACTGCAAGATATTGATATTTTATGATCAGAACAAGTAAAAAGAAGACAGTGAAACATTTATTTTATTACTTTCTATATGTTTTTAGGTTTTGTACACCTAATGTGAGGGTCACAGGTCCAGTTGTGAAAAGTTAATTCTCCACAATATTCCTTGTTACAAGCTGTAAGTTTATGTGGAGATGAAAATTTCTAATGATTACTCTGAACTCAGTTAATACAAAGGAATGACTGAATATGGGGTCAAGATCTTCAATGCAGCTCTGCAACTGGCACAAAGCAACAGTAGAGTCCAGACAAAGATCATGTGTGACTACTAACATAAAGTGTTGGAAATAAAGGAGATTCAAGAGCAAAAGTGAAAAGGTCTATGTTAGTTTATTTTTTTGCTCATGGGCATACAGATGTTTATTTTTTCTCAAATGAAATGTATGGATAAAAACCATTTTTTGATATTGCTATATGTGATGCATTAGGAAGGAGAAGACAAGTATAATGTGCACTTTTTTTGTATGTGTTATTGTCTACATAAGCAGAATTTCATATGAAAAGAGGAAATACAGGGATTACATGTCAAATGCCTGCTTCCTTGCATTATCCTTTCCAGCACTACTACGGGTTCCATGCTAACAGACTAATTGTGAAATGGTTATTTCAATATATGGATAAGTGAAATGCACTTATTTAATAATTCTTTATTTTATTTCCAGGAATTTCTGTAATATAAACCACTAAAATTGGCTATCCAGTTTCTATTTAAATATGATACTGTTCTTTTACATCTTGAGGCTCTTTACATCGCCACAAATATCAGTATGTGTACAATATGATCCAAACACAAATAGTTTAGCATAGAAGCAATACCACTGGGTCCCCTACTGTACAAACAGCATTTCACACTCTGGTGGGGAGAAGTTTTAGGCAAAAGGAGGTAAATGTTTAATGTGAGACATGGCTTTCCATTTTTGTTCTGTAATCTAAGACATTAGGCAACAGCCAATTGAATAATGTGTAGGATTTATTAATGTATTTTTCACACCAGCTAGTTGAGCACTTCAGGAGTACCAATTCATTTGTTGATAAATTTACTGTTACCTTTTAACAGTACTTACAGCTGTGCAAATGGTCACCAGCAACAGTTTTCTGCCTACCTCCAAGTGCCTTTTAGGTGAACGAAACTCTGTACAGCAGCCTGTCCTCCCTATGGGCAGTGACTGGTGTGTCCTGCTCAGTTTTAAAGGTTGGATGGTTTATATTGATGCTTTGAGAGGCCACCTAAAAACAGAGACTAGACAAGAATAAGGGAATAAAGGTAGGTATTTACTTGAAGGGCCTTCAAAGGTACACCCTTACATGAAGGGACAGGGAGAGACATACACCATCCCTTTTCTTCTGCTGCGTGGCACTGGAAGGGATTAATGATGCTCTTGGCACCATGGAAGTTGTGCAATGGCACCAGCATTTCCTGAGACAACAGGGTCTTCCTGGAGGTAGGTGGGATATCGCCTGCATGCTCAAATAGTGTTGGCACAGCATGTTCCAGTGGAAGTGACTGTCACCAGGGCAAGAATCACCCACTCATTTTCCACTGTCATTCCTTGGTTGTAGCTTTTGGTTTAAACCAAGAGACTCAAAAACACCCCTGCACAGAGCTCACCAACTAACCAGCCACACAGCACCTCCCCCTGCTCAAGGCTTGCACTGGAAATGGTAACAATCAGTAAGGAGTTTGAGTGAGTCCTGAACAAAACTATATAGGTGCTGTAGGAAAAGTGTTGAAACTGCCTATTGCCCGGGCTAGAGTGCTTGAGGAAGTTGTTTGTCTCAGGATGCCAACCACATCTTCTCCTTCCAGCGTGCCACTGGAGACAGTTTTGTCTCTGCACCCCTCCTTCCACCCTCTTCTGTTTTTTTCCTTTGTCATTGTTGATAAGTGCCATAAACTGTGGAGCCTGCTAATAAATTCTCATTCATAAGAATTTGTCTTGACATCCTTTCTGCAGCACACTGACTCAATCATGTCTACTCTCTCAGCAACTTAGAAAAATCAAGCACAACATCTCGTCCAGAAACTGAAAGGAAATACTAAGATTTTGAGCCAGCAGATGACATCCATCTGTATATAGAAACACTTGAATGAAAGACAGTAGGCAGCAAGATGTCACCTGGCTGGGACAATGGGTCTGAATTAAGTGCTCAGGTTGGACATGCAAGTAAAAAAGTCTCAGCCAAAGCTAGGGGCAATGCAGGGTGCAGTTCGAGTGTCTAAAAGGTTATTATCCCATCAACATCCATGCTTTTCCACCTAGCCCCGCAAACTTTGCCACTCTTGTTGCCAGCAGCTCTGCTGCTGTTGCATAACTTCTCAAGGCATGTGCCGCTAGGGTAGCCTTCAGCAAGGAAAGCAACAAATGTGCCCAAGTTGTGTTCTGTACTGAATGCAGTTTTCATAATTGCAGATAGAGTTATCCAATGACCTTCCAAAAGATTAATACGGAAGGAGGGCTTCGGAGAATCGATGCCGCGTTTATTCCACAGGATCCCTCGTGGAGATGCTTAGGCAGCACTCCGATAGCACCTACGCGTGCGCATGACCTCCCCCTCACAGGTAGTCGCAAACAGCCACTCACACGCAGTCCAAGCACGGACCGGAGACGAAGAGGCGAGAGGGGTTCTCTGTATGCAATTCCAAGGCGTTTAATGAAACCAACACACTTGAAGGAAGCAGGGACAAAGAACCAAGAATAAAACGCGTGCGTGGTTTTACCCCGAAGGGTTCCAGGGGCGGGCAAAGCATCAGAAGCCAATGGTTTGAGGGCTAGGGGGCAGATGCAAGGGTGAGTGACATAACAGGAGCCAATGGGAGAAGGGATGGGAGGGGGGAGAGAGTCAGTAACCAGTGGGATCTTGGTAAAGGGAGAACTTTCTAGCACAGAGGTTTACGGAGAGACCGCTTTTAAATCAACGTGGGGGGTGTAAAGTGGACTTTGCCACCGCCACAAATTAACCCTGTTGCGTGACTAACAAATTGCCACAGTACATAGCACATTCTAAAAGCTGAAAAGACATGTTCTACCATGTAGTTGCAGGTCTGGGATATCGAGAAATACTTTTCGTCACCACAAATAAGAGTTGGAAGTCTGCAGTCTGATTCAAACCATTCAAGGGCTTTTTTCACTAATTCCAAGAGGGACAAAGTCCTGTCAAGGACTCACTTTATGTCATATCTTAGAAGCTGTGGAAAATTCATGTGCAATTCCTTGTATTATATACAGACTTTAAAATACAGAGTTAATAGTCTGTTTCTTCTTAGATATAGGAACAACTTTTACACAAAAATGGCACACAGGAAATGTTGTTATATGATACTTGAAAACATTATATAGGTCTGCGATTTTAAGTCTTTTCCTTTGAAATTGAATATGGCTGTTCAGTGGCTGAGGATGGCAAGTAAATGAGATAGTCTGAGACCTAACAAACATTTGTCCTAAAAGCTAATAAAGTTACTAGATGCTTGGACAAGCCATGTTCCCTCTGAAGTCAAAGATAGTTTTGCAAGCATCCATCACTGGATATTGAGAGATTCTATTCTCCAGCTCTTCCCTTCTCTCCCCGTGGAGGCTGAGGGGAGGAAGCAGGGTGTTACAAAATACTGTCAATGACTAAAAAGAAAAGTGTCAGTCCCCACTATCTATTTAGTATTCAAGTTAACTCACCAGTTTGGGAGGCAATAATGCAACCTGAAATGTATAATGAAAGTGTAAAACACACAAAAAATTGTTGGTGTCTGTTTACTAGTGTGTAACACTCACCTGACTAGATTCAGAGTTGCAGGAGGTTAAATCCCATGGCACAGTGCTTTTGGAGAAGACTTCCTTTACTTATAGCAGATTTCACCCTTGGCTACCTTATCTCCATTGGCAGAATTCCTGCTTGCCCATAACAAGCCACTTCAGGCATATCAACAAGACCTGAGCCTATATTTAACAGTGAAAGGGTATTTTTGCAACTTTGTTCTCCTGTAGGAAGTCTTGGTGGTACTTTGACTGGTGATTTCTCCAGTTCACTTCCACTTCTTGATACATTTCAGGAACCACTTGCAAACCAAATCAACCACCAGCATTCCGTAAGCAATCAAATTTTTCCATTGTATTTTAAAAACAGATGCTAGAGAGTGTTGCTTTTGCATAGAGCCCCCACTTAAGTTCTTTACTCATCTCATCTCTTTCTAGTGTTAATGCATCTGTGTGCCAATAAGGCTTTTGAAGTCCCCAGAGCTCTTGGTCATCATTCCAGGACTGTCTTTACTGTCTTTAAATTAAGACAGTTAAGACGATTTTGGTATGACTCCCCATGGGGACTTCTTGATACAAGACTCAGTCCTAGCTCCAACCCCAAATTATGAATATGTGTTCATAGTGCACACTTACAGAATCAAAGCTACATATTTAATCCACAAACAGGGAGCAAAGTTGTGATGGGATTATGCATCCCAAAATATTTATGCGGTGACTGTCAGGGACCTCCAGGATCCTTTCCAGCATTTTACTGTTGTGCTTCATTTTAAATGAAATCTTGTATTCTGGAATTGGAGCTGGAAGTAAATACCAGAAGGCTTAGTTTTTTGGTTTTTTTTTTACCAAGTATTTTGCCTCAAATTGCAGATCCTCAACAGTTACTCCTAGAGAAATCTTGGAAGCTGGGAGAGGAACTTTCTGCTCTTGAGCAATGTCAAAAGAAAAGTTTGTATATATCTGTCAAAAAAGAAGTTAATGGCAGGGAATGTTCTGCCATCTGTGTCCAGCTAAGCAATTGAAGCCCTTATTTCACCACTACAGTTTATAATTTATTTCAGAAGAGGGTCCTTTCTCATTTATTCCAGGATACTCAGATGCCAGAAAAGTATTTGAGATATACTCAGAATTTTTCTATTAAACTGAAACAAAACTATGGCCCTAGTCCACAGGAATTGCTTCAACTTAACACTGGAACTTCAGTATAGGACCCTGACTGTAATGAGGGAAGTTACATCAGGTGAAGCAGCAACAACACAGTAAGGGAATTCCTGACTGCTGGAGAGTTTACTGGACATCCTGTCTGTTACTTTGTTTACTACACTGTGAAACTTAGGAATGAATGGAATAAGAATGAAATAAAGCTCTTCTGTTACAACTTATGTGAATCATTTTTTAGCGGAAAGGCAAAAATGAAGTTTGGGGTTTCTAGCAGTTCTGGTTCTCTGCTCCTCTGCACATGCTGTATGTGAGAATATGGAGGTGCAATCCATCCCTTTTCAAATGGCCCCATGTAGGGGCAGCCAGATTGAACCTCAGGAAAGGGGTTGTTTCATACATGTGGTGTTAGCTGCAAAGCAAATTTTTATTACACTCTTTGTTTCTCTAAGGCCTTGTTTCATGCATGGAGTGGTCAATAAAAAAATCCCACCAAAACAAAAAAACCTCACAGTTTTCCCAGTGTCTCCATGGTCAGTATAACTACGTTTTAGGTAAAAGCTTCTTTTATCACTTCAGCTAGCTTGCTTACATATAATAAGCACTGCTGAGTAGTACATCTGGTTAATGATTATCTTTTACATATTGATATTAGTACCTGAAGTGGGAACAGCTCATTTCCTGAATACGATTACCATTTTGAAATCTTATGCACAGGGGGAAAAAACCAATTCTATAAATTAAACAAGAAGTTCTGAGAACTTATATCCCCCAGTTCACATCCAGATACTAATGCATCTCATTTACTTTGTTGCTATTCCCTTGAGTTATCTGTGTCATGCAGACCAGTCTTGCATGTCATGTTAACTATCCACTGAAAAAACCTAGAAGTGTACTTGTAACAGTGCCCTAAGTGAGCATACAAGGTAGGTAGAAGAACATAAAAAATTCATCACTGTTACATTTCAAGTTGCTGGGATATTTTCATTCCAATAGGACAGAACCCATGTCAGCTAAAGATGGAGCTATAATTAAACTGATATGGCATTCACAATTGCCTCGAAACCTGCTGTAGTTGTCATATGTTTCTTTTCCCCATCTTTAAACTATATGGAAATCAATTATCTCAACAAACCAGCTGTAAGGACTGTATGCCAACCACTTACACTTGAAGTGAATAAATTATTTGAAATTCATTATTGATGTGAACAACTCTCCAAGATTTAAAGCACCAGTCCATTTTCTGTGCTGAGATTCACATGGAATTTTAACAAGTTCAGCACTATCCTCCGTCATAAATTCGTACAGCAAACTGTTATGCAAATAGCTAGAGTTCAGGGATTGGCAAGCCGTGCACAGAAAATTATGCTTCAGATGACAAAGTGCCCGTGAGTTAATGGTTCTTTACATTTAGTGACAAATTTGTTCCTGATTTACCCCAGAGTGACAGACACAGGGTAAAAGGGGGACATCGGAGACTGAAAATACCATTTGTGTGTCAAGGATGTTAGCAACCTGGAGTGGTGATAGGCACTGGTGTCTACAGGATATGAAATTGAGTTGATGTGATGTCATTTTGGCTCTACTGTAACCTGGTTATCTCTTGCCAAGACTTCATGTATGATTAGTCAGCTCGGAGAGGACAGCAAGCCTTATCAGGCACACTTCCTGACATTCCTGTCAACTTAAGAAATGTGGTTAAGGAATTTAAGATGAGGTGTCACATCTTCATATCAAATCCCATTGAGTCACCACCTACAAGTTTGAAGACTCCTTCTAAAAATATTAATGAAAAGGAAAAAGGAAGTTTGGGCTGGGTTTGACCTTGTAGTGCACTTTGCATGCTTCATCCCACTAAGTTAGTGTCTTTATTATGCATACATTTTTTTTCTATGCACAAAAAATAATTGCTATACAGGCTGTGGAAAAATAATATTAATTAATACTAATGCTAAAGCATGTTCTGAGTTAGCTGACTTTTAGTCTGTAGAATAAGGCAACCTTTTATGTGCCTGTGCAATTTTAAAAGAAGCTCCTTGTGTAAAAAGCTTGCCATCCCATATATTTAACAAGGACTATATTTGGAATGGTTAATAGACAGATGAAAATACTAAGCATAACAATATTTTTTCATCTCTTCAAAGGAAAATTTTGTACAATGTAATAGTCACACTGTATACAGACTCTTTCAAGTTTCTTTTCAAAAGCAAGTTAGCAGCATGCTATTTTCATGCCATTACATTTGTCCAACTGCACAATTTGTATTAATAAAGGCAGTTGCATTCACTTCCTTGCTTCCTTGCAGCAAATTCATTGCTAAGTCAAAAAGATTCCTGATATGCTGCAGACCAAAACACTGCATAAACAAGGCACAGTAAAGGGTCTGTCTATAGACCACCACCTGGAAGACTGAACATGCACAAGTACCCAGTTTTTCAGCCATTGCCAAGGAATTCTTCCAAGAATTTCAGGGCCTGGTAAGGTCCAAAGAGTCTTCTCAGACAGCATACAACTGCTTCACAATCCTTAAAGAGAAGCTTGCAGTCCCAAATCCTGACACACTAGGTACACACTCCTTCAGTAACAGTTTTTCTGGTTAATAATGATAAATATATCTGTACTGAATAAGCAGCCCGGGGGAAACTGACTCTACATGGCACACACAGTCATGTCTCCTTCATTTAGAGATGATCCTGGTGCTTGCAATGCAGGTCTGGAAGACATGTAGACTGTGTAAGCACATCTGAGAACAGATGCAGAAGACGGTAACTGGCTGCAAGAGACCTGTTAAAAGGAACATAAAGCTATAATTACATTATAACTTCTGGGTTTTTTTCTGTTAATGAGAAGAACAGCAATAAACTTCTTTTTGCACCTTGCCTTATTTACTTGGTTGATTTCACCTTTCACCAAAAAATCACTATTTGGCTGAATAGTCCTACAGGGGCTTTTTTGCTTTTCCAAAACCAGTTTGTGATACTTGAGATTATGAATTCTTGCTTCCAAATTTAAATGCACTGCTTAATAAAACACAACCAGGAAGAACCAGTGGAAACACTTTGAACAGAGCAAATGACTTAGACCTTTAAGTCTGTCACTTTTCTCATGACAACGAAATACTGAAACAAGAGCATCTGTCACCTGTAGGTTCAGCAAGCTAAGCCCACGAAGCTCAGCAATGTCCTCTGCTTGCCTTGAAGAACTGTCCAGCAGCCAGAACAATTTCTCTTCAGGAAACAAATGGTAAGTCATAAATCTTCTTGTGCACAAGGATAGGCAACCTGCCCTTTACCAAACTTTCATGACTATTTCAGAGTAGACAAAGACAAACATAGAAGAAGAAAAGGTTTAACACCTCAGTTATCTTGAGCTGAGTTATAGAAACATTTGGTAATTGAGACAGAAAACATTTAGTGCTAGTGTACAGCCTTCAACCTGAAAAACTATGTAAAACTATGTAAAACTTTAATTGACTGTAGAGGTTATGAATCATCTTCTGAAAGTCTTCTCCTGTGGAACAATAATTTAGTTGTGTAGATCTCTCTGTCCATAAGCAAGCATGAGGAGAGAGCAATCAATGTATTCTTTAGACTAGAGAAGCATTTCCAAATCCTTCAATCTAAATAGGTCCAAGGATACCACTAGATCTCTCCTGCTTGGATCTGACAGCTGGGTTGATTTTAGCTGAAACACTATGATTTTTTTGGGGATAGACATCTACTTTTTTAGACGCTGCATATTTTTGTGTTACTATTATCCTTATAAGTGATACTCAGCTGCAACCTGCCTCTACAGCTCCTTGTTACCTACAACACCGATATTTTCACCAGAGAAATGGGTAAGCACACGGCCACTGTCAATACCTTGTAGTCCCAGCCCTGGAGCAAGACTGAGAAATAAGAGTTTCCTCACTTCTCTTACCAGCAGGACTCTAAGCATGCTTATACCCCCTGTAGTTGTTGAGGTACGCTGTTACACACATGTCTCAAAACCAGGCACCAGTCTAAACTAACCCACTGGTATGAACACACATCACCCAGCTATAGATGTGCTGTCTGACTCCCAGTCTTCATGTCTAATTCAGTAATTAAATCAACAGATCCTTGGCTGGTAAAGGATGATGATCTCTCTTTCTGAAATTGTCCCAAAGAGGAAGAAAAAAAGACTGTTGGAAGAGACAGAAGTTTCTCCTGTAGATGTTTCTGTGACAGAAGCAAGCAAAAATCGTATTACAGGACAGTGATTAAGATGTGGAAGGTGATGAATATGGGAGATGAAAGTTCAGCAGAACTTCAGGTTAAGATTTAATTCACCTAAATGTTAATGCCTACACAGCTGGTGTTTGGACTGTGTATTGCCCAGACTGCCTCCATAGTCTAGAGAGACAGGCAATCCTAAAGGGCAAAACACTTCCTAGAATGAGAATTATCCAAGACCAGAGGAATGGATTCCTTCCCAGGGATTGACTATTTGTCTCCTTTGACCACAGAGCATGTTGTAAGGTGTCAGAACAAGCTATTACCCTATATTTCAAGGGCAATTTTTGTATCTGAACATCTCGCTTGGGCTTATCTCTAATTCTTAAAGCAGGACCACTCATTAGAATGGAAATGATACTTCTTAATATCTACATTTTTAAAAGTACATTTATAGGATAAAGTAGCTGATGATCAGTGCATAATGCAAGGCCAGTCTGTGGCACTTAGCTTTGCAGGAGACAACATGAAGAGCTTATATCCACTCTAGTCTTACACTTATTGAGGCCACTGAAAGTTTTGCCACAGACGCCAAGGAAAAGAAGCTCAGGCCCAGATAACAGCAGCCATCAAGTTCTTGCCATTGTCTCAAGGGAAGAGACAGTTGCCTCCTAACCTTGTTCTTTTTTTAAAATTTATTTGCCTTTATCACTGGACATTTTGACTTCTATTTCACCACCCAAATTTTTCTGAAATAGCTTCCTCTTCTGCCATTAGCCCCAGTGATTGTTTATGCACTTTACTATGTCTTCAGACAGCATTCTGTTTCCAATAAACAAACAAACAAACAGAAATAACAAATAAATAAATAAATAATACATACTGACTTTATCTGTAACTACAATAGGTCAACAGAGCTTAGTTGTAGTCAATGGGAAGTGTCATGATAGAAAAAGTCCCTGCTCCAACTGGTCTTTTGTGGATGGCCAGGGACAAAGAAAGTAATTTGACCTTTCCAACACACTTGCTCTTCACAGTAATGAGTCAAATATGAATATTTGCATTGCACTTCACTGAGGTGAGATTAGAAGAAGATGCCAGGAGAGGGGGCCTTCTGCATGAGACAGATGAAAAAACAAGCAAGCCAGAGGTAAAATGGAAACAAATGGAAAATTCATGGGGATAGGGAGGGAGCAATTGAAATGGAATGCTAAAATATGTACATAGCATCTATTTGGGCAGGGATACATACTGGAATATGACTTTCTAAATATGCAGCTTTTGCCTTACCAGAATTATTTTAATTGTCAATTATCTCTTTTGAAAATGGGTGGGAGTGCCACGCATCTTTACCTAAGAAGAAAAATAAGTTATTATACATTTTATAGTCATAAGCTGCCCTGCAAATCCCTGTAATTAAATGGAGGGCTTGCTTTGTAGATTCCAAAAGCTTTGTCATTCTAGCTCCTGCACTTTTCTCTGGCAAAGGTTAGCCAGAGCTCTGGCAAAAGGACATTTGTTTTTCCACAGATGGGAAAAGAAACAACCTCAGGGTTCTGGCCAGACCTTATTGTGCTGTTATCCATTCCCGACTCCTGATTTCCTTGAACAAGGTCTTTCAAGGGTGTTTACACCCAACATATCCCCTCTGGGAATGTCGTCATCATGTGTGTGTCCTGTAGAACACACTAATTTTTCCTAAACACAGTCTGGTTCTGCTATTTTTGCTAGGCCTTTGACAACGTGTCATCTTTGAAATGTCATTGCATTAACCTTTTGCTGTGTTTGGGGTGCCAGTGTCAACCGCAGGCGCCTCTGGAAGGATGTGCATTTGATTGGCAAAGACAGGATGATTGACAGCGGGTTAGTCTCCTGTCAAAGCTCAAGTGTATCATAGCGTGGCAAAGCTGCTCTGCTCAGTGCCACCCGTCCCCAGTCCCTGCCATGTTGGTGCATTTCAGCCCACTGTCAAAGACGGCTAACAAGTGGTATTGGTGCTGTACGATCAAAAGCAAACCTACTGGTGATCAGTGACAGAAAAGTCTCTGCTTAGACCAGTAAAAAAAGTGCATTTTAATTCTGCCTGTCTGCCTGGCTGTGTATATTTACACATATATGCACACCCTCAGCTGGTTGATTCTTCAGTACAAAACTGTAAGCTGTGAATAATTAATATGCAAGGTCTGAATCTGCAGTCTTATTTTTTCTATCTAGGAAGTAAATGGGAGTTTTCCTACATACCAGTCCTACAGATTAAGCCCAGTTATCGGCAACTCTGATTTGGATACCTGCAAAGTTTTAACATGTTCCAGCTTGTCAGTCTCAACTTTCTGCTTTAAAACTGAAGATATGGCTGAGAGTAATTAAGAAAATATTTAAAGAGGAGGATAATTATTCAAGTAATTTGTCTTTTAAAATTAACAATATGGTCTTATCTATTGGCCTAAAAACCTATGTGAAATTTTTGTACTATTCAGAGAAGTCATTCTATCACACTCTTAAGTGAGAGGGTTCATTTGCATTCACTGATCATCTCATTACATTTTGCCTGTAGTCCTTCCTGTAATTTCAGTTGGATATGCTATTCTTCTCTCTTAACACCTTGGGCGGCGGGCCACAGTGTTAAAAATGTGGTGCTTCTCAGTTGCATCTGACAGCCAGTGAAACAGCGCTTCCTTTCTGAATATCTGAACCAATGATTAAAAATCTGTGGATTCCTGGTTTTTTGCCTTGTATACATTGTCTTCAATGTATTTTCAGAAGATGTGAGGTTTTAGAAGCATCCCAGCCTTAGCTTTTAATATGTATGTCTGTTTTCAATGAGAAGGTTCCTTCTAACACTGGCTGTGGGTTTTTTCTTTCCTTTAGGAAAAAAACCTGTTTCATGAATCTTCTTATCGAAACAAATTGATTTCTGGACATAATGTCAGGAATTCTCACTCAAGATAGGAGTGAAGGCAACAGTGAAATAATCCACTTATGTAAAACACCGTTGCTATCTTCTCAATCAGGAAAGTTCTGTTGATTTGGAAAGGATGTTAGGCTTTCCCCATCCCAGGGACTTCCACAGATCAAAGTTTTTACTCTGTTACAGAGTGAAACTGATGGCTACAACCTTGGCTGATTTGCAATGAAGAATGCAGTTCTGGTTTTGTACTTTCCTTTATTCTTTCTTCTTTTCTGCCTCTGGATTTCTTCTGCTCATATTGTTCATCACCCCTTCTCAGCCATACTTGCTGTCTCCTTAATTTCCCCAGTTTTCTGTTGACTTCCCATTGCATGCTTCCTATCCATAGACCCACCTCTTAAAGACAGTTTCCAACTCTGTGTTCTTACTGCATGACAAAATTTTGTCTCAGAGTATTAAACTACTGCATGAACTTCTGCTTTAACTCATCCCAGCTGATCCCACACTGAGATGTTTACGACTTTCTTAATCTCACAGAACTGTTCTCAATAAGCTCTTTGCTGAGCTTTTCTCATCATGACCTTCATGTATCCTTGGAGAGCTTCAGGTATCTTCCCCACCACAAAGTCATATTTCTCCTTGTTTTTATAGTTCTTTCCTTATGCCTCTCCTTAGCACAATCTTTTTCCTTCAGCCAAATGTGTAACAAAGCTCACTTCAGTGGCAATGGCTCAGAAATTTATCTCTGCAAGGTACCATCCTACACAACCTTGTGCCTTAGTCTGTCTCCAACAAAAAAAAATAGCCCCCCGTATTTCCTTAAACATTTTTGATCTCTTCCACACTACCTGTGCCACTATTTTCTCTGACATTGAGACTTATAATTGAGGATAGTCTTTGACTTCCTTTCCAACCACACATCCAGCCTGCATTACACTTCTGCCACATCTGTCTCCAGATTGTATCTAAAATCTCTCTGTTTCTGACAAAATCTCACATCTGAGGGAGCTGGGCCAGTTCAGACTCAAGTAGAGATGGCTCAGAGGGGACCTCATCAAATTCTATCAGTATCTGAAGCAGGGGTGTCAAGAGGAGTCAGTCTCTTCTCAGTGGTGCTGAGCAGTAGGACAAGAGGCAATGGGCAGAAATCAATGCACAGGAAGTTCCATCTGAACATGAGGAGAAATTTCTTTACTGTGGGGGCTACTGGGCACTGGAACAGATTGTCCAGAGAGGCTGTGGAGTCTCTCTCACTGGAGGTATTCAAGAACTGTCTGGACACAATTCTGTGCAATGTGGTCTAGGATGACCCTGCTTGAACAGGGAGGCTGGACTAGATGACCCCACTGGTGGTTCCTTTCAGCCTTAATCATTCTGTGATTCTGTGATAAAAACTCTGAACCATCACATGCTTTGACACCCACTGCACCCACTCTCCTCCTCTTTGGTTCCCCTGACATTCAGATTGCTGCTTCTGCATCACAAGCCAATCCTCACACAGCAAATTCCTCTCACACTTTGGAGTCTTTGTCTTAAATCTCTTCACCAAAGTCCTCCTCCCCCATATCAAATTTCAGTTGTTCCAGTCTTTGCTGTCAGAGCCTAACCAGGGCCTTCTTAATTCTCCATCTTAATTTTTTTGCATTGCCCACACTGTAGCCTATTGACTGCTTACTGTCATTGCCTCCTCTCTTTTTAATGTTGCCTCTGAGCAGGCAGTGGGTGCCTGAAATGCTGTTGAGAGTCATTACCCACTTCTACTTTGAGCACAAGAGCAAACAATGACCTGTGGCACAGTTATTTGATACATAGGAATAGTCTATTTACATACTGATGGATGTCTAATTGCTTTCATACTTACTGGTACTAGTTCCGTTTTGCCTTCTCACATCTCTCTCTCCATTTCACCTGATCAAAGTATTTCTGTCTTGTCACAGGGACTCTGTCAACGTGTAACTTCAGAGAGCATTTTGTAAATTTGAAGCAACTTTATAATACCATATTATTAGGTAATAAAAACACAAGCATGAGTCATAATTTTTCATGCACTTAATATCTTCCTACATTTTTCACCCCTTCCCAAAGTTCTTCCATGGTATTTTGCCTTAAATAACTACTTCCCTGTTTAAAATATTTATTTAAAAAACCCAACATGAACAGACTAAAAATATTCATGGTTATATTTATTAAAGCTATATACTACAGCCTAATTATTACAGGAATTACTACTCTCATTTGTATGTAGTACTTATTAATAGCATAAATACAGATTTGGTCAAAGTTTTTCCATGCAGAGAGCACAGCTCATTAAAAAGCTTACAGAAAAGCTTTTCCACTGACATAAAATTTAACAAACACTGGAGAGAAACTCTAGTTCACTTTACTGTTCAAAGCAACTGCATGGTGTTTAATTCTCATTTAATGCTGTTTAGAGATATTGATTGAGCATGGCCTTACTGTTTAACAGGGGCATCTCTGAAGGCAACTGTTGTTCAATGTGTGGAGCCTGCAGTTTTGACATGGAACCTGTTCTGTGGTGGCCCCACCAATTTAAGTCATGTGGAAGGAGTCAGTATGAGCAATGAAGTGTGTAGTGGGAAGGACAATCTCTAGGTCTAACAGTTTATCACTGCTAGATAATTTTTCAGGATTCAAACAGTCTGTCACATCCCAGCTAAGAAGTGACTTGCTTTTACAATGCCATCCATAGGAGTGTATTGCTGTGCTGATGGTGCAATACACACACAGATGATTAAAGACTGATACCTGTGTATAGAGGAAGATATCATCTGTTGAGGCACTAGTAATGATGAGCTCCGTGATAATCTGACAGACTCAAGATATCTGCGAAGACCTCCTGGAAATGAAATGCAGTGTGGATGCAGTGGTTCTAAAGAGATCTCAGCCTGTGATTCAAGCGGGGAAGGTCTCTGCCTCTTTGGCATGGCTGTACAGGGAGCCAAGAATGTGCTTCCCAGAGCAATGGCAGGGGCAGGCGACTTTTTGTAAGAGGTTTGGTGGGTTCCTGCTGCTAGCTGTCTTACTACCCCAGTTTTAGGGAGCCCACAGGACTTTCATGTTCTCTGATTGTTATTTAGACACATCTAACAGAAACAATTCCTCCTTTTTCCCCTTCACACTCAACTCACTACATATCTGACTGAGGGACAATACAATGTGCTTATACTCATTCATTCTACAGTAGATATTTTGTAAAATACACAATAATTGGAACTGATGCAAGGTACATTTTTTGTTCTAGAACATGATGAAACAGCTTAAAAATTTCTTCTTGTGAATGATACGAAATGTTCTGGGGTTTATAGTGTTTTCAGTTTCTCATGTTTTACTAATGTCATAGGAAAAATCAGCTTTCATGCTATTCCAGAAGACATTTCCATATAGAGTCCCATAAAAAGTTTCTTAAAACATATGGTATTTCACAATATGGAAAACACTTGCTTCATCAGTCACACGAACCAAATCCATCTCCACTATGTTAAACATACCTGAATAGTTCCTTGTCTTGCTTTAGACTAACATTCATACCATCAGGAATCAAGATATGAAGAAGTTTACACTAAAGTGTAAATCACAAAATACACAGGCAGTTAAGTGCCATCCTTAAATTAATATCAGCTTTCACATACCAACTACTGTGGTACTCTACCGCTCCCTGATGCACAGTTTGCCCCTGCTTGGACAACTCTTAATAGCCAGTTCCAGCAGTATAAAGAGCAGAAGGTTCTTGAGAAGCCAGAAGTACAGAAGAAAGTTGAATATTGCAGCAAAAACTTAGGTCTTGGTTTTCGGTTTTTTTTTTATCCATTGCTTTCTTTCTGTAAGATGGATCTCCATTCTGAATTTTTTGTCTCTATCATACTTCAAAGTAAATCACATTTACTTTTGACATTCACTCACTGTAGGCTCACTGCCTGACTATCGCCCACCTCACGGCACACCTTTGTAGAGTGACACTCCTTGAATATATTGCAACATTGTCATTGGTGTTAAAAGCTCTTGGTCTAATCCCCTTTTCTCCATACCTCACTTTCCTCAGCCCCCTTTGTCTTCTGCCTTCTGTTACACAGCATGTATGGACTTGCTGTCCCACGCACATCCTGCATTGCACTCTGCTCCCCACACCATCCCAGCCTTTGGACTGCTGCTGTTGGTTTCTCTAGTTCCTGCCTGCCTGTTTCTCAGTCCTCTTACTGAGGCGCCACATATCACCCATGATCCATCATCCGTCCGTCCGTCCATCCATCCATCCATCCATCCATCCATCCATCCATCCATCCATCCATCCATCCATCCCTCCCGTGCTCTCTCTCCCTGCCACCCTGCAGAAAGCAGTGGGTGTCCTTGGCTGCAGTTGCAGTTTCCTCCACCAAGCCTTCCTACCCTGTGCGGCAACTCAGCCCCCACGTCCTCCACGGCCCCTCGGCGTTTGGCGCTCAGCTGCAGCTCGGGTTACTGCATATTTCCCATCAGGGAATTAAGCTCTTCAGAGGCAACACATGCCAATTTTTTTTCACGCTAACAGAGAGCTCTCTCTATATGTTTGGTCCTCATCAGATAGGACTATAAATACCTGAAATACTGGACAAACTTGTGTGACCATTTTTGGATTACATAGCCTACAGGATTAGACTTCTTGCAAGATTTCCAGAACTTCCTGGTTGGCTGAGTGTAAATATTTTAAAAATAACATCTTACAGTATTTCAGCATTTCTGTTTCCTCTATTGGTCAAAAACAGGAAATGCAGAAGCATGTGAATCTCAGGTTGTACTAAACTTCAGAAAAATAGGTTCAGAGAGAGAGCACTTTAAAAAATAAAGGACCAGATTAGAAGCCAGTTTCTATTTTCACCTAAACCAGTTCACCCATCTGCTTTAACCATCCTTCAAAAACAACACTGACCAGAGTATTTTGCATATTTGTAATGTCTGACAGAGATAATAAGCAGAGAGCAGGCTGGTTCCAAAATAGGCTCATGCTCCTTGTGTAACCTGGTGAGTGAACATCCTGACATGCAATTATTTGTTTTTCCTCTCCTTACTAGTGCAAAACATTTGAATAGCCAGGTTTTAATTTATTTCCATTTACAATGTTACCTAAGGACATTTCTTATCTGAGAAAAGCATTACCATTCGAAAGAGCATTTTCCCTCTTTTAATAGCTGCCCGTCCAGTGCTAGTTACCTTATTGCATATATAAAGTTAGGACTGTTTCTTCTCATGTGTATCACTGATCAGCACTGAGTTTCATCTGCCATTTTATTGCCACTTCCACAGCTCTAAAAAATGAGCACCTAACCTTTACCTTATCATTTATTCCTCTGAAAATGCGTTCTGCAAGTCTATCAGTTAACTCCCCTCACACTATCATCATACGACAAGCTCAAGCATAGCACCACCATGGAAGATATTTGCTTGCAATATTTTATCCTATTTTTCCAATTAGCCTATTGAACTTTTTTTTTTTTTAAGCTTTAGAATTAAGTTTTCCTCTTTTTATTCTCACTTTGGAATTTTAAGGCTTACATTTCACAGAACTTGAACCCTCCTCTCTTGCTGCTTTTTCTGACATAGGATCCAGCCTTGGTAAGTTGTGCAATGGGGACACTACAAAACAAGGACAAAAGAGCAGCTCTGCAGCTGCTACAACCATTTTTGGTTGTGGTTATAAATTCAGCTTCTTCAAACAAGAGAATATTTAAGATCTGACACTATTTGTGCTAACTTTCTGAGGCCTGGTTCAGAATTACCTACTCTCTACCACCTACTACAGAGAAAGAACATTATCAAGAATGTCAGCTAAAGGTTTAATGGAGTTTGAACAGGCTGATGTTCCCTTGGCACTTCTCCTGAAGTTGTTTTGGCACCAGCAGTTTGGCATCAGTTGAAGCTGATTAGTACAGCAATTCACACAGTGCAAGCTGAGGGCATTGCTTTCCAGATGTGCTTTCTCACCTTAGAACAACTGGCAACTCAGTGACTTCTGAGCCATGGGTGACACCTCTGTGTTTTAACAGCTTTCATGGACTGTTTTGAATCAATGTGAACATCCCCAGTACTCCCATTTGTTTATTTCATATGTTCCCCCTTAGCTGTTGCACTGCTAGAACCCTTGAAAATGCTCCATGCCATTTGTGATTTTAAACATTTCCATCACATCTCACTTAGTTATCTCGTCCTAGACTGAGAAATCCAGAAGTATTCCTAGTTCCTCCAGCACAAGTGTTAAATCAGCCTTCCCTTCCCTTCCCTTCCCTTCCCTTCCCTTCCCTTCCCTTCCCTTCCCTNCATCTCACTTAGTTATCTCGTCCTAGACTGAGAAATCCAGAAGTATTCCTAGTTCCTCCAGCACAAGTGTTAAATCAGCCTTCCCTTCCCTTCCCTTCCCTTCCCTTCCCTTTTTTGTCTTGTTTTTCCCTGAGACTAGGGATGAGTGAGCAGGGATCAATGCTGCACACAGTTTTCAAGATGCTCATACTCACAGGGTTGCTGAGCAGTTCAATGATCATCCTGTTATATGTGAAGTTACAGGATTTGAAGCCCATGCCAGTCACTCTATATCTTTTTAATACCAACTTTTCTTTAGCATTTTATTGCTCAGACACTTGGTGTCGTCAACTCCTCCTGAAGCTTGTATTCCACATGCAGTTTGTTTTTACATTCCTGAGAAACTCAGACCGACAACATGCTTTGATACCCTGGCAGCCACTGCTTTTCTAAATAATATACAAACATGCAATACCTTAAAAATAAGTTTCTGTGAGACTTCATTGGAAATATTATTCTGTTTAAAAAATTTACCAGTCATTCACAGACTATGTTTCCTAGCCTTTAATCACAAGAGGGTAAAACTCTTTTCCTACCACTTCTTTCATGTCGGCCTAATTCCTGAAGAGCCTCTGTGGAATGATGCTGTTGAAAATGAAAACAAAAAATTTATCAGCTGACCTCCTCTGTGCACATTCTCCATGGCTGCTCCAAAGGACTCCAACAGATTTGCAAAGGATGGCTTCCTGACCACGTGTGCAGTGCATACACAGATCCAATTCTGATCCTGTGCTGGGGAGGCAGATCTGGTGCAGGCAAGAGCAGAACCAAACTGCTGAAAACACAACAGAAGATATTTGCTGCAGTGTTAAAGTAAGTAGGTGCTGATATTTCAGAGGTGAAAATATGTAAGTGTTAGTGCTAGTGTTGCTGTTTGAAAACTGCATTAATTGGACCATGTTGAAGAGATGTACCCTCACCAAGAGAAAATAGCACCGAACAGTATTCAATAGTCAACAAAAAACTTACATGGAAATGCAATTTTATTAGATTATCAGGCCTGAATTTTTTATCACCCAGATAAAAAACAAACAAAAAGAGTGATCAAAAATGCACAGTATTTAAGTAATAAATAAAATGTCTTTAAAGGAACCTCACAGAACTTTAGCAAACTTCTTGCACGTAATGTTCTCCTCTGGGCATGGTATAAACATCTGAATGTGAATTCAAAGGTTAACATCTTTATAAATATTAAAAGTATCAGCAGAGTTTTGAATGAAATATGTTTTCAACCACTAGGCAGGGTTTTTTTGAAAAATACATAATTCTTACATAATTGATGGCAGCAGCTAATATTGGTCTCATTATTATTGTCATTTAATTATAGTGCAATTCTCTCCAATATTTTTTCAATGTAATTTAACAAGTTATATGTCATCTGATAGCATTACAAAATGTGCCATTACACAAGCAATTGACAGCTATGCTGTTTTAAAAACATTGGCTACCCAACAGCATAATTTATACAGGTGTGAAAGAAAGTCCTAATGCAAAATGCATCTTCACTAAATCACTGCAAAAAAAAAAAAATTAAGTAGAAAGAGTACTTCAGCCACAACTGCATACTTTTTTAATGGCTCAGGAGACTAGGAAGTCTGGATTTTATTTGTTGTTAATGTTAAGATCAGAAGGGTAGTAATCTCAACTCATCTTCCAGTAATGCCTACCTACAAATGTCTTCTAGGGTTCCTCATGTATCACCTATCATCCTACTAAAGAAACGGACAAATACTGATAGTGACGCTACTGAAGTGTTCAGAAGTTTTGCATCTATGGTCCAAGCTCCAGCCAGGGAAAGGGTTTCTGGTTACTTTAATGGACCATAGATCAAGACTTAGAAATCGCAGAAAATGTAACAAACCATGTTCAGAAACACAACTGTTTTTGAGCTAGCCAGAGAGACATGTCCAAATTCAAGCCTTACTTCCCAAATCAGTTGCAAACTTGCCCTGAGGCTGTGCAGAAGGAGCTTTGGTGACAAGAGTTTCATTCTGTGCTAGGTCTAAAATACAGATATTTCACAATTTCTCGCAAGGAATTATTTGAAAAACACTGTACCATTCTGAAAGGTCATTCACACTATCCCATTTTAAAGTTAATGTTTGCATTTATGAGGTAAGAAATAATCCTTTTTATTAGAGAAAATATAATACAAAAGCAAAAAATAATTTCAAGTGAAAAATGAACACCCAACAATGTCAAAATGGATTATTTTGACACTTTTTCCTTTCTTTCTTTCTTTCAAAAGAAAATTTAGGTGAAATCAAGTTGAATGTTTGCCATGTAATTTGGTTTCAGCAGAACCATGACTTCTCAAGGAGGTAGTTCCTTACAAATCCTTCTCACCAATTTTGGCAACCCTCTTGGCTCATTAACGTCCCTCTGTCCCAGACCACTCTGGATGGCAGCAGCCTTCCAAGTCAGGGCTGGTGCTGCCTGCCTGCCAAGCTCACAGTGATGTGGCTCTGCTTTCTCATCAACATTTGCGCCTTTGGGCCATCACCGAAGCTCACACTCAGAACACCCACTTCTCCTGAGAGAAAAGAGCAGCACTTCACAGTAAAAGAGAAGAGAGCAGCACTTCACAGTAAAAAATAGCCTTCTTCAAAAGCAAGACACAACGAAAAATGCCATCCTGATCGTTACGAAAAGCCTGGAGGCTCTCTCATTGTTAACGTGGTTAAGAACGTTAGGTAGAACTTCACGTTCCCGTGACTCGCAGGAAAAGGCACTAGTGTCACGCTCACGTTACCACTAAAAATAACTGACACGTGTAAAAATAAACAAAGCACCACTTTGCCTGGTATCTTTTAACAAAGAGATGAATACTTGTACAGTAGGTGGTAAGCTGAAACACATCATATTTGATATGAGAACACTTAACTTCGTGGGGACTGAGACAATAACGCTATGCAATCATGTCTCTAGGGTCTAATTTGACTGTAAGATTTAAATAACAATCCTATATCCCTCTTGAACTTGAATGTTTTCTGCTCAGTGGGGATGCAGCAGACACTTCGAAGTTTGGAAAGCATATGCAAAAGCTGCATGCTCACTTGTCTTCTTTGACATCTGGAAGAATCTCTAAAAATACAGGGCTAGTGTAATCAGGAACAACATTTAGTCCCTAAATATTGGCCAAGAAATGAACTTCTGAACACCCACATTTCTGTCAGTACTGAGAATGTGCTTTAATTTTTTCACATTAAGGGCTAAACAAAAATTGCTAAAAGTATTCCATAAATCAGCTTACCAGCCATACGTGGTAGAATAGTTCCACATACACAATTGAAACAGGCATATATCAGACACAGGCCTGTTAATTTTGGAAGTCCTGAGAAGCTTAAAAAAAAGCATAGAGTACTGCAATAATTTTGCTTTTGAAGTATATCTCCCTGACAGGATAGAGGGAAGCTGTACTCATAGTTGAGCGAAAGCTGGATTCATAGTTTTTTACTATCAGTTTACTAAGGAGTAGGAGAACAATAAAGTTAGGCAAATTGAGTAGCTGAAAAAAAATTTAAAATAGGAAGAAACATTTGTAAGTGTAAGTTTATCCAAGGAGTGCTGTCTGTTCTGCCCTTTGGCCAGCCTTCTGCAGACATTCAAATGGAAAGATACTGTGAAGGCTGAGTGAGATAAGAGCATATAGTCAAACATATATTTGAATTGGGATAGTTTATGTGGAATTTTCAAATCAGAATAAGAAACAACCTGATTTGAGACCGCAAGGTTAGTCCTGATTTTTGGTCATCTATTTCACTGTGTCTTTCTTTTTGCCTGCTGTAAAAATGAATGTCCACATGAACGGATGTTCAGCAAATTATATTCCTGCCCTGCTTTGGATAGTCTTAAACAATTGCATGAAGTAAGCATCAACTTGAAAATGTTCTCCTCAGCTCAATTTTTATTTAGTTATCTTAGCAAAACATCCCTTATCTATCCTAGGCTCCCTTTCCTTCACAGTCAGACCCCCACGACCCCTGTATCTCTCTTCTGAAGTTTTCTGGATCCATTTGATATCAGTTATGAAGGATGAAGCAAAAAAACACCTCTTCATCTCAATGCAAAACACCAACACCCATCATCAAAACTGTTATGGGCCAAATGAAAATCTGGTTATGAAAGACAAAAACGGGTAATGAGCTGAGCAGTTTGAATTAAATGATAGGCCTTTGGAAAAAGTTGCAGCTAATATTTTACTTATTACTAGAGACCAAATGCTCTCTAGTAGTAAGAGAGAGCTAATACAACTGGGCTTTTAGATCATGTGGAATGATGAACAACTGAGAGACTTGGATTAGAATTAGACCTTGAATTTCTTGAAGTCAAAAACTTGAGAAGTTTGTCTTTCAAGCCAAAAGTGGGAATAAGCCCTAAATGCATAAAAAGAAAGTGCCATGTGACCAGAGAACAGAAAGTGTAGTAAATGAAAGATAAAAAAAGAATGTTTTGGCTAGTATTGGTTCATTAACCTAATCTTCAAAGTTTGCCGCATTTTAGAACAGGTTTTGACGGAACAGATAAATAAAGGCATGGAGGTGAAGGAACTATTGGATATAGTGCAGTAGGATATATAATAAAAGAAGAGAGATCTAGGCAGACCAGCTTAATAGCTTCCTTTGATAAGATAGCTGATTTTCTAGACAAAGGAAAAGGAGTCAGTGTCATCTATCTAGACTTCAGTAATACATATGGTATGGTGCCACATGGGAAATCATTTGTTAAGCTGGAGAAGATAGGGATTAGTAGAGGAATTGAAAGATAGGTAAAGACTGTCTCAAGGAACGACAGCAAAAGATAGTGTTGAAAGGAAAAGTAATGTGAGGGTTACCAGTTAGCAGTGGAATTCTTTATGGATCAGTCTTGGGTCTGATCTCCTTCTTATTTCAATTAAGATCATGACACAAATATTTGGAATGTGGCGATACTGCATAGGTTGGCACTATCAATACACAGGAGAGAAGGATATCATGCAGGAAAAGGCTGGATGACAGTAAGGACAGGTGTAATAGAAAAGGGTGAGAAGCAGTATTTTGAAGATAATGAAGCCAGTCACTTATCCCCAAATGAAGATAATGCATTTGGAAACTAATAACAAAAATTAGGAATCAGTTAGAAAAGACTGAGCTAGAGGGGGACCCCAGGTTAGCTGTCTGTCACACTACAGCTGAGAGCAAGCAGTGAGATACCACAGTAAAAAAGGCCACACAAGGAATGCGTCAGGAGGTGTATTTTAGGTGTATAGAGGACGACTAGCTCGATTATGAAAATCTCTGCTGAGACCTCACTGTAAGTGTTAATACAGTCCTGCTAAACAGTCTCAGGCAAGACAAACCAAAACAGGACCAGGTGCAGAGAGGGCTAACCAAAATGAAAGAGAAAATGAAGACTAAACCAACAAGCACTCAATCAGGGATACCTGTAAATACTGAGGCTGTCATTAGAGAAAAAACACATGTACCTTAACTCACATTCAGGATGTAAGCTTTCTTCTTCAAGTCTGTAGTAAGGCTCTGACCCTTTGTGTCTCCTGTGTGATGGATATTATCAGGAGTCAGTGCTAAAAACTGGTCAGATGGCAGGGAGCTACTTCCATCTTTCAGGGAACTTGTCCCTGATATATATATATATATATATAACATTTATATACATATATATATATATATATATAACATATATATAAATGTTTTATACATATATATATATATAAAAAAAACATTTAGACGTAAATGTGAGCCTATCAGGCAGGGATCTTTTGTTTGTCTCAGTTTCATATAGTGCCTCCTCCTAAGGAACTCTGGCCCTCTAGCACACCTTTGTCATCAAATGAGTAACAGAAGCAACAGCAGTGGTACACTACAGTCAGGGACCTGTTTTGGAGCCCTGCCAGTGGTCATCTGTTGGCCAAGACCAATGTCTCCCATCTCTTGCTAACTACACACCTCATTCCACACCAGCCTTACAAGGTATCACGTACTCACTGGTATTACAAGCTCTTACCTCCCTCAGAGTGATACAAAGACGACGGGTTATCTAAACAATCTGATTCATCTTTTCCATAATCCCGACCTGCATAGTGAAGTTGTAGGTGATTTCCTATTAAAACAGCCCAATTAGCACTTTGGAAGGATGTCAGCAATGTTTGAAGCCTTAAAATAGGATCTTATTACTTCATAATGAACATGTGCAGCCTTGCTTCTGAAAAACACTTCTGCAACCTTTAATAAGTTAGAAGGAGTGTTGTAAAAATTACCCTGGAAAATCCTCCATAAAGTTAGTGGAACAAAACCCCTCTTGCCATGCTTTTAAATATATCCCACCAAATTCTAGCTGAGGAAGGAACTAGCATTTCAGGTCCTCAGGCTCTACAGAAGACAAATAACTATTCCTGCCAGCTGTAATATCTGGAAATTCTGGGCCTTATTCTGCTATAGATTTTCAGATTGTTCTCTCTGATATGGGAAATCCAAAATTGCTGGTGTGGTGTATCCTGTAGTCTGTTGCACAGCAATGGGTGAAAGCAGGTTTGGTGTAAAATGACTGAGTTAATGTTTACTTACCTGGATCTTTTGCCACATTAGGACAGGTGCCCCCAATGTCTGTGTCACTTAGAGGTTAGGTTGCTGCTGAAACTAGCTAGTCACATTTAAGTATATCCTTTCCATTTAATCACTGTAAGCAGAAGTCCAGATATCCAGCTTTTACTCCTGCCATTCTCTCAGCAGTGTTTTTTCACAATTTAATAAATCATACAGAGATAATTAATACTATATAAAAAACTATATGCTGTAAAAACCCCAAAGACTTAGGTTATCATTTCCCTTGTTTTAAAGATAAGCCATTGTAAAGGAAAGGATGGCAGTGCAAAGACAGCATTCTCAAGAGAAGTGAACTGAGATGACATCCTGTGGAAAAAAAAAAAGCCTTTTAGGCATGATCTCAGTTAAACAATCCTTTTAGTAATTTTCTTAGAATAGCAAATTTTACAGCAAAATTAAAGTGGACAAAAATAATTTGTCATCTTTCAATGAAACAAGCCAGGAAAGAGGGGAGTTCCAATATTTACCCAAAGAGGCAGCTGTATCCAACGGATTCATTTATAATAATATTATTTAGTAGCAAGGAACTTACCATGGCTGAATGTAAAAAAGTATTTTTTGATGAGTTAAAGAGATTAAGAAAAATCAGGCAGATTTTGACAGAGAGTGGTGTGTAAATGAGAGGTGTTATCAGTCTGAATCTGGCAGCTCCATTTTTGTTATGGTGAAAAATATCAGTATTATTTACTAAGAAGATTAGGGCTGAATTGGAAGAGAGGCTGGTTGTTTGGAGATTGAGATAAGATAAAGGATTTTACCTTCTATGCACAAGCCAAATGCAATACACACAGGACTGTTATCTCCAGCTCAGGCCTAGCAGAGGTGTATTAAGATGTACATTGTAATTACCAGTGGCAGGAGTAGATTTCATAAAGGCTATTTTAAAACCAAATAAAATGCTGGCCTTTAATTATACAGCTTTGAAACATTTTTCTTAGTTAATTGCAACAGGAAAAAAAAAATCCACCTAATATTTGAAACTGATTCTTGCAGAGAAAACACAAGCGGAGCAGGCAGTCTTTGCCTGATCTGCACTTGTTTTGCTGTCTGGCTTCATTCTGTGATTTGAATCACAGAGACAACTGAGACTACTAAACACCTTCCTCATTTCCCCCCTGTTATCCAGAAAGCAAGATTAGCAAGGATTGGGGAAGATGGGGGCTGGAAGGAGGGGGGAAGAATAAATCTCCCTTTCATGACATAATTAATTAGTTCCAAAAATGAGCTGTGCACTCATGAATCTCTCATGGCTGGCAGTGACAGTTCCAGCTCCCAGTACTCCCAGCTGTGTCTGAGGGATTGTGAGGGGCAACATTATTTTTACCACTGAGAAGTATCCAAAGGAGAAGAGCAAACCAAGTTGTATGTTTAGCACAAAGCCTGTTTGGACCTGGGTTGGAGCTCACACAAAGCTGCTGTTGTTAATAAGGAGAAACCAAGCTGGTGGTTTTTGGGGGAATTTAAAAAACCCCTGAACTCCCTCTCTTTTAGAAGATGTTGTTATTGTCATATATCCCACAATAGCAGCATACCTCACAAAAATCCTCATTGGCTCTTCTGTTAAGAATTGAAGACAGGAAGGATCCTCAGGCTGCCCAGGAATTGTCATGAGGCACTGCCACAGTGCATGTCCCCTCTGGGCTTCCATTTCTGCTTTGCCTATGAGGAATATTACTGCCATGTTTAGCTCTTACAATGACGATCAATTGTTTTCCCACTTTCCCACTATGGGAAAAAAATCTATGTTCAAAAACCTTGCAAAAACACTTCCATGTGGTGAAAACTCAAAGTTATTTTGCGATTTCCATTTCCACAGCAGCAAAAAGCCTTCATTACATCCACATCTCTGTTTATTTTAAAATCCAACATCATAAGCATATGTAATATAACAAGTGAATGTACTCATTAGCAAACTCCTCTGTGGAGTTTACTATTCATGTTACTAAAGGCAAATAAATGCCCTTAGACTTGAGACTCCTGAAGAATATATTTGAGTTTGTTTTGGTGTTACTTTTCTACTGGAAATTGTGAAGGCTGCAGTTACACAGCTGGCTTTTCATGCTATGACTGCTATAAGCAGCTAATTAAATTATTACTGACTCTCTATTGCTCAGTGAGTTGCTTTTGGTAGCACTACTTCATATGACTTTCAGTTCTGCTTTTTGTACAAGGTTATACAATCTTGCCCAACCAGCCTGGTCCATTTTTCCTATAACAGTGGTGAAAAACATGATAAAATACTAAAAAATGTATAATAGCATCACAAAAGAAAAAAATTGTGGAAAATCATAGTATTTTTCATGAAGACAATGCAGATGAAGTCCTCTTAAAAACTATCTGTAATTCACTAGCTTTGCAAGGTACTGCCCTCTCTAAATGCTGGGGAGTCCCTTCTAGTGCTCAAAATATCTGCATCTCAGAAACAAGCTGCTAGGAAAACTGGGGGTGGGCACCACTACGGATCTTGCATAATCCCTTGGCTTCCTTCGTTTGATCTACAATGTTCAGTTTCTCGATATCTGTGGGAAGAGATCCCAGAATATATCAAACCACATGATTTTACCCCCTTTGTTTGGAACTAAAAACACACATAGCCATTAAAGGCAAGACAACAGTTACTTACAACTCAGATACACTGATCAAATCCAAGCAATGTACCAGCACAAATGGAGTAGGAAAAATTTTGCGCAATTTTCCCTGAAGGAAGCTGGACTTTGGAGTTCTGACTACAATAGCAATGCTTGAATGCATTGTGTCCACACTGCTGTGGTCTGCTGGTCTCATAAGAGGTTGAAGTGCTAATTTGTAGACAGAGTCTATGAATTATAGTCATTTGGATGTGTCAGAAATTTCCCCAAAGACTAGTTTTAGTCTAAGGGGTGTCACATTCAGCATTTTATGGGTGCTGTGAATCGGGTCTATATCTTGGTGTAAATTTTAAGTCACAATTTTTTCTGTCTATGTCAATGGCAAAATAATTTCAACACTATTGTTAGGCTATCGTGGACCACTGAAGGCAACTGCTTCTGTTAGTGGGTAATTTTGTTCCCAGAAATACAAACTGTGCACCAAAAGTCAAGCCATTCTCTGATCCCTGTCTTGTTCCTGAGACAGTGCAACTATTTTCCCCTCTCCTTTTGTCTAGACAGCAATGTTCCTAGCGATGAGGTTTTGAAAATCTTGCTCTGAATCAATTTAACTAGAGTCATATTTAAACAGAAGTGACAAATAATTCATCCAGCTTCATAAATGCCCAGAACAAACAAGGTCCACATTCTGGTCTGCAAAAGCTCACTTAAATCAACAAAGTGATGCTCTTTCTCTGTGCTTCCAGCCAGTTTATTCTGAAATAAAACTACAGTGTCCTAATAGGCCAGGATCTATTAGACTTGTTCACAGTTCATCTTTCTTAGTTATTGGTAGCCAGGAAGTGTAGAAAATTGCAAGTACAGTAAATACTACATTCTGTTTTAGAATAGTTATCCATCCGTGAACATAATGCTAAACACAGAAATATTACAGTGTTTTTGTAAACTGGATAAATTGTGCTTTAATATGCTTTTATGGAAAATGACCACTTAGAGAACACATGCATTTGTTCCATGTAGGTACCCACAGACTTCTTGCAGTGTAGAATATGTTTGGTTTGCTTTTAAAAGCAGAACTGAACAACAGAACTTTACATTAAAGTTAGAACCATAAGCAAGAAAACATAGTGAAACCAAAGGCAACTTATATTTATCAGCTGTGTTTCCTTTTTTTTTCCCCCCAACAAAACTTGACCAAAATGGCAAATTTCTTAAACTAGAAAAAAAATCCAAATCAAAATACATAGTAGTTTTGCTGATTAGGGGTTAACAGAAAGTTGCTGATGGAACGGTAAATAAATGGATGCTGTCAAGAGCTGTGCACTTCCTGTCTGGTGCTGAGCACCCATTGCATATTTTAGGGTGCTTGGAGCATTCAGCATCTTGCAAGCTAAGATCTTTAAAAGAAAGCTACTTTGCTTTCCTTGAAGCAGAATTTTAGTTAGAAACACAATTTTATATCTATATAGATATATAGATATATAGATATATAGCTGGTATGTTTAAGAGTTATACAACACATGCTTAATAAAATACATATAGTCAGATTAGTTGAAGCAATTAAAACTTTTTAGTATGGTAAAAACAGAATGATTGCATTCGTAATCCATATCATAGGAAAAAGAACAGGTGATGGACAGTTGTATAGACCTAGAAATACTTCTTAAACAAAATTTAAGCCTACTTTGTTTCTGGTTTGAAATTTCTAGTGACTTACAAAGCTTGCAGTTTCAGCCTTAGCTATGCAAGTCACTTAGTATGCTAGGGTTGTCTTCAAAATTTCCTGCCTGCACATTTGGGGGAAAAAAAGAGATATCTCAAAGGCCATAAGGCAGAAATCTAGTTTCTAACTTTGGCTGAGAGTGACAGTGTTGGTCATGTCTTTGTGGGCTCAATGTGCTGTGTGGTTGTTGCAGAAAAAGAGGATTCCTTACTGTTCCAGCTATGATTACATGCTCAGATATTATCTTGATGGCTTTAAGAGACATCCATGTGTGCAGTGGGGTGCAACTGGTTGACACAAAATAATATTTTTTCCAATTTGTTCCATGGTGACAGTAATTCAGACAAGAAGATGATTTTGTGTTCTACTGTATCATTCTACCTGGCCAATAATTCCAAGATAACACAATGGATATTTGCAAAGACTTTTCTTTATATATATATAAAAATATATATATATATATACACACATATATTTATGTATTTATAAGCCCAGTAAGGGAAATGTAATTGCTCATATAAACAGATTTTGCTGTGCATACAATTATTTATTTTACTCTACAAAAAAGATAAGTATTTGTCAAGAGTTTTTTGGTTGTTGTTTTTGCTTTATGTATTTAAGTGCAAATGAACTCCACTGCGAATCAGCGACTTATTACATTCCATATTCATGTGTGACACATCTCAAGTACCATCCTTTTTTTTTGTATAAACATGAGATGCGATCTTGATGTGTACTGAGAACCTCTGTCAATCAGTTCTTGGCAGGGGGTGCTCAGGAGTACCTTAAAAATTCAACATTTACCTAGGTTGCATGTCTTGAAAGGACAGAATAGAAGAAACAATTCTTAATTTAAGTTCCTGAATTACCTGCCTCTATCCCCAGTTTTGGTGAACTGCAATAAGGTTTCTGGGAAAAATGGTATCCCTGAAGAACTAAAAAATGAAGAAAACATGCCTTTTCCTACCTCAGGAATCCCATTCATCTAAGGGCTGAGCACACTCTAAAAAGTGTTGAGTGTTTTCAAATCCTAAACATTCAAAAATTTATGGACTAATGTCTATTTCACTTGGCCTGGAGGGTACTGATTTAAAGGTCATAAGTGAATTGGAACAAAAAAAATCCCATATTCTCATTTGAATTTTAGGATTTCTGTGCAAATTGTGTGTCCAGGACTGCTGGCTATCATATACATGCAGAGTATATTTACAACATTCTGCCTCCCTGGAGCGTGCCATGATTAGTAATGTTTCACTAACATTAACCAATAAGTAGCAAGCAGAAATTTTGCAAGTGTTTTTGATAGTTTAGATAATAAATTGTATTGACTCCATAAGACCATTAATCTCAACTCCATATTTGGCAGAGATCTCTAGCAATATTGCTTAGAAAATTGTCGCATCAGTAAATTTTGGAAATCCAAACCCAACTATGAGTAATATTTAGTGCAAATATTGCTATGGGCTTTTTACTGAATGACAGAAAATTACTTCACATTTTCAACCTTGTGGGGTCCTGCATCTTGCAAATGTGAGTAATTAAAAATGCACTCAGTCAAGTGGAATAATATAACAGCAGTCACCGCTTCCTATTGCTTCCCCCAGTTTATGGTTCTTACATCACATTTATCAGACTCATCTCCGGACACGAAGAGAACTTCAGCCACATTCTTTGGATACCAGAAGTAAAGTCATATGCTAAAGATAGATCAGCACATTGAAAGCTTTTCACTTAATTTTTCTTTTTCTAATGGGCTTGCATAGATTTTGAACAAACACAGAACCTTTGCCTATCCCATGCTTGTAAAGTATCTCAAGAAAGGAAAAGTTATTGGTGCAAGATTACCTTAGGCTAGATGTTGAATAGAAAGAAGCCCAAATCCACGCACCTCCGCCCAGCAGTACCTCATGAGCCTCAGTAATGAAAACAGCTGTGTTCCACGCGATCTTCATCAGTAGCAAGGAGATGGATGCACAGGGAAAAATTCCCTGCCTAGGCTACGTCTGGGTTACCATCCTGAAAGACAAAGTTAAGGGAATAATGAGGAATCAAAGTGATTGAGGTGTTCTGCTCACTTTCAACACTTCTCCCTTCACATTCCATCCCCAAAGAAGACAGACAGATATTTCCAATAATACTGACTTACTACTGGAACAGACACAAATATCTCCCTTTTTAAGTGAGCAGTAGGCAGTGGCTTTGAAGAGCCTGTATCAAGGTGAAAATACACATTTGCCTTCTCCATCCAGAAAGGCATGAAACTTCCCTATGAATTGTGGTGTAGAGTTTTTGCCTGTACCCAGAGCACTAGGAACAGACAACAGCTGAGAAGTGCTCAGGAAACACTTTGCATGCATTCTCCAAACAACGTCCTGGCTGCCTTCCATGGGTACGGAAAGCTCAGTCAAATCTCATTGGTTTTAGCTAACAGCTAACAAGAAATTTCCTCACAATGTGAGGAATTCACATCAGCGTCCAAGTGAAGACAGCTAGGATTAACCAGATGTCCACCAACCCAAATAAATCCACTCATCGGGATTTTGCAGAGGGCATAGATGCTTTAATTTGCCTACTGAACAAATTGCGCCTTTATGATATAACCAGTTAGTTTCCACATAGCAATTCTATTGCCAGTGGTCTCTATTGTCGCAAATAATGTAAACACTGATTGTATAAATTACTGCTTGTCATTTGTAAACAAAACCTTGGAAGACATGTTTAGGAATCACCTTGCAGTTGAGGACAAAAGATCTCTGTTAAGATGTACTAAACCAGCAAGAGAGCAAGCTGCTGGCAATAATTTATTTTACCTCAAGGCGTTTTGGACGACTCACTGTTCTATTAAACACTGAGCATGAACCATCAAAACAGATGCTGTCTGACAGATATGTCTCAGCCTAGTACTGTTCCAGGACTTACGCACTTAATCAGCATCTTCTAGCAGACTGTTTTTTTGAGCTGCTAACCAGCTCCATTTTAAATGAGATGAAAGCCAAAGACTTAATCCACCCATCAATGCCAGCAGAAGCCTTTCATGCCCACTGCACTCTTATGTTGTATTACTTACACCAAAACGAATCCTTCCATCTCCCCTAAACGTGTCTCAGGTATGCAGTTCTGACCTTGATCCATAACAAATGCAAGGTCATTTTCCATCCGTAACCAAACACCTTGAACTCAACTACGTGCATTGGAAACTTTCATTCTTACTTGATCCTCTTAACTTGCACAGCTCTGAAGCTGTCTGCATTTCTCTATACAATCTTTCCACCTGTCTCTTCTTACCCATCTTGCTTAGGAATCAGTTCTTACATTCTTCTATCACCACTTCCACTGCTACCATTATTGCAGTGACTATGAAGTTCTTGAAGGACTGGAGTGCATTTCACAAACATTATCTTCTTTGGATAAGAGAGTCTGTCAACCCAGACAGGTTACAGACTAACTAAATTGCACTTCAGCAGGTATTTATACAAAGGGCAATGACTAGATTTTTGCCTTTGTTCATTGGGAATAACGAGACATTAAGATCCATTGCTGCTGTGCTAAGGTGTCAGGCTCAAGCAGAGCATAATTTCGCCAGGCAGTGAGAGGCTGGCTACAACCATCTTGCTGACCACATGTGTAAGGGGCTATGAAAGAGAGATGACTTCAGTGTTCACTTGCTTTCATTTTCAAAGTGCCCTATGCAAGGTAGGTAGAGGACTTATCTTTTTCCTTGGTTTCCTTGGGGGGCTGCCATGCATCTACATGCTGTGACAGTCCCAAAGTCGACATAGTGTCATCTTGATGAGGATGAGATGAATCCCTGCAGAGTCCAGGAAGCTTTGACTGTGAGCAATTACATTTGATAGGACTCCTGAGGGGAGGTTCTGGCTTCAGATGCTCTGACATGGTGCTGACACAACACCTTCAGCACAGGGAGGCTGCACAAACTTTCAGGCTGGCAGGAGCAGGCTGCACTAGTCTGAAATGCACTCCATGAAAACTTCATGGAAAAGGACACAGTAGAAATTACCAAGACAGTCACTGGTGATTGGACAATGCTGTTTATGCCGTGTTCAGCCCAGTTGAAATCAAATGCAGTGGTGTAGCCCTTCTTCCCCCCAGAAAAGTGTCCAAATCACTATGTTGTTCTTTTTGCAGTTTCTCATGATAGGAAATCTAACATTTGGAACAGCAATATGAAAAAATAGATTCTATAGCATAACCTGAGAAAAAAACCCTCTAACTTCAGGCATTGTCTTTCATATGGAAAAACCCCAAGCCTATGATGATTCTGATTGAGTGATTGATTGAATGATTACTCTGTAATGATACTTCATCTGCTGTGCTTGTTAATCTAACAACTTGTTTACAATAGGCCCTTAGAGGTAAGATTATAAATACATAATGCATCAAGGGTGATTGTATTTTTTGCCTAATGCACAGAGAAATTGTGTAGAATGGGTAGTTATGTGTATTTTATCAGGCTACAATTTCACTAGCTAGATGAGACTTGGCCACTGGACATAAGACCTTGTACTTCTTACTCTAACAGTGTCACTCAAAAGAACAAAGTTTGTTGTAAGATAAAAAGAATCACCACTTTAAATATTGTCTCTCTTGTATGTATATATATTCATTCATGCTCCAGCACACTTTCATGGCCAAAGGTGTATCTTCTCTGGTAATGGTGATAATAGGAGCCAGTTAGGAATAGCAAAGCTATTTTTCTTATGTATTAGCACTTCCATTTCTGTATAATCCTACTAGCATGATTCTGTAGTATTTACAATTTTTGTAAGTACCGATTATATTTTCAAAGTCAAAGTGGGATAAAATTAGTGCATTGTACCCTGTTGTTGCTGCTTTCTATAGTAGTCAGTCATACATATTGAACAATACCATATGAATGTAATTTTGAGAGGTAAGAGCTTGATTCTTTAAAAAACACTTACATGGGCAGTATGAGCTCTTGCTGAGGATCTTCACCATGTGAATATCATGCATGCAGTCTAGTTAATAAAGAAAAGCTGAGTTCCATGGATACACAGGAGTGTGTAGGTGGAGTTCTGGCACTTGAGCATTTTTTTTCCGGCACTGAAGTCCATTCAGCAGCCAAGAAAACCATGTCTTATCATACCATTTGTACACTCCACTTCTCAGGGAATAATATCTGTATATCTGGTTTGCCGATGTCAACAGGCAAGTGTTGTGGTTTAGCCCCAACCAACAATCAAGCACCACGCAGTTGCTCATTCAGTCTCCCCTGGAGGGACTGGTGGGAGAATCAGAATGGTAAAAGTGAGAAAACCTGTGGGTTTGGATGAGGACAGGTTAATAGGTAAGCAAATGCTGTGTGCACAAGCAAAGCAAAATAAGGAATTAATTCACTACTTCCCATGGGCAGGCAGCTGTTCAGCCATCTTCAGGAAAGCAGGGCTCCTTCACACATAACAGTTACTTAGGAAGACAAAATGCCAGAACTCCAAAATCTCCCCCATTCCTTCTTCTTCCCCCAGCTTTATATGATCAGCATGATGCCATATGGTATGGAATATCCATTTGGCAGTTGGAGTCAGCTATCCCAGCTGTGTCCTCTTCCAGCTCCCTGTGCACCCCCAATCCCCTCACCGGTGGGCTGAGAGGCAGAAAAGACCTGGACTCTGTGTAAGCTCTGCTCAGCAATGCCAAAAATATCATTGTATTATCAACACTGTTTCCAGGCCAAATCCACAGCACAGCCCCGTAGTAGCTACTACAAAGAAAATTAACTGTATCTCAGGTAAAATGAGCATATTATCCAGCCTTTATTCCATATCATTTATATCAAGCAAACCCTATGGCAAGCACAGGAGCCTGTCGCTTACCAACTAAACAGCAGTAACAGTTATAAATTCAGTGTAGCACATTCCAATCAAATCTGTCAAATCCTTTGAGTCCCATGTTGGGCACCAAAAAGGACAGCCATGGTTTAATCCCAGCTGGCAACGAAGCCCCACACAACCACTCGCTCACTCCCACTGGTGGGATGGGGCGGAGAACAGAAAGGGTGGAGAAAACTTGTGGGTTGAGGTAGAGACAATTTAATAGTGAAAACAAAAGCCATGTGTGCAAGCAAAGCAAAACAAGACATTCATTCACTGCTTCCCATTGTCAGGCAGCCAATATTCAGCCATCTCCAAGAGAGCAGAGCTCCATCATGCATAACAGTGACCTTGGAAGACAAACATCATCACTCCAAAAATCCCTCCCTTTCTTCTTCTTTCCCCAGCTTTTTATGTGGACCATGATGTCACACAGTATGGGATATCCACGGTCAGCTGGGGTCAGCTATCCCAGCTGTGTCCTCTCCAAACTCCTTGTGCATCCCCAGCCCCCTCACTGGTACTGATGTGAGGAAGCAGGGAAGGCCTTGGTGCTATGTCAGCTCTGCTCAGTAATAGTGAAAATATCCCTGTATTATCAACACAGTTTCCAGCACAAATCTAAAGCACAGCCCCATACTCACTACCATGAAAAAAATTAACTCTATCCCAGCCCACATCAGCTCAGTGGGTACTTTTGGCCACTGACAATGAGTGGGATTTGGGAAGAGAGTTTTCTGTAAGTCTTACGGGTCCATCTGGGAATGATGGATGACTTTCAGCAGCAAAGATTTTTCTAACAAATGACATTCCAAAACAGAGTCTTACAAAGTACTCATAGCTAATGTCAATAATTCTCTCTTTGCCAGTTTAAATATCCCTCTCAGTCTTTCGCACCCTCACTGGTACAGTACACTGGCAAAATTAGCAAGCTAATGTCACCACTCCTTGTAGATAAACACATGTAAAGTGTCAGGCATAAGGAGGAGATTACAGAACATGTACTTCTAAGTGCCACTTATGAATACAACACATGTAGCTCATGGAAATGTTGACATCATCTAAAGAGGAAAGCAAGACTTACAACCACCGTGGATTATATCATTAGCCAAACTGGAAAGCAATCATTCTTTACAGCTGCAAGAGTCTGTGTCTGCCCTGGACCTCCCATGTTCCTGAGGAAAAATATATCACTACATTAATATAAACATTTTGACTGTGAAAGTTCCACAAAACATATGTGACATACACATTTTAAATACAAGCACTTTGCAGCTGATGGATTTAATCACCTCATTCTTGCTTGAGAAAGAAATGCCACTAAGCATGAGAAAATGGGTGAGGAGTATGGATGCAAACACAGACAATTTCCAGAATGCATACCACTGTGAATGGGGATATGAGCCAGTCAGGTTGCTGCAGTGGCACACAGAGGTTTCCACTGGCTTTAGGAGCTCACAGAGGTTGTGCTGCTCAAAGCAGAGCATCCCTGCCCCAGAGAGCTTGCAGTCAAATAATTCAGGCAACACACAACAGCTGGAAAACAAAAATTATAAAATCAAAGATACGCGTGCCTGCTGTCATTGCAGGCATCTGCATTCCTTCCTGCCCCTCTCATTCTCCTAATAGTATTAAAATCTTGTGTGCCAACTGTGAGCCCAGGGTGTTTCCACCAGGTGTTGCTGCAGCAGATGTGGCTTTTGCAGAAATGGCTGAATAATATGAGTGCCTTACAAACGTGCCCACTGGGTGTTAATTTGTGTTAAAAACAAATTGTGATGTCCAGACAAGCTACTAACCAGGAACAGTGTGACCGATAGGTAAAGCTTTCTAAAGGGAAGGCCTGGTACAATCATGGCTCCAGCCTGTTACTTAGCCTAAGCAGAAATGAGCTGTGGGAGAGTGACTCAGCCAGAATAGGGGAAGTGAGGCTTGCTGCGTGAATGCCTCGTGCCTGCACCATGCTGTATGGTGGTTGGTTAAATTGGGTTTGTTGTGCTTTAAAACTATGTAAATTAACGACCAACTAATGGCATTAAAAGGCCGGGTTTTTTGTAAATAAAGTTCCTCCTTTGCACCTGCCTGGGTCCTCCTTGCTGCTCCATATCACTGCAGAACAGGGTGCAGGCTGGTGACAGCAAGGAGGCAAGGCTGCTGCTTAATGGACCTAAGCTTAGAGCAATGGGACGGCATTAGGAAAGGAGGAACGAGCACAGCTGAGTACTTGGAATACTAGGCATGACTAGGGCTGGTTTTCTGTGTGTATCAAAGAGACACAATGTGTGTTTAAGAGTGAGAAAGATCAGAAAGAAAGAAGTGCAAGAGACTACAAAAGTTTAGATTAGAGTTTTCCTTGTTTTGCTACCAAAAGGAAGATGGATTTGGCCACCTTCTTGGGGGGACAAAATGGCACGTTAGCAGGTCTATGGTCACAGGAATGATAGCAGTGTTCGTCAGTGTAATGAAGAATAGGAGACAAAGTAGAGCCAGCAGGGTACAGAAGGAAGCAGAAGAGGTCAGTTTTGGCCATCCTGAAGACGATGCATCTTCAAAAGAGGTGAAAGGCAGACAAGAAGTGTGGCAATGATTTAAGGAACTATGCCAGGAATGGAAAAGTAAATTTGCAATTTTCTAGCAGAAAAACATTTCAAATACTATTGTCTGCAATTTTTTTCTCTAGGTATGGTTTGATGAATTTTTTCCTCAAGGCAAAAAGACTTTTTGCTTAAAGCTGTTAACGAGATGAGGCACTTGTCATAGAGGGTCATGTAGAAAGTGAGAGGTCAGAAAGGACTAGTGCTTTGTGGGAAAAGGGTAAAGGATATAACCTTTGTAGGGATTAGGAGAGCTGATCCAGGGTTTGCTAATGGCAGAGGAGAAAGAAAGCCAACCAGCTCTTTTGCTGCATACCTTTGCAGCTGAGTCAGGCTAAAGCAATGGACAAGGAAAGGCATCCATAGGGAACGATGCACAGGTTGAATCTGAGTAGGTGACTGGATGTGCAAGACAAGTATCAGGAAAGGATGTGCATGGAAGTTGCAAGTGTCAGCACACTCTTCTAAATTTTGTTTTCAGCATGTGCAAAGGACATGGAAGAGAAATGTGAAAACACTGAGATCTGAATCTGAATGGCTGGTGGAGAGGAAGAACTGATGCAGCAGGAAAGAGTGAGAGGAGAAGGTAGGGAGGTCAAGTAGCAGCCAAAGGAGGCAGTGATGGAGCAGAAGGAGCTGAGAATATGAGCTACTACTGCAAAAAATATGGTGTAAGCCATTTAAATGGGCCTAGATGACAGCAGCAAAAATATTTGAGCTGAAGAGGATTTAGTAACTCAGAACTCTGGGACAGTCTTTCACAGGATTTTGAGTACAACAGAGGTCAGTAAAATTATTTGTGTTCTTCTGCAAAATTCTTGGTACCTTGATACTTCAGGCCCTAAATTAAAGTTCAAAGCCAGTACTTTCATACACTTCTCAGCTTCACCCAGGAGTTTGCAGGTCTGGCATTCAATTTGCTGTTTCTTAGACAGTGTCACACAGGAAACACTGGAGCAAAACCCCAATTCCTCTTTCTAAGCTTTCTCTTCCAGACTTCTACTTCTGTAGGTTTGTACTCTCTGTAAGATCATCACTCATGTAGCTAATATTGAAGACCTCTTCAAAAGTAGTAGACAGCCTCTGCCCTTACTGGGCACTGAATGGTACTGAAAGTGAGTAATTTGTTTTTCTTATTTCATATTGTGTTAGAACTTGAAATTTCCCATTCATTGTTTCTGCCTAATTTTTAACAGACAAAGAAGAAAATTACCTGGAATTTCTGAGGCCAGTTATTAACTGGAGGTACTCCATTCCCTATTTCTTGTCAGACAGAGCAATACAATTTATTCTGTCAATATGTTACTTAAAACCCAAATGAACCACGTCAAAAACATGACTTTTTTTTTTGGAGTGAAGTACACTTTGTATCCACTTCATTTCAGACATCCTCCTGGCTAGCAGTGCAACAATTTCACAGAAAAAAAAATTGACTACTTTGACTCACAATCAAAATCTTATCAAATGTCACGGGAGGTTCAGGCCAAGTGTTTGTATTTACTGTGTTTGATTACAGATCAGTAGGAGATAAAAAATTACTCCTAGCTCTTATATCCAAGCCATACTTTTCTTCCTAACATAGATGTTCACAGACGAGAACCCAGGTGAAATGTTCTCATAAAAATGGAAGGGGCAGCACACATTGGCATGACAGCAACTTAACCTTTTTACCCTTTAACTTAGAGGCATACTGAAAATACATTTTGACTCAAATAATATGACAGATGTAGTCAGAAATGTTTAGTACAGAGAAAATTTGGCCTGGTGCAAAGATATATTTTTGAGCTTACACCTATATTTAACCTTGTCTAAATTCAGACCTTTGTGTTTAGTAATTATCCATGAATTTCCCAAAGGTTTCCACTCCTTTCATAAAATTGTAAACATCAGTTTGCAGAAATAAACTCCTGCTTACACTGTAGGTATAACCAACATAACTTTGAGTTTAGTTTGGGACATCTCACCCGTGAAATGCTCTGTATCTCCTGCAGGATCCCATACCAAAAAACTAGACATGAATGTTCCCTTCTCTCTTGTAATCTGCATATAATTTTCGTGGGTAGTGAATGGGATTTACATGTGCAGTGTCTGACACTGAAGCCATCACATGAGTGACTGGTTTCCCTGAAACCAGTATTTTTATCAAGAGTATAGAGATCTATTTTCCTTCTGTACCATGAAGAAATCATTGCATTTGAACTCCTTGGTATCTAAAGCAGCTATAGGTTTACTTGGGTAAATAAAACTCAAAAATTCTTGGAATGCTCTCATAATTCAGGAGAGGTTTTCAGGCAAATGATAAAACCTTGCTGTAAGATTTTTGGGGTTTTTTAAAATATTTTTTTGGCCACAATTATTTATAATTAGGACAAAATTTAGAGAAGAAAAGCCAATTTAAATTCTGAGTTCCCCACAGCTTTATGGCAAGTACTCCGCTTTTGCTGTGACATACAGGGTTAACAGAAAACTAGCAAGGAGAAACTGATGAGCATGTGATAAGTGACAAGTATTAACATGGCAAATAATCTATTTCAAATTACTATGGGTTTTTAAAAATATTTCCTCTAGAAAAATAAACTATCACATAAGAAAAGGTTAACTGAGAAACCATGGCTGAATAAGATGTGAATTCTACATGTGAAATTTGATAATATTTTACAAATGTATCAAGGCAAACCATCATTACTATTTAATGTGTATCCAGGAATGATGCTACAGAAGTTCTGCCTACCTCTGGTTTTGGTTAGCAAAATTTAATTTTGCCTATAGGCAATACATATTTCAAACTATGTCAATTATATTTAAGACACATTAATGCATTTTTAGAGTAATTTCTGTGTCAGTGAAATTATTGCCTGCTCTCCCCTCCCCACCCCCCATTGCTGTCACATATAACTATAACCACATGGAAAAGTAATATTAGGAAACACATTAAAGACGATTTATCAGCTGGAAATAGGAAAGAGAGCCAAGAGCAGGTGATGAACTTTTCAGAACCACTGCATTAAGCTGAGACAGAAAACGCTGCTCCATTATGTCAACTGACCTGAAATATATAATCAATTTGGACCAAGTTCCATTCTCATTCACTGTAGCCTAATTACATATTATTTAAATGGCATTACTCCGGATTTCTGCTTACACAAGTGATCGTCAGAATTTGGCTTTTATTTGGCCCCACAAAAAAACCTGATAAAAGAGCCTCACAGAAACCACGACTCCTAAAGCTCCAGGAATGCATTGCTCATTCTCTTTCAAAGGTAAGGTCTTAACTTACAGCCTTTACCACTTGTTTGCAAGTGGACCAATGTGTTTTTCACCAGACTTGCTCACTCAGGTAGGATTTAGATGTGAAAGGTAAAATAAAAGAAGTCCTAAACCTCCAAACTTAAAAATCAGCCCAGGGACCAGTAAATGAACTGACTTTACAAGTTGTTAGGTCTGCTTTAATATGCTCAAGGAAAAGAGGCTGCTTAACAAGTAGTCTGGCAAATCCAGTATCAGCTGCAGTTTCCAGATAGAAGTAAAGCACAGTCCCATGTCGAGCACATTATGGTATCTAATCTGGCAGTCACAATAGGTGACTGATGCAAGATTCTCTCCCAGCAGAAAAAGTATTTGACACGGGAGGTTACTTAGCAACATTTAGACAGAGGCTAAAATGACAATAGGATGGAAGTTTAATAAGGGACTACTAGAAGCCCAGAATTCAAGACTGACCACAATAACAGGAGGAAGTGTAAATGGTATCTTTCCACATAGCCAAGGCTCCCACAGGGAATTTACTAATAACGAGGATAGCCCAAATCTCTTCTTTGGACTCCAGCTGAATTTGGTCAGCAGTGGCTCTGATGGGAACCTGCAACAATCCCTTCAGTCCAACTATCCTACTGAGGCACTCCCACCATCCTTTTCATCTACTTTCAGGTCATCCCTGTGCTCAGTGAAAGAGGCAACCTGTGTTCACCCGGCACCACGGAAAAATCCCATATCTCTAACAGATTTTCCTTTCCTGGTAGTCCAGTGGTTAGGCTTATCCATTTGCTGAACCCACCACTTTCCTTGTCTCTAACCTGTAGCTCAGCAATGCATGCAAATGCTCACTCACACGGTGATTAACCCTGGGAAAGGAGACAGTATCAAAGAGAATATCTTTTAATAATTCCTTTAGTCAGAAAGGAAACCTGGGGATTCTTCTGCTACATTCTGTGGAATCTGATGAGCAAAGCATTCCTTTCACACTCTGGTATTCACTGGCTCGGTCTGATCTCAGTTACAAGGGTGTCACAAGACCAGAATGCCATTACAATCAATTATTTAACAAGGAGAAAAATCACAGGTCTTGTCTGTCATGGACTCTTTTGTATGTTGTGCTGAACTGCAATAGCTTACTTTGCTAAATGGTCATTTATCTCTTTGACAGAAAGATACAAAATGGCCTCCCAAAAGGTAACAAAGCATCACCTAAAGAAAAGATTTTCCAAAGGCTACAAGAAGTAACCAGACCTACTTTCAGGGTTAAGGCTTAGTGTTAGAAAGTTCAGAGCTGGCGAGGGATGCACGTTTCCTACTCAGTGACCAAATATTTAAATGAGCCTTCAGGTTCAAAAGTTTAAATAGTCATCAGTTTAAAAAACTGCTTTGCTTATTTCATGTGTTTGAACAACCACACTGAAAAATTCCCTTTCACTTGAATAAGCAGCTGATCATTTTTCTGAACTACATATAAGCAGAACTTGAGCTCAAAAGGAGCTGTATGTGGTAATCAACACATTACTCAGTGTAATGAGAAAATCATCTCTGTTTTTTAGAAGCATTAGATGATTGCATGATAGTGGTATTATACTTTATCAGCACTGATACATCATCTGTGTAGGTGTACTCAGGAACAAAAGTTGTTCCTGTAAAAGCATGGGCAGTGCCTGGCATTCCAGGGCTGCTAACGCTCCCAAAATATCTCCCAAGTCAATTTGCCAGTCCCATTTTTCCGATGATGCAACTATTTATCTCACATGACTAGGTCTATAGAAAGGTCCCCGAAGAGGAGAGGCGGCTGTGCCGCCCGCGGAGCGCGGCACCAGCTCCCCACAACAGTGCCCTCGCCACCACAACTTCGCTGAGCCGCCGGACAAGCCCGGGCTGAAAAGGTCTGCTTTACCTAGGGGACCGGCTCCTCCTCCTCCCCATTTTTATACTACTGTGGGGTTAATAGCTATGTCGTGTGGGGTCAGGGAAGACATCTGTGTCTCAGATAATATGCTTACGGTGATTACCACACATAATTGACTGACCTTCCCTCATTCTTTTCCTGCTGCAGGCCATGGCTGATAGGGTGAGATGCTCCAGAGGAGTTTATTTTCCATCACACGCTATTGTGCTGCTGAGCAAATATTTTAGCAAGCGTTGAATGAATCACCTTTCAGACTTTGGGTTTGACAGTTAAAATATGAAGGCTGTGACCAATCTAATAATATTAGATTTTAAATCAGCTTTGGGAGAAAACATGGAAAAATCCTACTTAAAATCCATTTATAGATACCTATTAAAATCCTGGTTTGAGTGGTGAAGTCAATGTAAATTTTTTGAGAATTCTTGTTCTTTCTTTTGCTCTCCCTGCAGGCTTCATCTCCTTACCTCACTTGGAACATTTTAAGCTCCTGAGTGGGTTTGTCTCAAAAAGTACCTGCAAACCTGGGTGTAATAAATAAATAAATAAACATTCGCGCACTGCAGGAGTCAAGCTTCCAGGTAGGAAATGCTGAGGTCTAATTTGAGATCCTTACTTCAAGAGAGAACATTAGAAAACCTTTTTCGTTCGTGGGGCTGTGCTATAGAAATACATGACTGTGCTGGACTATTCTGCATAAACATCTATTTCATTTTATAGCTGACAAGAAATAAGAAAAGCCCTCTCACCATTCAGCAACAAAGCAATATTTTCCCCACTTTATATGAAAGAAGAGCAAAATTAGCTTTTATTTTTAATATACACTTGCAAAAAGAGTGGAATAAATGTAAGAGGAGATCTTTTTTTACAATACTGCCAAATGAAAGCTTCATTTGAAACATTAGGATTTTAACTTTCTAATACTGTTTAACTCGGTTTTATCTATCTAGCAATTAGTCTATCAATCCAGACATAATATACTCCCACAGGAAACAATCTTTATATATATGAATACATGTATATGTCCCAGGTTAGATTGTGAGTGATTAAAGCTCTGTACCAGGCATATTCATCGCTCTCAGGGAGACCAGGCGGTACCTAGAGATGTCTGTACAAACACACGCACACCTACTTTCTCCCTCCTTTTAAAACCCTTTTGTCACATGGAAAATAATCTTCACCACACACCACCAGCAAGTCTTTATGGCCTATCCTCAGAATTTCAAACTGCAGCAATTTCAGTGGGAATTAATGGGCGGAATGATATGATACATTGAACAAATACATCTGTTCTTACTCCTGTGGCTGAAAGCTAACATTTGTGCAAATGAATGTTCCAGCACTACAGCCAAAAAGTGTTTCCAGCCCCAGTACTTCCTCCGCTTTAATTTGTCCAACAACATAATCTACATTCTGAGCTGCCATTTACAGAAATCCATTTGGAACTGCCATCATCTTTCAAACATTTAATATAATTCATAAAATGTAGCAACCGCTTAACAAGGAAAAATATACATATTCTAAACGTATGGGTGATCTTTAGACAAATCTCAGCATCACTTCATAATTATATACTACAAGTTTTAATTAACTAAAGCTCTGAAAATCATAATGCCTTATTAAAATGCAATTAATCCTTTGATTAAAAAACAAAAAGCACAAGTATTTACAACAAAAACACAAGTAGAATAATTACAAATATCATGTACCCATTTCTTTTATTTGGGTGTCACTTATGATGTCTCACGTTCCCTTCATTAATTCAAATACACACATTATCTCAAATCCACAGCAGACTGAGTGACAGTGGCCACCAAACACACAGCACTATATCCTATTGATTTCTGCAAATCCTGAACAATGCCATTTGCATGCTTGTTTCTGTAATAATAAAGATATGCCATTCAGAATTAAAGCACCGGCCAGACTAGTGGCAACTAATTGTGTTGTGTGTAATGAGTGCAATTTCAATTTGATATAACCCTCAGCTTTTCTTACAGCACTCGCTAAGTACTTTCAAGTCTTTGTGGGGAAATAATTGATTTTTTTGTGCTGTGGGCACAAGAAAATTATTATGATCTTTTGAATAATGCCAAAGAAAGGACCATGAATGATTTAAATTGGTATATGAAGAAGGCTTCACTGTGGATTGCAGTTTGACTGACATCCTACTAATGTAGTATCTAGATTAGCAATTTTTAAGGAGGCAGCTAATATAAAACTGGTAAAACGGAAAACATTGCTAACAGGGATTTTGTATTTGTTATTCAGTGAGGAATAACAATATGGGGATTTAAGGCATGTCAGACAAACACTATACTATTACATAATTGCCCTCACTCTTTTCTTTTATGGCACGTGTATTGAAGGGTATGTTTCAACTGATAAATTACACATTTAAAATATGTAGATACAATGGTAGAGTACTAGGTTATCACAGCAGCTAAAGTCCATTGGATGTGTCGGTCTGTAACCACCACCTACAAAACCTTTTGTTTTGCGTGATTGTGACAGAAAGGTTAGCAAACTTCCAAAAATTACTCTTCCAAAGAATTGAGATAATTGCCTTTCCTTTCAAAGGAAGGAAATCTTTTTCCTAAACTGCTGCCCACACCAGAGCACCAACCTGCCTATTTTATTCCCTGCCCTGTAAGTTTTATTTGAGAATGAAAAGTCAGAAACAGGTCTCAGCCATCTAAAGCAGCACCCCAAATCAAACTCACCCAAATCACCTCCTGTACATAACTAATTGTGGATTGTTTCAATCTGAAATGGAACTCTCTCTCTCCTTTCTCTTTCTCTTCAACTGATGAATACATTTTATGTAGCAAAAGTGGTGAATAAATAAGGACATTATCCACATTCCACCTTAAAATGCATACCTTCCAAATCTTATTCTTCAGAGGAGGGAATGTTGTTAATTTAGTTGGTCATAACTAAATAGTTTCTAATCTGGAGCAGGAGTCTGCTGAGAATATTGGACAGTTTAAAGGTTAATCACCATCGCCTGGTTACACAAGTGAGGCAGAACTAATTCCTCCAAAGGCAAATGGCTTGCAGTTTTATCAGCAGTGCAGATTAGAAGTGTTAATATACAGAATAGAATGGATGCTCAAGGGCCAGTTTTCCCTTATCGGCAAACTTTGCAACAGAACTCAGCTACTGCACAACCTCTGCACTTTCTATAATAAGGCCCCTCATTTTGCCTCTCGAGCAGAACTATCAAACAATCCTCCCCAAACCACTGCCACCAAAATCAGGGTATTACAGACCACAGCTAATTGGAAGATCACTATAATGAAGTAAAAGATAAAATACTTTGGCTGCTGGCCTAAAATGTGGATCAGCACAACATAGGAAGCTATCTGGCTATGTCACATTCTGAGAGATTTACATAAACAATAAACTCAAACCAACAGCCCCCAAAAATACATCTTTGTTTACAGTAAATGCAACCTAAAGCACTGGTTATAAAAACTGGGAGGATTTACATATTCAGCATTATTATTAACAGAGCAGACTCTACCAGATATATGTAACTTTATGTATCCAGTGCAAGGAGATAACAAAAAGGTAGGGTATGTAAGTACACGTGTTGTAAAACATTTACATATTTATGTTGCTCAATGTACACTAGAATACATTTGTTACTGCGGCACATCACAGCACACAGACTCTTGCTTGACTTCTCCAAGGCTGTTCTATGCTGCGGGTGTTTTTTGTCAGAAAAAAAAGAAAGGAAAGGGGAAGATCCATAACTGTCACATGCTATTTCCCAAATAAAATATGCTGACAGAAAATCCTACCTAAAAGACAAGAAAAAGAAAAGGCATTTTGTATATATGCATCAAGGAGAAAAGCAGGCTATTCTGCTCAACAAATAAGAATAGTCAGTCCAGGGAAAAGTCACATAAAACATTACAGTAATCATCTTTGTGTAAGAAACCTGGGGAGAATGAGCATACATTTTACAAACACTGAGCCTCAGCATACTCCTGCTGAATGAGGGGGGACTTCTGCCACGGACAGAAGTGGGCTCCGAATAAGCTCTGTATGTTCTCTTGGAGCTCTGTTAAAACTATCCAGGCTGTCCTCTCTGCACATCACATGAGTCACCACCACATTAAACATTTGCCCCATCCATCCTGTTTCGTCACCCCATGTGGGCTCCAGCTGAGGAAAATATTTCATTTCAGGACACCAAGTCCTTAAGTCCCATTCATATCTAAGTCCAGTTCAGGAGGGGGAAGCAGAATATCATGAATTGACTTATTTTCCTAAAATAAAGGGCTGTTATTTTTAATGTGAGAAGTGTAGCATTTTAACCAAACATAGAAAATCTGATACCTTCTAAGAGTACCACAGAGGAAGAAGTATTTTTTTATAGAGAGCCAACTTTTCCTTGGCTGTGAGCCTCTAGAGGATATGTAACACTGTCACACCTTGCCCAGGGAAGCAGCAAAAAGAGCACACAAAAGATGCAGACAATAGACCATTTAGCCTTAAATATTACCTACTACAATAAACATGTCCGAAACTGGAATTGGAGAACTACAAAACCTTGCTAGCTAGCAACAGAAAACATCATCTCTCACATACATTTTGATGTTCTTCAAGAGTAATTTAATTACTTAGATGAAAGTATAACCCCAAGAATGTTAGGTGTAGCACAAGTAGAATGGAGAAATTGCCTTTTGAGAAGGATTTGTGTTTGGGTAGAGTGTGCCTATCACTTAATATTTCAGAATATAAAAACACACCTATCTCGATTCACAGTTAGTCATCACTAATTGTTACCAGAGCAAAGATACTCTCAAATCTTCATGGTTCAAAACAAACAAATGCCTTGTTGTCATCATACCCTATTGGCATCTCCCCTCCCTTCCCAAAACTTGGTGAAGTTGAGTTTTACAGCGTCACCTGAGAGCCTACAGTTCTGCGGAGACTATGAGGTGCATATCTCCACCAGCCAAGGATCTATCCATCAGCTCCAAGGCTGACACACTCCTGATCCCTCAAGGCGCATCAGTTTATCTTCGCTGACACAGAATCAAAAAAAAGGGAAAGGGTTTCTATAGCAAGGATTGTAACTACTTAAGGGAAAAAACAGAGTAAAATTTTTTCAAGTAGTTGAGTGTAGACATTGCTGGCTGTCAATGGAACACCCCATCCCAAATAAAACACAGCTGAAATTTGGCTCTGGTCTTGTGGTGTAACTGAATGTAGGTGCATTGCAGAGATCTAATCTTGAGATGAAATTGAATACAGCTTCATCACCAAGTAGATTAGATGAAAACATTCATAGCTACTGCCACAGGCATAGACAGAAACCATTAAGGACTCTAAAGGGCTTGCAGATTGAGAGAGATGATACCAAAACTTGAAAAATTTCATTAAAAGTGAACTAGTACTAGTACAATTAAAGACTAGTACTGACAATCCCCTTCCCTCATGTGGGTCTCACCCCATCAGGTGACTTCACCAGCTAGAGGGGGGTCCAGCACCATCTTCCCAGTAGGATCAAAATTTTCTCCAACACGTTCAACACTTTGTAAAAGTAAGAAAATACTTACCATCACTCCAAGAAATCACTCTACTGCTCCCAAAAATTAAGATTATAGACTTCACCCCAACTGAAACAATCTTATTAAAACTTCTTGTTGGAAAAACAGCCAGTAGTGTAATCAGACGATGCCAGTGAGACCTCATAGTTTTCAAGAACCAGGAGCAACCTGTCGATCAAACAAGACATCCTTTGAGGGACCCACAATACCACTAATAGGCGACCAAACATTTCCCACCCTACAAAATCCACATATACACCCAGAGAAAAAATACCCACAACACATTAGGAAAAACATGCAGATGTCTGAGAAGCAAACACAATGAAACCAACACAAAATGATAAATTGAAGACTTTGGTCTCTTACTGAGATTTCAAATAATCCTTTCTTTTCCTGTCTATCCGACATGAGGAATAAAATTAAAGACAACACAGAATAAAAGCAGAGGCTACAGAGGAAGGGATCAGTTGACCACAGGCACCAGTATCTTTTTTCTGCTCATCTATGTTTGTGGACAACATTGCTCACTTGTAGATAGCGTTGCTCTTCATCAAACACTAACATAGCTCTGGAGGGATTAATCATGTCCTGGCAGGAGGCTGTCCAAAATGACCCACTAGAGATTTCTGTCTTCAGCATTTCCAACTACAGGATTCTTGGAGGCCAGTGATTTGAACCTAGTGATTCAGAACAGCAGGAGATACAGCTGGTTTCAGTAGGCACAGAAAATATTCACTCTGTCTAGCCACTGTTCTTATACAAGCCCTGTCATAAGAATATTCAAGTGCCTTTGTTGTTTGCAAGCACTTAGAGACAGGAAGGTTTGTTGTATATATATCTTTGCATTTGGTTCATTTTGCACATCCAGCAAATATGGGGAAATGTAAATGAGTGGCATGATCTCAGGAAGTTAATCTATATAATTATAAACAATGGATACATTTCGTTGAAAAAAAAATGGAAGAGAAAATGTTTGAAAAATTGAGGAAGACTGTTGCAAGAATCTCTTGTAGTCTGGTCTGAGAGCAATCTAACTGGAATTTGCCACTGAATGCATATATCATTTCATGTCTGCCTACTCCTTGGCAAGGCTGAAAAATGTCCATGGGCTTCTGTCAGTTATTCTCCTCTTATTCAGAACTGCATCGTCATTCAAAAGTAATCACGTATTTCTTTGCCCTTAGCACCCTGCCTGAACAGTTTAAGTATCTCTTCATTGAGCCCACAGGCTACTCTTTTATCAAGAGTTTATTAGTGTTCTACCCTGCCAGTCCCACTCTCTCTTCTTTTCTTTTTTTTTTTTTGGTCTCAGATCACAATGCCTGCATAGATATTTTAAAGAAAACATGAAAATATTTTGGACATTCCCACTGCTTCTCATCATATAACTGTAAATCACCAGGTATGTTCTAGAACTATTGTATTGATGAAGATACAGAGATAGCATTATCTCTAATGACATTAATCACTTTTTGCCACAATATCCAGATGCCCTGTTCCCATTTGGCATCAGCTATAAGTTTACATAGCCTAAAGGGGAGACTGGGCAAGACCACAGAGCAGAAATGCACACAGGGTTTTTAAACACTTTGGAACTACATCCATTTCATGGAAATTCTTCAGCCATGAGTAGCTGAAAGCCGGGACAATACTGAGGGGGAGGCATCAGATATGCAAGGCTGGTTCTCTACTCTTCCCTGCATACCCACTTACGGCTATTGTTGGAGTCAGGATATTGGGCTACACTGACCTTTGTTCTGAACCAGTATGCCTCTTATGTTCTTATTATGTTCTTATGTTAAGCAGGAAAAGAATTTAGCCTCTGGATAACACCCGGTTGTGCTCGAATTCAGCAGCAAAATTCCTTTTCATTGTTTCAGAGTTGAAAAATTAATTACCAAAAAAAGAAGTGTGCACACCAGTATATGAAGTTGTGTTAGTACCAGACATAGAAGATTAATTTTTTAATAATTAAGAACCTCACAGGATTTTTTTAATATCTACATGGATAGGGATTTTTTTCACCCTGAAAAACACGTAAGCCAACCCCTGCTCCAGACTTCAGCAAAATTCACCATTATGAAGGTATTTTAAATAGGTCTCTGCGCCATCCACCTAAGAAAGGAGTCCCTACAAGAATTTCTGAGTGTGAAGTCTCAGGAGATTTTAGGCAGAACAGTTCTGTTCATGGCCTTGCAATCTTCGTTAGAATCTGTACGGTGTCCTAGATCTTTAGATCCAGACTCTGCGCTCATCCAGACATTGGCAATTTAGTTGCAGCTCATAGAGTGGTATTGCTGGTGTATAATGTTTTTTTGAATGATGTCATTTTATAACAACATTATTTTAACTCTGTTCAGATGGAGCTTCATTGAAATATTTTGGAGAAGCATAATGAGTTCTGGAAATATTTTGAATCTCTTACTGATTATCAAGTTTGATTCTCTCACTGTCTATAACAAATTCGGTTCCACATAGTCTACCTGGAAAGGCAAGAATTTAGGTATTCCTGGAAGTGAAGGCCTACATAAGCACTGTGAATAAATACTTGGCTATGTTGAAGACAATTACAACTTGTATTAAGTGTCAGGATGCCTTACAGAAGGTTTTAAAAAGATACAGAAAAAGTGCAACAGGAAATACACAAACCTAATTGCACAATAGGGAATTCTGGGTCATGTTTTAAAATGGACATGCAGACATCATTACTTACCAGGAATACATCAGGAATTTATTTCCTCCACACATCACAGTTTGAAGCTGGAAAGCAATCTTGCATAGCTGCTTGTTTTGATGGGACTATACAAGCTGAACTGAAATCAGACAAAACCACATGCAACAGCAGAAAAACAGAAGAAGCTTAATTCTAAGTGTTTCTGAGCTTGGCATAGGAATAAGGAAATTAGAACATGATGAATATTAATATTTAGATTGCCTGTGCATCAAGAGGCAAAACATCTCAGAAAAGCTACCTCTGCCGTGCATATCAACCTCTTATTCTTTGATGTTTTGTTATACAAACAGTAGTCAGATAAATACACACAAAAAACTCAAAAACCTACAGTGTTTCACAGTGTCACATCAAGTGAGGGATTCTTTTGATTTTTTTTTTCCAGATCTGCTCATGTGCACAATTTCTTTATGCCTCATTTGCTATAAAAATATTGGTCGATGAACAATGAATAAGTCGACATATTTCACTGTATAACCTAGACTGAACTGTCTTTTTAGGTTTGTCTTCATTTTTCAAGCCCATGTATCTTAACCTTCATAATGCTCGTTCACATCAATAAAGTAAATTTATTTACTGGAATGTATTTGCAGAGTTATTTATTTACACTTTAATTGTTAGAAAGCCAGATATTTACTATAGTACATTTGTGAATAAAGTTTCACAGAAACTTCAAACGTGTATGAATCTGATGTGCTCTGTTTCAGACATGCCTAACTTTGACCGCATCAGTAGGACTGCTCTTCTACTCACAGCTACCTAAAGCACCTTCTGAACTGGAGATGTAAATTCGTGAGGTAGTGGTGGAGATTGTTTCAGTTTTTGGAAGTCCATGATTTCTGTCACCTCCTCCTCCATGAGAGGTTGAATAGAAAATGTGAAATTTATATGAACAAATGCAACTGATTTATGGAAAACCCACAGAAAAAACACACACAAAGTATAATCCAGAATATATCTTTTTAGAAAGAAATACTGTCTTAAAACAAGTCCATATCCAGCTACTTTATTCTTGTTAAGGTCATTCCATTAAACAAGCCCCAAAGAGAATTATTAATATTATCTGACACTATAACAAAACTAATCAGAATGGGAACGAGCTTTATATACAGCAGAGAAAATAGAGTGATACCAAATGTTGGCTGCTGTTATTGACCAAGCCAGCAGGTAAAGCCTACAAGCTGGTTAAACATCTGGAAGGAGGAGGTAGAATTTGCATGGAAGATGGATATGATTGCAACAGTAAAATAATCTGCTTCTTGGAAAAATATAACAAAAACGGGCAGGCCCATTCACTAGGCTTTGCTGGTGAATGCCACTAAGGCACTACTTGGAGAAATATCTTGTTTTCTTTGCAGGAGTTCTCCCAGGTACTGTAGAAGTACCTGCCCCACATTTGATACTTAACAAGTGACAAGGAAATTTAGAGTTTCTTGAAGTACTTCTGCTGTCCAGCTCCATTTCCATTCTGGCCAAAAAAGTGGAATACTTTGATGCTATGGAAGGCAATGAGAAGTATGACTTGGCTTTCTGTTCATCAAAAAAAAAAAAAGGAGCCCTTTGTTATTTGTATTGGCAGCCTGGCTGTGTGGTTAGGTTTTAAGGTAGTGTAAAACTGGGAGGGAGCAAAGGAAAGCTGAACATCTTTAGAAAAGTTCCTAGCCTTAAAATACAAGCCCCTGTCCTTAGCTCTGCAGTACAAGCTCATCTCTCAAGGACAAACTTCGTTAGTATTGTACAGTCTTCATCATCTCTAACTCAAAGCAGCCTACTCAGTCAGAAACCGAAATTGTTGCAGTATGACAGGTTTGCAAAACAGTTTCCCTCACTGGGATCTGTGCTGGCCACCAACCAGTTTCCTGATGGCATTTAAGGTTGTTGACTTAAAGCCATGCTGGCAATTTGTCAGTGGGGGAGGGAGCTGAGTGGGAGGTACCTTTCTGCCCCTGTTGACAAGACTCAGGATGGAACATGCTCGATAACACATGAAAGAGTAACTTGGTGCTGCCCACATTGCCTCTCATCAACACGGTGACTGCATCCACCCTAAGAGCCTAAATGGCATTCTGCTTGTGAAAAGGTTGCCTCCCTCCTCTTTAAATGGGGCAGTGGTAATCAGTGAGGATGCTTAACCTGAAAGAGAATATGAGATCAGGAACTTGGACTCAAAAATTCTTTCCCTCTAGAGCAGATGCCCAGAGCCAATAAAAGCCACCCAAAAAAAAAACCAAACAACCAAAACAAAACAAAACCAAAAACCCCCCAAAAAACAAAACAAAACAAACAAAACAAAACAAAACAACAAAAAACACAAACAAACAAACAAAAAACCCCCATTTTTCAGAGGTTTTAGAGCCTTCATATTATGAGGGGGTTTAAAATTCCAACCAAGACCAAAATGCACAAATATTTTTTAGATTTGGGCCACCAAAATTTAAAACAAAGTAGATTTCACTTTCAGTTAGTTGTTTCATTAATTTTAACTTTTAATTTTCACATCATTCTACAGTACCTAAGACAATATTTAAAGACATTCAAAAGAAAAATGTCTGGAAAGAGGAAAGTGAAAAGTCTGTATTCCCAAAGACATCAAAGCAAGACGTTTTGACAATGCCAGGAAATTTTAATCAAAATTTTTTGTCCAAATTCCCTTGTAAGGAAATGACATGATTTCATATAGTATTTTGATTTTCACTAATTGTGTTTACTGTAGTAACACAATACAAAGAATGCATAGAAGGATGAAACAATGCATACTTATCAAGTAAAATGCTCGCGTATTTTAACCTGTTCTATCAGCAGAAGTACAGCTCATCTCCATGTAAGATTGCTATGCAGAAATACTCAGTGGAAGAAAGCATGCCATAGAAAGTAGGAGAAGGGAACTGGAAAAAGTAGAGCCTTATGAGGAAACAGATGGAATTAAAGCATTTGGCAAATATCAGTGGTGGGCTATTTTTTTGATATAGCTGTTAGGTTTCTCTAGTGTGAGAAGTCAAATAGTTTGGCTAATAGTTACACGTGCACATTGAAATTAACATATAAGCATCAAAAAAGCATTGCACTGAGGTTTTTAACCAAAGAAGGAATGTTACTAAAGCTGTCAAACTATGAAAGGCCCAGCAGCCTTACTGTCTCCTTCCAAAGATTTGCACTTCACCCTTCCCTACTTGCAGCTTCCTCCACACAGCAGGAATACACTGGAGAAGTTGAGGATTCTCCCAGTGGCTGGGACCAGAGGTTTTCCACCAGCAGACCAAGCTATTCTGCACATGAAAGAACCACTATAGAAGGACAGATAATGGGAAAAGCAAAACAAATCTGACCTGGAAACACCACACTATTCCCATGGAAGTCTTCTTTCTCTCTGGTATCAGACATTGGGAGTGAGAGTTGTGCTGAATTCTTTGACACCAAGAAGAGTTTTGAATTCCGGAGCACAGAAGTAAATTAAAATTGTAAAAGCCAGTTATAATAAAGAGAAAACCACAGCAATGTGTCACTGTGTTTAGCATCTCTGTGCTCTGACTAGCACAGCGAAATTAAAGGATATTAAAGACATTTATATTTTTATCACAGCAATGCAAAATTTAAAGCAATAGAACAATAAACTGCTTTTTCATAATGCCAAACTACTTTCCCCACTCTTCTCATTCCCACCTCTGAGATTCTGCTTGAGTTCATCTTTACCTTGACCTTGCTTCTGCTGAGATCCTTGTTCACATCTTAATCACTTCACATCTTGAATACTGCAATTCCTTCTACGGTCTGTCTAAATCCCAACTCTCTCTAAATGTCAAGAGGTCCAGAATGGTGTAGTCAGATTAATTTCTTGCTCCATGCATGGATAAACAATATGATAGAAGGTGTGTTTATGTAGTAAAATTGAGGAGCTGCAATAGAAGATGAGGTGATTGTATACAGAACAGGAATGGCGGAGAACAGACATCCTGCAGCTACAAACCAGCTAATATTCTCAGACATTACTGCAGCACAATAAAATCTCTACTAGAATATAATTAGCACCAAGATCAAGAAACTTGGAAATCCCAGGCTTCTCTATCATTGCAGACAACAAACATCTCCCAAATGCCTTTGCCTCCCAAAAGAGCACACATTTGGTGTCGAAACAGGCTCTAAGATCTTCAAAAGCACAATGAGACAGTTGTATAGGAAAAGACTTTTTCTCTCTGCATTCAAGGGGACAGCCAACTCTTCAGGCTTGCTTGTCCAGCCAGAAGCCAGCATATGGCATTTTGTTAACTATAAAGAACCAGTGTAAAGAAATTATTTGCCAGCAGAAGCTAGAGCACAGGTACCCTATGCCAGATTGTGCTGTTCTGCAGTGATATAGGATCCTAAAAAATCAGCTGCTTTAGAAAGATTTGTTATATAAGTTGTCCTGCTTTTCTGGGAATTTTGTGAGTTGTTCTGCACTAAAAAAAAAAAAAAAGGAGTATATAGTTGATAAGAAAGTCCAGATGCCTGTACCCCTGCTTGAAACTGATGAAACACTGTGGCTACTTGATTTGTCTGGAATCAGTGAAAATAGCTGTCCAATACTGCCTGGAATACCTTCAGCAGAAGAGGTTTTTATCCCATATTAATCACTATACAACCAACAGCAAAACTATTATGAGGCAAACTTGACTCCAGCCTTCTTGTCTTAAATCATCCTGGCTCTTACCCTGCCTCTGACAAGTACCTTCTAGTAACATTAATCAAAGAAACATATTCTGACTACATTAAAAAAACCTCCAAAATAATAATTTAACTCATGAATACAAAAGATCTCATCCATTTTTTTTTACATTCCAGCATCATATTCAATTTTGTAAGACAGCATTTTCCTCACCTGAATGGCAACTAAAAACCCTAAAACTAACAAATAAATCCCTCCCTGAAACAGTAACACATCTCAAGAATGCTTGCAAACCACTGAATCAAAACAGCATAGTTTGGATGATTCAAATATTTCATTTCAGTATTATTGATAATTATTTTTTTTTCCACATTATTGGCTCACATCAGTGAGGAAAACTTTATCCTTAATCAAGAAGCAGAAAATTTCCAAGGAACAGGTCTAAGAAATAGTTTCAGGTTCAAAAATTACTGAAACCAACCTCTTGCTGAAAGAAGCACACCTGCTTCCACCTCTGGTTTTCAACTGGCTTAAAAAAAACCCAAAAACAACTTCCCAACCAGCTGTAGCTATTTCTACAAAACCAGTTAGCAAATCTTTTCTGCCCACCTGTGGCTGCTCAGACAGACAAAATGCATAGGCCTGGAACGGGGCGGTGACCTTGCTGCTGAAGATGAAGCTGAGTGCCCTAGAGCTGGTTTCAGCCTGGTTACATGCCCGTCTAAGCCAATTTCCAATTATTTCAGGTGCAAGTTTTAGCATGTGCAGTAGCCCTCCCACTTTGTTTCCTCTCCTCATTACCATATGAAGACTTGCATTAGATGCCCACAGGCATTTTGCAAATGCAAGGATTTTCAATTACCCATCCTCTGACAGGCATCGTGTCATCTTTGTACGGCAGCTTTACATCCGTGAATGGGGGCTTGTGCGTCATTGTTGCCAGAAATGAATAACCACAGCCACTTCCCTCTCCTGCAGCAGCAGCAACCCATGCCCTCTTGAGTAAGCCCTGCTTTTCCTCCACAAATATTGCTGGATCTATCTGTGGTGCCAGCGGTGGACAGGAAATTTTTCAACAGTGGTTCTGCATCACTTACGGTGCATTTCATCAGTGCTGTTCCTATGTGTGCAAATGGAAAACGTAACTATGGAGCCAGCAATATCTGAGGGATTAATATGATTTCTCATTAATGAGAACTCTGTGACCTTTGGTATGGGATATATTTAGCCTGTTTGTTCTCTTTTTTTTAGGTGAAATATATTCTGCAACATGCTGTGATTTCTGGCCTATTGATTAATGGGTCTTTCCAACACAAGCAATCTTAATCTTTCTTAATTGCCTTAATGGCCTCATGGCCTCTCTTTTATACTCTCTGCCCACTATGTTGTTGTTGCAAATGCTTTTGTATCTTAACTTCATGCTTTTGTATCTTAACTATACTAAGGACTTAAAGGAAACTGACTGTGAAGTCTATTGTTGCTCTTGATCTTTCCATTCTTTAAACTCCTGTTTCAGGCTCCTAATATCTGTAGGTAATTTTTGGATGTAAATGTGCATATATTAGAAAACCACTGTCCAGAATTCATCAATAAAGGAGTTGATTTTTTAATAAATTCCTAGTACAGTTCTTCTTTTAGTTCCAGAGATCTGTAGTGCAGACCAACAGATTTATAAACATATATTGTTATTCAAATCTGAAATATTAAAATTCATGGCTAGTGTTCAAATACAGTTGTGAGAATCCCAGTTCTACAGTAAGGAGAAGACTTGAGTGAGTCTGCCCTGGAACGGTTTGCTATGATATGTAGAATAAAAGATGAGGTGTCCACAAATAAATATCTGGTTTGTGTCTCTGCTCTCTCCTCGGGGCTTATTAAGAAACAAAAAAAGCGATGAGACAAGGAGCGATCAGATTTTTTTACAGTACATGTCATTTAAATTGCACAATGTCTGGGTCAGTAATGTTTGTTGGTCACTCTGTTTTATTCGTGCTGTGAAACAGAAAGGCAGAAGGCAGACCAAGTAAATGACAGCAGACTGTTTAGTGACTTAATTTTCAACCTACTCTTTCTCTACATGAAGAGGTGGAATGCCAGCAGAAATACACGGACTGCCTGTGTCATCGTTAGCCCATGGGCTAAATACAGCATTGTCACACGAGGTTGACTCACACAGGGCAGACACTTGCAGGAGATGTACCCACACAAAAGAATAATTATAACAGAGGTGTTGTTGACATTCATAAGTGACCCTAGGCTCAAAAATATTAGTCCACAAAGTCTACTCAGGGTACAATATTTTTCAAATGCTTCCAGGCAAGAAGGAAAAATTTTAAGAAAGATTTCATCTAAGTGGTGACAGTAGCTTAATCCAAAGTTCTTTATTTGCCTGACACTAAGTCATTCTCAGCAACTTCCAAGTCTAGATCTAGTCTAGAGCCAGCTGTGCAAAAGCAAAGGCAAAACTGTGAAGGCAGCAACTTCTATGGAAATAATTTCACTGCTCTCAGAAGGGAGAAGGTAATGCACAGTAATTGCAATACCCACAAACAGCAAATCTTTAAAACTGTCAGTAGTCCAGAAATGTGTCACTTAGACCACTGTAATTATGGGAGAAAAGGTGGCATTTGGGGCTGGAGAAAGAAACATGCTTGTGGTACAGTCTTTTTATAGGAAAATGTCACCTGTTTAAAAGCTATTCAGAATTTTGGCAAGTTAGAAATAATCATGGCTGACGTTACCTGGCAAAGAGCAGATGAAAAGATCAAAACTGGATAACAGATAAAAGCAATCCGGCCCATTGTTCCATCTTTCAATTTATAATGGCAGCAGCAATGTCAAACACTGCAAAACCTGACAACTGACATGGTATGAGCAGGGATGAAAGCAGGGGGAAAATGCCAAGGGGCAAAAAAAACCCCAACAAACCACACTGGCAATTTGAAGATGAGAGAAATAGATTGTGCCCAATTAGAAAGATATGTGCATATGCATAAATATTATTTATTTGCTTAGTTTTGGTGGGATATTAAGTGTCGGCAGCTAAGATTTACTAAGACTTGTGGTTGGTTACCTCTGCAATGTTAGTCTTCATCCTTTCCTCTATCATGATGTATCACATCAATGAAAGCAAGCTTCTATCCTCTGAAAAGCAGGTAAATCCAGGCCTTATAAAGCCTGTCTAACACAGAGGCCAAATCTAAGTTGGAAGTTTGAACAAAAATTATGATTTCAGATTTCTATCTAAATAACAGTTTTTTAGTAGAATTTTCTGTACACGGTTTCCTATAACGTCTTTTCTTGTTGATTTTGGTGGGCAAGGTCAAAGGAAATATTCTTAAAAAGGTTCTGATCCACACAACTCTATTATTAATTTTATCTTGCACTGTCACCAGGGTTAGGCTCTGCAGATTTAGCACTGACACTGAAACGAGGTTTGGAGCTCTAGTAACCGAAGTCAGGAAAAGGCAGTTTCCCCAGTGATGAAGACAGATGATCAGAAGGAAGTCAAAGGAATGAGGTATTTTAATGATGTCTCACTTACGCTCCAACCACTTTTGCACTCAGTTCTGATATTTTGTTTTTAGATACTCATCAATTTCACTTGAATTTTTATGCCACAATACCAAGTTTGGACTTGTTATACAGAGCCTCAAGTGATTCAGAGAGTCTGATTATTGCATTTTTGGGTATTTTAATTCTAGTTTACCAATAATGCAAAATTAATCTTAACATCCAGCTATAGATGCCACACCAGCTTTTGCAGGGGGAAAGGTGTTTTCCTATCTTTTAAATTTGAGTATTTCTAAAATGTTTGAAAAGTCTTTCTATAGCAGAGCCCACCCTGGGAACACTGAAAATTTGAGGTTTGATTTTTGCCTTTTATTTTTCCTGATCTACAGGAAAATTATTGTTTTGTTTAATGAACAAACATGATAGTAACTTACCCACCCTACTAAAAGGTGATTGAGAAAGCAGCTATGAAATACAAAACAGTTGTTTATGGCTACAGGTACCTTTCTCTGTTGAATAGAATGGATCAGCCCTGCATAAAACATCCTGGGAAAAAAGACCTTGTGAAACAGGAGCCCTGGCTAGGTGGGAGCTAAGATGCAGGAATTAAGGACATTAAGGAATGTGCAGTGCTCAGTGCTGAAATGGTTTTGTTTGTGTGTATTTGTTTTGTTGGGTTTCAGTTAATGATATTTTCAGGAAAAAAAATACATACAATTTGTGACTAGCTCTGGCCTTTGTGTTTATTTGCCTTCCTGGGACTTGGGGAAGGGCTGGCATTTTCTATAACAACAGAACTCAGCACCATCTGATGGAGCCCCTCAGCTGAATCTCCAGATGCCCAACACTGCTCTCTCTCATCATGGTACTGTCGAAATCTATGGTGTAGTCAGAGCAGTGCAAGCTTTTGATCTGTAGCCATCCAGGTGATGGAAAGTTTGTCTGAAAGCTTCTCTTAAAGCCTCTTCCACAGGTGAAGCACATTTGTAAGGAGGACCACAACTACAGTAGGAAATGGATACTGATAGTACTAAGTCCTGGCCTTATTGAAGTGAATCTATATTTTCCATAGATTTTATTGTGCCTCAGATATTCCTTGAATCTCGGGGAACTAAGTTTTATCTAGCAATAACATCTCTTTGCTGATCTTTGGGACAGTTCTAAAGGATTTTTTTCAACAAGGAGTTATCCAACAACCACAATTATGGTCACATCAAACCTACCAGCATCTACTGAAAAAACAAACCAGAAAAGACATATCACTTACTTCCTAACCTCAAGGTTATACTATGGCGCATCACACTTCTATGTCCTTGCCCATATCCTGATTCCTCCAACACCTATTTAAGTCCTTAATTTCACTAACATGAAGAATCTTTGGATCCACTACTGACATACATCTCAAGGAAGTGGAGGCAAGTGTTTGTGTCATGGCTTAAAACTTTTGTCTTTAGGCACACTCCACTGTTGCATGTGAATCACCAACTGTGTTTGGCGCACAGCAAACACAACGATGGCAGCAGGACAAAACTGGAAAGGTGCAAGAAGAGAGGTATTCATCAGATGCTGTGAAAAGAAAACTGCAGAATTTAAAATGAGTTTGCTCACTGTCTGTAGGATGCTATCCCAACTGGAAATAATAAAAGAGACCCAGAACTACAGCTCCACCAAGATCTGTGCCTGGATAGTTCTGTGCTGCACCCACAGATCTACCAGAGTCAAAGACATCTCTCTGCTCAAGAATGTTTCAAGTAAACTTAAAGCAGTGGAAGTGAAGAGTGAAAGGGTTGTGTACTACAGCTACGACATTGCACATCCTTAGGACTGGAACTTAGGCGACCTGAAGTTTTAGATTAAACTTGAATGGTGCCACTCTGATGTAAAATCAATGTGGAGGGTGTGGAAAAAAATCTAGTAGGAAGCTCTGGAACATAGAGAGATATGTTACCTTTAGCATTCAGTTTGCATTAGCCTTTTTCTGTTCAGCTGGCTGTGTATCTTGCTTAGAGTAACGTTTTTATGCCCAACTCCACCCTCACTCAAATCTGTGTAAATGCTATCATTTAAAGCTCAAGTTCATCAGGGTACATGGGTGCATACGTGGCTTTCATTACAAGTCATCTGCTTGATTTCCGTGAAGCTATTTAGATACTTAGACTCAATTGTATTCTTAAAAACACTCAGAATCAACCCCTAAGTCCATTTTCTTTTGCCTTCTTCCAACCAACATTATGGATGTATTCTTTTCTTTGGCTCCCTGTCTCTTACCATATGCCCTTTAAACTCACCATCCTGTCTGCAGTGCTCTAAAATGTCTGCATACTCACCAGCATTTCTCCTCACATTTTCTTCCCCTGATTTTTTCTGAATCCACTCTCTTGTCTAATGTCATACAGTTCCCCTGACTTGTTTCCTCTGTTCTGGACCTTAAGTAGCATCTGATGTTTTTCTGCTACTTTTGAAACAGTGTCCCTGGCCTCTGTCTTCATTCAAGTAGCCTTTCAACCCCTTTTGACCATCATTATTATTTTCTACATTTCAGTTCTTCATAAAAAGGCAAAAAAAGGAGGAACAACATGATCCATGAGTGTATCAGGAGTGTTGAGACTCTTCAGAAAATAAAATTATCTTAATTTTATTCTTAGAAATAATCAATGCACTAAAATCACCGATATTTTTCAGGGTCTATTTAAAATTACAGTTTGATAATACAGATTTTGAGATAGCAGAACCCACGTGATGAATAACAGCATCCAAGCTCTGCATTGCCTGACTCGAAGAACTGAAGTCACAAACCTCCTCAAAATGGACCTCAAAACCACAGAAGATAAATGTCATGAAGTGTAGAAAAACCAGAAAAGGAATAGAGAACAGAGCTTCTTCAAGAGAGGACTCTCTAATTTCTGGCTATGGGATGGCTCTTCTGAAATTTGTAGCCCTGCAGAGTAGACACACACCATGGAGGCACAAATAGTTTTGATCTGATAGAGGGAATAGTTGTTGGGTGCAATGACAGGAAATACAATAAGCAACTTCTCCCATTTTTGACAACTCATGCATTGTGTAGAAAGAAACTATTACAATAATTTTGAAGCCAAATAAGTAGGGCAAAGGAGGGCTTCTCCACACTTTTTTTGATCAATTTGGCATGTAACCTCCAGGCTCACTTAAACCTTTCTCTTTCACCTTTTATAAAACAATTGACTGCAGCCCACTCAGATGCCTACCTGTGCTTATCCTGGAGTCCCCAGCGGATTTCACATGAGGACTTTCCAGATGGCAGAAGTATCCCTGTGCACAAGTTGACTGCATTTCTCAGTTGATGCCCACAAGGTTTTATGCCCAAGAATTTCTGGTAATTTATAAAAAAAGTTGTAACATTAGTTTTGAAGGAAGTAACTTGCACTGGAGTCTAACTACGTTTGCTAATTTTTATACCAGCAGCTAGTATGGAGCTTGAGGAAGGCTAATTTCTCTTGCCAAAGAAAGCATGGATGCTTTGTGACAGTCTTTCTAGCCCATACAAGATTGTTCAGAAATGCCAGCCTAACCCTTTAAAAAAATATTTCGTAACAATAAAAAAGGCTTTGAGCATTTTACTTTCATCAGGACAGAATAACATCTTATGTGAAAATCATGTACTGAATCTCTCCACCTATTTTCCCTGCAAAACATTTGCTAATCATGCTGTTAAAGGGGATGAACATATTTTAGAATATTAAAATTTGATTTGGCAAAGACGAGTTTCAATATTAAAACACATATAATGACCCTTAGATTAAGCTTTTCTGATATACTTAATATCCAAGCTAAATAACTAAACCACAGAGAACAGGAGGTGGACTCAGCAGCTGAGTAAGATTACAATTTTAGGACATACTGTAGAGGACACAGGGAAATGCAATCTCATAATTTTCTTAACAATATTCACTATATATTGGTTAGTCAAAACCACCTGGCACTAAATCAGAAAAAAACCCAGCATCCTGCATTCACATTGAAATCTTCTCATAGGCCTGAGACCTGCCCAGTACACAACTGTGACTGTGTAGTTTCATCCTTCAGAGAAGAGGCAGAAACTACTGTGTGGACTGTATTTTATTCAGTGGTTTGTTTAGCAAAGCGCAGGTACTGCTCAACTTGGATAGATAGCCCTGAGGGGAAAATTACTCTCCAGGAAGAGCTGGTCCATCACAAAACAAGTGGAACACAGTAATCATTAATCACAGGTGAAAATTCAGTGCATGATTCTGAAGACAAAAGATTTAGCAAGGGTTTCTAAAAAATTTTCACTATTTTTATAGCAGCATGGTGTCAAAGCAGAAGAAATGGAAACAGCATTGCAGAAAGTCCTTTATCTCAAAGTAAAGTATTTTTTAATTGTTACTGGATTTGTTACACTTTAACGCGGACCAGGAAAGGTTGTAATGAACAATCCACAACATATATCAAGCAATACGAATTTGCCAAAGTATTCAAATCAGCATGTATGCATACATCTGTCTAGACATTATATTCATGTACACACACCCTGTTCTGCTCGCTGATGTCCACATTAATGTATTATTGTTGTTCACTAATGCCCGCAACACAGTGTGCATACACGCATGATGGAGAGCGAAACATTCACACATGCAACGCATGAACTGTTGCAGGGAGCAAACTCCTCTTGAAAATAATCTACCTGAGAGACATCATTTTTCACGTACAGTACATGCAAACATAGGTGGAAAAACACAGCTAAAATACCAATTTTCTTCACTTTCACCCAGCTCAACAAAGTATAAATTTTTATTAGGCTGTGATTTATTTAATAAGTATTTTAAGGTCTTACATTTCCTCAGGTATGTCTACATGCAGGAAAATAAAGCTAATTTAATTTAATTATTTGTAGGCAGATTATCTCATGAACTGTTCAGTTACATTTTGCATGTATTTTTCAACAGCGTATAATAACTAAAATGAAAAAGGATGAAGGTTTATATTTTAAAGGGTTTTTTAAATGAATTTTTTCATAAATTACTTTTCTCCTAGCTGAAAACGGTTTAATGTATTTTGATAGTAAACAGATCTTTACAGAAGAACATACAGAAATTTTAAAAAAAGAAGACTCAAAATCACTTTACCTCAACAAAAAGAACCTTCTAATGACTGCTCCCTAGGACCAAAATATAAAGTGAGATTTAAGAACACTTCAGAAGTTGCCTGCAACTTTCTTTGTAATTATCAAATGGTTTAAATGATGAAATGTCCTGTTAGGTGTAATAGGCTATATATTCCTGCTATGTGACAGGTTTTTCTTTCCATCCAGCAAAGAAAATTCATTATCTATGCCACGGGAGTAAAGCTAGATCCGGAATTTTAAAGAAGGCGTATGGAGGTTACTTGAATGCCTTTGCTTTCTATAACAACTGATATGTCATTTATATTCTCCAGAGGAGAGAATTTGTGTACAAGCAAATGTTTCTGTAAAAGAGCAAGGTTTCTAATATTTAGCATATCTGTATCTCAGCATATTTTTAACCTGAACTACTATTTGCTTCCTTATGCATCTACATGGGGAAAATGGATTAAAGCAGCCAGGAAATAATGGAACCATTTCTTTACAGTGAGCAGGATTGGACCTAATGTATTGTTAGCTTGAAGGAGGAGGAACTTGGTCTTTTTCATGTGCCTCTTAAATACAGACATCTCTTCGGCTTTGCAGAAAAGATGTTGTCTTTGAAGAATTTCTGTCATGAGTAATTTCCATATATTTTTCCCCAAATGGGACAGGAGCTCTTGGCTTGCCAAGGTAGAGTGGGACAGAAAATTTAATTCTGTGCACAAGCCTATCCCGGGAAGCACAGCCATCAGACTGAGGTATTTCTGATGTCCACTTGTTGACAGTGACCTGCACAACATCTGTGGCAGAAAATACATCAGAGAGATGACGCGTGTCTTAACCTCGGCGTGCTGTCACAAACCACTTGGCACCGTGAAACGCACGGAGGGAGGACTGCAGCGGGGAGCAGCATCGTTGCAGGGGAAACAGCAGTGGCTTAAACTGCTCTCTCTCACAGAGGAGGCCCTGAAAGGCATGGTTTTTAAGCACCAGGTTTGGAAATGAACCTGCTCCTCAGCTGGCTCTGGAGTGCAGGCGATATGCTTGCGGCAGTCCGGGCGGGATGCTGGCCTGGGTGACCGCTGGGTGAGAGGAAGGAAACTGGGGAAAGTGAACCACCAGGCTCCTTCGTGCAACTCCCTGCTTTGTGTTTATTTTGATGAAATAACTGTATTGCAGCATTTTTAATCACTCAGAATTATCATTCTACTTTGTCACCAAAATAGCACAATAGATAATTGATCTGCTGAACCAAAACAGCACAACACCCAGCAGTATGTTTGCGCTAATTCACAAGGGCTTTTTAAAAATGAATTTGGGAAGCTATCTATATACCTACACAAAGGTCTTATTTTATTATTAACTGCAGCAATTTCATACTGGAACCCTAATATTACAGTGCAATTTAGTTGAAACTGTTGAACTTGTGAACTGTTAACAATACAAATAACACAATAATAGCGAAGAATCCAAATACTTAGCAGCAGCAAACTAATAATCAGTAACACTTCTATGCCAAATAAGCTACCAGGGAATTAATAATTTCGCCTCCCTCACCGCAGCACCACCGGTGTTTCAAGACATTTCTCCTCTGAAGAAAGAAGCTGACTTGTGCCCCAGCCCAAAACCAGGGTGGGTGCCTCCTCTGGGCAAAGGTATGTTTGGTGGTGCCCCCAGATACTTTCCACCCTCCTCCCCCTCTTGATGGGGCCATGGTGAACACAGGCTGTGGGTCACCAACCCTGTCCCGGGCTATGCAAACAAGATATATTTCCAGCACCTCACCCTCGTGAGGTGATTTGCCGCATGAAGGTAAGGATCCAGGAGGTAAATAAATAGGTCTGTTGAGCCAGGTCTTGCCTGTACACACCTGTATCAACAAGGATGCAAGCACAATTATCTTACCTTAATGAACTTAATCTTTAATTTCACAGCTTGGCCCTTGTGCTCAGCCTCTTAACAAAGGAGCTGAACTGTTTTAGTCCATATGACCACCCTTCCTCCAACAGCTGTGGAAACTTAAAGCCACAACAAGGATTTTTGCCCCTTGTGAAACTGTCAAAAGCAATAAATATTTTTCTTTTTTTCCATCATTAGACCCTGTTAAGAAAGCCTGGCCATTGTCCACTGTAATTCCCAGCGCTCACGGGGCAGGAGCTTTATTGTCCCAAATGAATCCTGAAGTGTGAACAATGCAGGGGAAAGCGGCCACCCTTTTTGGGAGGGTGTAGCCATGAGGAATGCGGCGCTTCCCCACGGACGGCTCCGCCAAAAGAGCACTTGTGTTTTTTAACACTGGCCTTTCAGGAGGATGCTCGAGTTAAGGCATTGTGGCCCACTGTAAATAGATGCACTTGCCAGAATGGGGCTTCGTCATCCCTAATTAGGGAAGTAACTCCAGAGAGACAGCATGTCACTTGCAAGACTGGGCTCATTGTTGGGTTTGTGCGCGTCCCCACAATGTGAGGTAATTGGAGTTGTACCTTTTAGAAAGCTGCTAATTTCACATAGGAAGTGCTAACAAGACCTTTGTGTGCCATGTTTTCCTTCGTCCTTTCTAAGGAAGTTACAGAGCTCGAGTACTGGGAATGGCTGGGCCAAGGCCTGCCGGAGGAGGCTGCGGTAATGAACCACTTCAGCCCCCCGCCAGAAAAAGGAGGCCTAATTTTCGGGCCTGAGAAGACGAGGACGGACAAAAGGTTCTGTTTAAGCTTATTATACAGGACATTCTCAGTGCCTACACAGCTTTCCTCGAAATGACCCTCTCAAAATAAGTGCATCAAGTTTGAGCAAATAGAAACATGCAACTTTCGAGGCTGGGGGTTATAGTTTTCTTTACAAAGCCATTTATATAATGTAAGCCGCAATTAGCGCGGAACGGAGCAACAAGATCTAGCGAGGAAAGTTCCCCTGACAAAGGACAGAAATTAGGGGAATAAGTAACAGTTAAATATTGGCTTTGGATAACCAGCTGAAAAGGCCTTTCAAATCAGCTGTGGATGTAAAAAAATAAAATAATTTTACTCTGAATATCTTTCGCCGCAAAGTTTGGTTTTTAAATCACCGACTGATTGATTCCACTAATTTCAAATTATCTGGATAGAATGAATCCGGGCTTAAAAAAAAAAAAGGGAAAAAACTGAAAAGCCTCTCAGCTTTTAAGCCTGACAATATCAGCAAAACGTCCATAGGAATTACATATAAAAATTCAAACAGTAATGAAACAAATTACTACTTACAGTATGAAAAGTCTGCAAAAGCTTTTTATAGACTTGAAATGCAGAAGTTATATAAACTACTCAGTGAAAAGAATTAGAAAATGACCTTTGCAGATCGGGGGCAAAAATGAACAGTCTTCAGGGGAAAAAAAAATCACTGTTAACAATGGCTTTTAATGCCATTTTGCTTCCCTCATTTATCTAATAATCATGGCAAGGTTAGGGTAAACAATGAACAGTATGTTTTCACATATTCCACCTTTAGTGTCCTCCATATGAATTTCTAAAACACTTAAGAGAATAGATACATAAACCTGTGACCTTCAAATGAGCTTTTTGCTACTTCCAACATTTTGAATAAAAAAGGTCAGAAAATTGAAGCGCTTTTGCGCAGTAATGAATTCCATTCTGTTGGGTAAACAAAGCTAAATTTTAAAACATGGACCTGACATCTCTATAGCTCAAGAAGCTATTCTCTTCTTTGGGCGTGGGGGGGGGAAGGGTGAGGAATGCGAGCACTCCACCAGCCACCCTCTAAATCACTGCAGCATCCGCCAAGGAAAGGAGGAGGAGGAGACAAAAATATTTGGTTTTATTCAGCGAACAGCCATGATTTCCAAGGCCAGTGCAACACAAATGTTGGATTTTTAAGAGTTTTTTTCCTCCACCTCTCCCCCCTCAGTGAATAATTGATCCGGTCCACACAAAAAAGAAGCCAGCGCTACCCTCATCAAGCCAGCTCTTACTGACGAGGGCCTCCAAAAGTTACTTCAATTTCCACCGTGCTTTTGTCCCTGAGTTGTCCTGGCTGAAAGGCCCGGTTAGGTATTGTTGCAAAAAAAGTCTGCGCCCACGTTTATTCCCCCCCTCTAATTCATACTCCGCATTGTGGGATTTTGCTATTCAGGGATTGATTGGACAACAGCCCAAAGAATGGCCCCAGTGATTAGGCTCTCAGCATGGGTCTGGATTGTGGGTATAAACCCAGGGCTGGGGCTTGAATTCACGGCCGCTTTCTGCTTCCTCCTAGCGCCTCTCGCGCCCAATATTTTCTGCATCCTTTGCTGCAGGTAATGCATTCCTTCATACCAGGAAATGGAATCTGTATAATTAACCAGCACAGTAGTGTGTGAGCCCTTGAAAGTCCCCGCGTTGTGCCCCGGCAAGCAATCGCGCTTCGGTATTGATAGGAACTCGCGGGATTTTGGTCAGGGTGGGATAATACAAAACCCTGAGTATTGTCATGACAAGGTATTCATCCTGCTTGACAAAGGAAACTTTTCTGCCGTCCCCCCAGGGGCACACAGAGGCGATGCTGGACACAAATTTGTTTGTTTAGAAGTGGAGGTATGGTTTGCCCAGCCCAAAGGCCGGGCCTGAGCCCACCCCTGCCTGCGGCTGCACCGCGCCATCCCGCTTCCCACTCTGCTTTACGTTTGAAAGTATGGCAGCTGCGCAAGGCGAGAAGTGTACAGATGTCACTCTGCGTCTTACATGTCAGTAACTGGAATTAATTTACATTTATTTGCCAATTGTTTTATATCATTTTATGACAATGTGCTGCATAATACAATTTAAATCTTTAATGTACAACTAATTCTCTACCATTAATTTGTCAACATGATTACTGGATATGCCACCAGTAAAAGCTGGATGACTTGAAATATGTAGAAGGCATTCCTGTAGCTTTAAAAAAGGTTTGTATCTGAAATGACAAAGGTTTACAGAACTTTTTTTGGTCTGTCTGTAATTTTATGAAAACTACAATTTCAATGTAATTTCACAAACTGAATTATTCCAAATCTCAGTCTGAAATAAAATCAAATGTCTAATACATTAATTAGCCCAGGGAGAGAGTCCCAACAGTATTGTAAGAAGCAAAATGATAGTTTGCTTCCTGAGAAACGCAGCCTTCATCATGACAAATCCTGGCTGATAGGAGTTTAAACTGTCTCCCTGCCAGTAGCATTTTATTTGGGCAGAGCAGCAATCTTTTTAGCTATGTTCTGGAATTGAAAAGCAGCTCATAACAAGAGCAGGTTGCAAATTTTTTGACAGAAAATGGTGATTTGTTGAAAGTTGTCCTGGGTGTGTACAACAGGAGCTACAGCAAGGAAGGTTTCACGGGGTAGAACTGCTGATTAAAAAATGAAGAGGGAAAGGAAGAGAGGGAGAGAAGGAAAGAAGGAGAGAAGAAAAGAGGGAGAGGATTTTTTTCTGCCTCCCAGCCCTCCCCCCAGCTGCCGGTAGGTAGGAGGTCAGGGCACTCTCCAGGGATGTGGGAGAGCCAGTTTCAATTAGCTCAGCAATGTGCTTGTGAGGGGGAATTCAGAGCACATCACCTCTTTGCTTTCAGGGGGGTCTGGCCCCCATTTCTCCTGCAGCTCTGAGGCACTCCCCTGCTGTTTCTCCCCCTCTATCAAAAATTGAATGTGTACGTGCCTCCATCAAACAAACAAAGCAAACTAAAACCCATATTGAAGCAGAGGCCCTGACCTTGCAGCACCCACACCGGGGCAATTCCCCTGTGAGACTCCTCCCGCAGAGCTGGGGCTGGATACAGCAGCCCCAAGTTTGGGAGATGGATGCAAACAGCACCTGCAAAGCACAGCTAGGAGTCGAGCCCCCGGGCTTTGCCTCTCTGAGCCCCTCGGTGCTCTCCTTACAGCCTCTGGGGATGCCTGCAGGCAGAAGCAGACCCTTTGTCACACTCCTGTAAGCTTGCTCATATGCTCACTTCCACGTTGCACAGATCAGCCAGGCCTTGCAAAGGGGCCCGGCAGCTCCTCAGAACAGTGACCGAGTGTCTCTTTTGGACACTACATTGCAACTATTTAATTCAGGTGGGCTCCCTGCAGTCATCGGGGATCTGAGCAGCTGATCCTACTCCCACACCAACCCACACTCACACCAACACTGGTCCAGGACCAGGGCACAGATGAAAATGCTGGGGAAATGATGAATAAAATGGATTGAAACACAGCAATTAATTTCCGAAGAATAATTTGCTAAAGGAACATTTCATATTCTCACACTGCTCTTTTTAAAGCTCAGCTTCCTGCCTCTCCTCCTCACTCTTCTCCTCTACCTTTTGGGTATCTCACAGGAGCTGTATGAGTCACCAGAACACTGGAAAAATCTAGCAATTTCTTTTCTTAAAAAAAAAAAGAAAGAAAGAAAAGAGGGCTTGATTAAAAATTAAAATAGGAAAAAAAAAGAAGATATTCACTGAAAAAGAAGTGTTTAGACAAAGCCTGTCTGCTTCATTTTCCCAGCTACGTAAGCTCCCTTGCCCTCAGAGTGACAGTAGATTCCATAAATTAACTGAAAATCCCTCTTCTCAAGAGCCTAAGTTATCTCTTCTTTGCCTGCAGCTCTGATTTAGAATAGGCGCTCGTTTGTTTACTGTTTTAATTAATGCTCCTTTTCAGTGTGGAATAGGGGAAGGGAAATGAACTGACTTGATAAACAGGTGTAGCTGTTGTGTGTTATATTTGGGATCATTCAGGACTTGCAACAGATTAATCAGGCTTGACTGGACGTGAACCTCCTAGCAGAAAAGGTAGATCAACTCTGCTGGATGCCCAGTAGGTGAGTATTATTTTAACTGCTAGCCTGTGATAGGAAAGGCTTAGAAGGACAGTCATCAGTGGAGAATATCTCTCTGTTTTCGCCCAGGAAAGCAGTCTTATTCTTTCCCCCACTGCTTAACGGTTAAGGAGACCTTGACAATATAAGCCACTTTTCATCCCCCCTCTGCTTCCCCTTCTAACCTCTCTGCCTCATATTCAAGGGGAAAGAAACAAATCATCCCATTATTTTAAAAACATTTAAGTGTCACATTGGGGAAAATGCTCTCCTAGGTTAACTATGAATGATTGAAGATTTTTTTTCTAAATGCAATATAAGTGTAATAACAGTTTAAGTGTCATGCTACACTGTGTATTGCCTTTGCACCCTGTGTAATGCCTAGCAGACTCAGAGCAGAAAATGATCTAAAATCAGTCTTTTCTCAAAGAGAGTTTGAATTCTTAGCCTCAAAGGAGAATAATAGTTGAGCTTAGGTTTCTTCATTATGAGGCAGCAAAGAAATTGTGTGATTTAACTGCATCACAGCAGTAAAGCACCGTTCAGCTTACGAGTATCAAATTCCAGAAGAGACTGTGTCTCTTGCTTTCCAAATAAATTAACATCTAAAAATATTTTCCTTTACTCCTCATTTTTTCTTGGCTTATACCATTAATATGTGTACAGAAAGAAACATCACATTAAAAATAAGTGAAAAGGAACCAGGGAACATCCATTTATAATATCATCCAGCTGACCTTGCCAGGCTAAGGCAATGTGGGGATGTTGCACAACAAACCAGGCAAGTGCTTTAATTTTAACTGCATTACATTAAACTACCTAGAGCTTATGGCTGTCAAATGGGACCCTACTCACTCGTGTCTCTTGCCAGCAGACTGGCTGAAAACCAGCTTTGGTGTCAGCTATGAAGACAGATGCTCACTCATCTTCTCGAAAAAAGATACTTTGAATGCAAATGTCCTGTGTCCTCACTGCACAGCACAAATATAGGGCTAGATCTGGCTTTCCTTACACTGTGTCCATCAGGAGAATAGGTCCTGGAGTCAAAGACATACAGAATGTGACACGGGCAATCTTCTGTTATACACGGACCTCTGATTTTAACCTACCATCACAATTTTATGAGACTGCCCGAAGGGAGGGTGATTAGACATGGGATGGAAAGGAAGGATAGCAGCCCTGCTGGAATGTTCTTAGCATTTTACTGACCCCCAAATACTCCCAGACATGTAAGGAGCTTTGATATATTTTATATGTAAAATATATATAAAAATATATATTTTATATATAAAAATCTCAGATAAATGTCCTGTTCAAAGATAGCCTCTAATATCTTGCTACAACCATCAGCTTGGACTCCATGATGGCACAAATAGCCTGGCAATACCTACAATGCCATAATAAATCATTTATCTTATCTTGTTCAGAGAGGTCTAAAGGCTCCCCTACCAGGAAAAAAACAGCTCAACAAGGTTTGCAAGGAAAACATTTTGGAGTTACTGCTGTGTTCTCCTTTCAGGAAATTTACAGCCTCACGAAGTGAGAATTTTTGGTCCTCCAAACAGCATGGATGGAGGCCTGCAGCAGCATTTATTCATGTGCCAGGTTAAGGAAGGCTCTGCCAAAGCCAGACCAGGGAAACCACAGCCCAGCCTATGGATCCTGAGAAATCCCCCCTGAAAATTTGGTTGGAAGATGTCTTGTTTTCCTAACAAGGTGCTGCACCTGATCATCAACACATACGTTTGGAACCAGTCGAATGTGCTTGGCAAAATTGGTATTAGATTTGTGGGAAATCTGCCAAAACCCAGATCCCAAACCCAGTTGTAACAAAAGGTCAAATTTCTGAAGAAAAGGCCAGTGCCAGCTGCCACGCCTCGCCTGGGGTAGAAGTGTGCATGTGCTGGAGCAGGAATACATTACAGTGCATTTCTCTGCTTCTGCCTCCCTCAAACACTCAGTGGGAAAACATCAGTGGGCAACTTATGTGTGATCTGAATTGCCACTGCTCTGGACTTCTCTCTTCTCCTGAGTATCCACGGGCAAAACACAGACCCATCCCATACAGGAGCATCCATCCCGTGATTGCAAGCCAAGTAATTAAGGGCAACCATAATCCTCATCTTCAGTTTTTGGTCACAACTGACTCATATGAAACAAATTACTTATTAATGAAACATAGGAATCTGAAAGTTACGCGTTAAGACACCAGAAAAATGGAAATTTATTCCAAGAATTTTTGTGGATCTTTCCAAAATGATAATGAGAACTGTATTTTACCAGTTACTTAACTTTGCAGTAGGAGAAATAGCAAGTGCTTGAAGCATGTGACAGAAAACCAGGAACTCCTAAGCCAATGTGCACCAACACCTTGTATTGCCCTATCCCCTTTCTGGCATGCAAGAGCAAAATTTTTCTCCCAAGTCTTTCTTTTATCTCATGAAATAGCATAGAGCTGTAGGCAAATGAGATTTAAATGACTTATTTTAACAAGAATTGGTAGCGCCTTTCTGACCTTTCCCAGGCCAGATCCATGAGGCATTGGCCTCATGAAACTCCTTGGTTCCCCTGCCAAAACCCTCCTGGACCTCCATGGCCATGCAAAATCCCCAATAGCATGTGAGGGCAGGCACAAGGCTTTCTCTTCCTGGGGAGATGTGCTCTGTTAAAACATGTGTTTCATTGCAGAATAAGAATGACATGCGAGGCTGTGGAGTGTCGCAGCTTTTGCCAGTATTTGAATCCTTCCCACCTTTTCACCAGGAATTTACTCCATTATTACTGTTTGTTGTGAACTTCAGTGACCGAGGTTTGGAAATTGCCCAAAATCTGCAGCGCAAAACAGCATCCAAAAGCCAGAAAAAAAGGAGGAAGGCAGAGGCGGGGAGGCAAGTGTCAAGCTAGTTTTGCAAAGCAAATAGAGTATTATCCTTTTGTTGAAGACTTTTTATCTGCTATGTGATACTTTGCTTGGAGGAGCAGTGCATACGAAGAGCTTTCCTGCGCACCCCACCGTCCTTGATTGCTTTACTGTTCTCAGTGCAGATTTATTAAATTTTGAATTAACATGTGTTAAGGAGGTTGATTTTGTTTGCTCTGCCACATAACTTACTTTCCTAAACACTTAGTAATAGCAGCAGTTAATCTATTGACCAATGGCTTAAGCAGCAGGTGGCTTTAAGACCAATGGGCCAGTCCTGACAGGGCCCACAGAAATTCCTAAGGCCTCTTTGTTACCTGGGCTGGAATAGAGAAACTACTTGTTTGGAAAATGTTTCTCCTCCCACAAAACATCTTCAGTATTAAGGGTCTTTTGTTAGCAGAAGGCTGAAGAGGGGGATTATGAAGGATAGTCTGTCACACAAATTGTTTCTTCTTAGACATATAATGCAACCTGCATTAAAAGTTTACAAACTAATCTAATGAAATTATCATTCAAACGAAGCATGTCTCCGAACATTAAACTGACGCCTCGACCTGCCGTGCAATTTCCGCACTGGAAATCTCAAGACTGCTGCTGCTATTTCAGAGTAAAACAAGATTTTTTTCTAAAAAGCCCTCAGCACTGCTCTGTTTGAAACAGGAACCCAGATAATCTGCAAGGGCTCATTTTCTTAGGAAACCCAGGCAGTAAAACATTAACAATTAAATTAGTTCCCATGTCTTAAGGAATCCGGAGTTAACTGTGTGTCATCTGGGTCATTATAGCCTCTCCCTGCTATGGCATGTAAATCCACATGAGGAAAGGTGGTAGTTTTTTCAAATTTATTATTAAATTATTTAGTAGAAGTCAGCAGCAGCTGCAGCAATTGCAATTTGCAGTTCTGTACCCTTTCAGACTATATTGACTTAGCTGAGGGCAGTATTCAGCTATGACTTTCTTTAGGGAGGATTTTACAGTGCAGGGTGGGGAGACATCTCTCTCTCCAAAAAGTGCCCATGCGTGCACAGAAAGGACAGTGGCAGTTCCACTGTAGTGAAGAAATGGTGCTTGGGGAGTAAATGGAGCCTTTGGGGTAGCTTTTATTTTGTCTTCTGCCAATCTTTCTGTGCTGTCCTGATCCAAGTTAGGAAAAGTACAGCTCCATGTGGTCTGAATGTGCATATACGTGCATGTGTACACACACAGATGTACAGACACACCTATATGTGAATACACACACACAGACACACACATATATAATACGCTCTGACTCCTGCACTACAAATACGGTCCCCTAGTCCCTGTATCATAAATAACAATTGCAAACAGCTGCCCTGCAGCACATAAAAAATAGGAATAAGAGAAGCCAAGTCACAAAATATTCTGTAGCCTGATTTCCATTTGCTGAGGTTTCTTCACCATTTGAATTTTGTGTCTATCTATATGTTATGAACACATGTCCATATATGCATGTTATATATAAATGCACTTTTAAGACCTTTGTATTTTGGGGACCTTCAGCTCATCTGGGGATGAGATCCAGTAGCACCACTAGGTGCTACTGTAATACAACTAATTAATATTATTTTTACTGCTAATAATAACAGCAGTGTTTACTTACAGCATGTTCTCAGTTTCGCTAACATATGTTTTTATATTCTTTAATTTTCGTGTTCTTTGCAGCACAAATGCTAAGAGGGATCCTAATTAACTGCTCAACATTGACGCACTCTCATTTAGTTTTTCTCTCAAACTTATTTATTAGGCTTTGGTTATCAGTGGGAGAGTTTCTAGCACTGAGACTGCCAGGATTTACTCTAAGCCTCTTAGTCTGATGTTTCCATGGCCCTGGCTCTCTGTGTAGAAAAGCTAGGAAAACCATACATACAGCTTTTTGCCCCCTTTATTTCAAGTCATCTAGAGCAGATGTGAGTTTCTTTTTCTTTGGTGGGGGGGGATGGGGAGAAAGGCACCTGGTTATTAAATAAGCTGGGGAAAATGCTGATTTTTGGCCAGGGCTTGTGGAGCACTACTGAAGATTTTTTTTTTGCTCGTCTGAGACTGCATAACTGGATTCCAACATATTTTCAGGGCATTTCTCTGAACCACTGAATTCCCATGAATAACAACAGGAACACCTTTGTCTGATTTCCACGCCAAAGGCTTGCCCAGAGACCTACAGCCAAAGCAAGCCAGAAAATGTAGGACAGCATTCCCCCTGTGGCTGCCCCCCAGGTCCCCAGTGCTCCTCCAACCTCTGATCTGTGTAGGTGTCCTGCACCTACGAGAAAGGGACTGTTCCCTGTCTCCCTCCCTATTGCTCCTGTCAAGTGCTCAGTGCTCTCTTTTCTCTTTTTCAGAGAGTACATTTGTTTGTTTCTTCCTCTTTTTCTCCCTTTCTTTCTCTCTTGCTGCCTGCCTTCTTTCCTCCCTTTCCCTTTTCTCTCTCTCTTTTAAAAAATTTTTTCTAAGAGGTGAGGTCTCCCCTTGCTAACTCAACACCTAATTAGAGCAGTGAGAATTAGCTGCATTCACTCTGGCTTTAGTGCTCGCAAGAGTGTTAGAGAATTGGCCCACTTTTCAAGGTGCCAAATTGGAGGCTGAATCCAGGTGTGGTCAGAGGCAAGGGGATTATTTTCCTCCCATGGGGTGCAAACAAAGGCCTGTGCTAGGGATAGATGGGGTGGGGAAAATGTTGCCCACAGGAGAGCTAAACACTGCTGACATCTGAGCCCTCAGCACACCACAGCACCAGGCTGGGTCACAGCTTCCATAGCCTGAGGAGCCGTGTCGTAGGGATGGCAGCAAGGCAGGGCTCTCTGTTCTACGGCAAGGACAGAGGGAAGGATGGAGAATCCTAAAGGTATGGCAAGTCCCAAGGAGAAGTGGGTACTAATGAGTTTGGGAGACAAAACCACAGCATTTGTGTGCAGGTTTTCCATACTCTCCAGCAGCATCCTAACTCTGGTTGTGTTCCAAAGTCTTTATGTCATCCAGCTATCTAAGTACCAGTGAATAGCAGGGGAGTAAAACAGGTCATGCTTCATCTGATGGAATAAAGCTTGCTGGTTGACTGAAAAGTCAGAAGGTGCAGGTCAGTGTGGGTAACCTCACTTCTATTATCCTATCAAAAGGAGAAGTGGCTTTCCTCACTACCCTTGAAGAGTACAAGCATTGACTGAGGGGGCAGCAGAGTTAGAATCTCAGAAGATGTCTGCATGTTGCCAATTTTACTTCAGAAAAAAGAATCTCTTGTTTGAGTAGAGCACTACTACATCCTGTAAATTGTTCTTGCCTGTGCACCACCATCCTGAATCCCCAGAAACCACCCTTTTACCTCCTCCTGTGGATGCAGAGCACAGAGTCCTTGAGGAATGCAAGGAGCTAGGAAACAAGGGTAGATCAGACCACCTGAAAATCAAATATCACAACAGGAAGAAAAAGGAGGAAATATGTAACACCTGATACTATTCTGCTCTGATTTTTCTGGAGCCCTGACAAGTCATATAATGTATGTCACCATGGCCTGGATTGGGGAGCTTCAGACCTTCCCAGATCCTTCAGAAAAGGAAAGCAAAGCATCTGTTTTTAATGTTAGAAGTGTGGAAACTTCAAACATAATTTGTATTTTTGCTGTTTTGCTTTCCCTGATGCACTAAAACCAACTAGTGAAGCTTCAGAAGGGACAGGCCTGTGTGGAATGCCCCATTGCAGTTATTCTGTGGAGAACAGGGAGCAAACATCATCTCCACTGCCACATGTCTTTTACTGTTATTTCTTTAGGGTGGGCTATATATGAAATAGTAACAAACAACCCTTTATTCTTCCCCCCCAGACCCTTCAAACTTCGCTATGCTTTGCAGTTCATCTTTGCAATGAAGCCCTACCACCACTATAGTTCTTTAAAAGGGTCATAGGGAATTACAGTGAAGTAGTATACAAAGGTAAAGATGTCAAGTGAGTTATATTAGCAGAAAAAGAACTGCACAGTAGGTCAAGGTTTGGGCAACAGCAGGGAGATTTTTGTTAAGATAACATTACTCCCAGTGGTAGGGACTTCCTTTGTAATCCATAGCTGCCCAGAGAGAATTGCCTCTATTCTCATGGAGTCACACGGCCCTATAAGAAGGTCCTATTGGGTCTAGATGCGGTAGACACAGCAATTGCTTGTTGCTCTATCAGCAGCATGAACGGGCTCTGGTGTAATGCTTTGCAGTGCTTCACATTGTCAGGTTGGTTTTAAGACAATTATCAGAGCCCCTTTCCTAAGCTAAATGGAGGTTTGTGCAGTTGTGTTTTCCTTATGAAGGGTAATTACCTTTCAGTGCACCAGTGTGGGGCAGAGGTTTCTGAGTTACATCCCAGCTAAACTAGCAGAGCAAAAGAGCCGGTCCAGCACAGGAGAATTTACAGTCACTGGTTATGTCTGCATTGCACACAAACTCAAGAGCACCTCAGGAGGATGTAAGTTCAAACACAGGCTAGAAGCCAAGAAGGAATGCCAAGAGAGAAGGTTCAGGCTGATGGTCCAGCTTAGCCCAAGTCTATTGCACAAAGAACAGGCTCATGGCCTTCCACACATCCCATCTAAGAATGTAGCAAAACAAGCTTTCACCAGGTCCCAAAGCTACCCACGAGGATTCGGATTTATAAGCAGCCTACCTTTAGGCTACTCCTCCCTGAGAGAGAAAGCTCCTACAGGCCAAGACTGGACATTTGCACACAAACCACTGGACTTTCACTGGCCACAGTGTAGATGGCCAGAGCCAGGACAGGAAGCACAAATATCTCGAGTGTATTCCTTGCTTTAGCACACTGAGGTCAACACAGATGAAGCCATGTTGTGCCTATAGCTTGCAGTCAGCTTACAGTTTAAAGTACTACTGACTTCCCTCAAAGAAGCACAAGTGTTTTGAACTATCACTGCAGGACTATTTGCCTTTGGAAGTTATATTTTAAAAGAAATCTGGGAATATACCAGTTCCTATGCTTTAAGCATAAAAGATGCATTGCAGAGCACCACATTGCTACATCAATATTTTTTAAATGAATGTTTAAAGTGACATTTCTTTCCTCATTTGAAAGAGCTTTTTCAACACTTTGGGAAATGCTCAGATTTCTGAATATTCTGATATATCTCCATGTTCTCTATGCTGAAAATATGCCCAGATTCACCACCATGGATTAAATGTATTCTCATTTCTATGCTATGAAAAGGTAAGACATCAGCAAATACTAACAACAATCTAGATCTTAAGAGGTTTTTTAATATCCTTTTTTTTCCTCAGTTCTGGTGCATATGGACTCACTCTAAGTCATAACTGTCCTATAGCTCATAAAATGTGCATTTCATCGCATTTTAGATAGAAGTCAGCAGGAACAAAGCTACTGAAACGGATGAATAAACAAATTGTTGTTAAGGCTACACATCAGCCTCTAAATAGCAGTAGAAAAATGTGCTGTGCTTCTGCAACTCAAATATCTGATTGTACAATGATCTGAACTGTTCATGCAAGTGTTCATTTCAGCTTGACCCTTTTGGGCGCAGGTGGGAAGCACTGTGTGTCGGAGTAGCAGGTAAAATGGATGGTGGCTCTGGGACAGGGGAATCCCATCCAGCAGCAATAACAGCATGGCTGTATGGCGATAAAATGCCCCCTGCCTACTGGCAAGAGTGGAAAACACATTCCTAGTCACTTATTAGCATGAGGTAGGTCGCTCTGAAGGCAGAACCACAAGTCACGTACAATCATATGTTGACTTTACACTGCGTTCTTGAGTCCAAGCAAGCCAACACACCACCAGGTGAGGCCTCCCAGCACTCAGCATTCCCCGCTGCTCCTTCACCTTCTGTTTCCTGGTGAGCACACACACGGTACATCCCACGGATGCACTGCCACACAAATGGGAGCCCATACTTAGGCTCTTCAACATACACAGGTCTGTGGTCTGCAGGTTCCTGTGCCTGTGGTTATTGGGTACTGGAAAGTTTGAAAGTGGTACCCATTCTGTTCACTCTGGAGAAGTTTTTAAGCCACTCAGTCTTACCTGCATACCTGTGGCCATGTTGCTCTGCAGGGTCTGTGTGCCGCCTTTCCGACTGCTGGCGCTCTGTCTCACTGAGCTCCGTGCCTATTAGGATTATCCACTGTCCTGTGATGAACCCACCTGGAACCGCTTTGCTCACTCCCAGTTTTCAGGCACAATTAGGGCCTTCTTAATACCATAACCTGACAGGATGTGCCCTCCCCATGCTTTAAGCAGCCCGTACTCAGCCCTTCAGGCCCTGGACACAAGCCTCCAACCCTTGTCACCTTGGCATGGAAAGCCAGGGTGGGATGCTGCCCATGCTTTGCAGCCCTTATTCCTGTAAAGGGCCTTACAACAAAGAAAAGAGCAGGCCAAAAGTGATCTGAAATGGGCTGGGGTTCAGCAGTCGGCATCCTTTCCACCCATCATTGTTTGGCAGCAATTTCTACCCAGTGGCAATATTCCTCTGCTTTGCTCACAGCTGAAAATAACCCTGAAAGTGCTTTGAAAGGGCTGCCTTTTAACTGAGCTTAACACCTTTCCAAATGATTTTTGTCATGGTGAATATCCCCCTCTCAGATGAGAATTTCATCTCTTCCCTCCCATTTCTTTCCAGCGCAGCCTATAAACCACTGTAAAATATGGCTCACTGTTTCTGTGCTCTCCCATGCCCTTTATTTCCATAATGGACTCTTTGCCCACGTGTTTGCTAATATTTCTACCTCACTACATAAGCTGGCAGATTCCCAGGGTGTTGGTGCCTGTGACATGATCCCCTTTTGTTCCCCATGCAGTTATCTGGTAGCACCTTGTCTGCAGGGCGGGCACAGAGCAGCACAGATGCACCTCACCTGGCACAGGCTGTTGTAGAGCCGTGACAAAAACACCTGCCCTTTCTGCAGTAATCTGCTGAGCTGCTGGTGTTCCCTGCACTGGGAATGCAAGGTTAAATCACCACTTTGCTTCCTGTTGTGTCACCGCTTTAACTGTTTGCATCAATTATTGAATACACTCACACAGTACTAATGCCTTTGCTGTGATTCACACGGACCTTCAGAAATTAGCGCTGCACAAAGCTTTATGTGTGGTCCTCATCCCTAAATCTTCTACTAGCCTGCAGACTTGTGGAAGTACTTGTCTCAAAAACAAGTACCAAATCACTTCTGCAGATTTCTGGTGAGATCACAAAGAGTTAACCTGGAGTTAAGCATCTTCCCCAAGCCCTGGAAAGCAGCATAGCAGTAGGAACACTGAAGCAGTATGAAGATGTAGGAATGACCATCAGTGCTCCCTCCAAACAAATAAACAGCCTTTTTCTCCTGTAGAAATTCCACAAAGTTCCACGTGTTTTCTTCAGTGCTCTTACCAGATCCCTTGAAAACAAGCAGCTTGCTGCTGAAATGCATTAGAAGAAGGGAAATGCCAAATTAAAATACTTCTTATACATCCTACATCCCTGTCTGTATTTCAGTACATCTGCTGAGAAATCCAATACTGGTACCATCCATCAGAAAGAACAGTAACCCCTTCAGGGAATTTCAAATGATACCTGATGATGAAAAAGATGCAGTTCCCAGGGTATGCCAACATCTAGCACAAAAATTAACTGTGATGGATGGTTAAAGGTCTGTTGTTTAAGAACTGCCTTTGAGTGAAACTTGCATTATAAATACATTTCTGCCTGTCATGGAACCTTTTTATGTGTGTTACTTCACCTCTTTGCCTCAGTTTCCCAACATGGGAAAAGGTAAACCATTTTCTATCGTATCATCCGATGATGTTATGTAAGTAATGACTCTAAA
>VZTI01001559.1:261470-263970 GCA_013397865.1 Struthidea cinerea | reverse complement strand
ATCAATTTCCCAAATGGAAAGATTTGCCCCAGTGTTCCAGAATGCTATCAGTTGGGACTAATTTGCAATTTTTAAGCAAGCCTTTGCCATATCTCACAGCAGGAAATGGAATACTTTCTTCTTGATCTTTCACATCCTGAAGATTACACAACTCACTGTCAGTGGCACCAGGTGCATAAGAGCTGTGCCCAGGGAATGGATGACCACAAGAACATCATTCCTCTCTGCCATTTTGGTCTGAGAAGGAAGGAAGACACAACATTGCTGTATGAATTACCAAAATGTGTGAAGGAAAACTTGCATCAGCCTAACATTTCCATTCTCGGTGCAGCCAGCATGGCTCTTGCACACTGTCATTCAACTTCAAATGCTTTGCAAACACAAAGTAATTAAGCTCAATATTCTGTTTACAGAACTGTAAACTATATCCTTAAAAATATACCAAGTATCAGAGACTAGCTAAAACACAGGACATAAAAGGCTCTGATACATTTTATAAGCATGACTTGACAAGCTGCCTAACATTTTCTTAGCAAAGATATTTGATGTACTAATAAACACTGTATTTTTATTAAAATTTAAGTGCTCAGAAACAATTCAAATACCTAATAACACAAGGGACTCAGAGATGTCTATAAAAAAGAACAGTCTTAGTGCCTCACGCAAAATCTACATCTGTGACTTTTCAGCACCCATTCTAAAACAAAAAAATCAAAAAGAGAACGTGTTTATGTACCTCTAAAAATGTGTACATGGACCAAACCTGCAAGCACTTATGTAGATGAGTAACTTCACTGCCTGTGGAGCTCCAATATGAGTTTGCAGGATGAAGCCTGAATACGTCTTTGGTAAACAAGCCATCAATTACACACTTTAGGGATGGCAGCACCTGTGCAAAGCCTTCAACTCAAACGACAGACACTAAAGAAATAAAAAGCAATTATCAGCTACTAATTTGAGTAAAACTGTTTTCTTCTTAGAGCTAAAACCACAATTTTCAATGACACTGCTTCTATTTTTGGCAACTAACGATCTTTATTAGATTATTGTACAGCAGACATTCAGGTCCTCTCAAAAACAAAAGGTTTACAAATTTTAATATTGTGCTATTTTTCACACTGCTTTGTTGATTATGAAGATTTCCTTGTACATGCTTTCAGAGAAACAAAGGCACTGCTGTGTGGGACAAACAAAACAAAACTAATTAAACTAAAGCCATCTTCACAGCAATTTTGAATTACTCCTAAATGCTTTTGATTTCTTACTAGACAAGTATTTTCCTATAGGAGTTTGAATATGAAACTCATACCAGCTATACTACTCAGTTCTAGGATAAATGGTTGGTTTGCATTGCCCCTGGTCTTTATCTAACACTGAGAATAGGCTGCTTTTTATCAAAAGAGGAATAAATTGCTGTTATTGTGATGTTAGCCCATCACTTGGCATTGCAATTCAAGTTTTTGTGCGAAAGAAATGTATGATCTAACTGCGACTTGACCTATGCCTTCTGAGATCCATCTAGGTGCTCTAATGGAGCATAAAAAGTACTGAATACAAGGACGTGCAAACCAGTAGTGAAGAAATTTGTTCGGGAAGAAGAACGAAGAGAAAGAGCCTTCCAGGAGCTTGTGGTTTACATGCTGGCCAATTTGTTGAATATGGAAGAATGCTTATTGCCAAATTGCAGTTATTTTAATTAATGTATTTCAGCAGGATTCTCTACACTTGCTTTCAGCTAGTACCTTCCTTTCTCAGTCATGGTCTCTGCCTCTCTTTTTTTCAACATTTTTAGAGTGTTGTGGTTTAAAGACTGTTACTGAGAAGTCATTAAAATGGCCTGTTAGACTGTTAAGAAATCAGATACTCCTCCTATTTCTTTGTAGGATTTTTGTCTTTCCCAGTACAAGAAAAATCACATTAAGTGTATATCAAATAGGTGGGCCACAATATATCACAATATAAACTAATTCAAGGGAGATAGTTTGATTACATTATAAAATCCTTTAGTTCTTAGTTTCTTGGAATTAATAATAAAAAAAAGGGATGTGTTTTTTTTAAAGCAATTTCTAGGATAGTAGCATTTAGATTTTAGTCCTGATAAAGGCTCACTTTCCATTCATAGTCAGAACCTAAATGTGCTCTTCTTGTACCTAAACAGATAATAAGCACTCAGCACACTCCCCCTTCTTGACACAACACACTGAGACTAATCACACATAATTGGAGAGGAGGAGCAGAGGGGCTGGGCAGGCTATTGTGTCCAAAGGACAAATGGTCAGTTTATGAGGCTTTTGTCTGATGCATAATTTCTTATACATCTACAGGAGGAAAAGTCCTGCTCGAAAAAAACATACACACACACATATAGAAAAGGAGGCTTCAACACTAAAGCAAATGAGGACATTTCAATCATGGATAGAAAAATCAACAGTGGAATCAAAAAAAAAAAAAAAAAAAAAACAAAAAANNNGAAAAAAAAAAAAAAAAAAAAAAAAAAAAA
>VZTI01001559.1:201470-256470 GCA_013397865.1 Struthidea cinerea | reverse complement strand
TCTTGAAGATTTTTTCCAATAAAATTGAAGTGCCTCTGTTCAAAAAAAAAATTAAACTAACAAGAAGTTATTCTTGACTGCATCAGGTGTCATGGGTTAGCATGCATGTTCAACTGAACAACAATCTGTCTTTGGGACATTTTTTTTTCTCAAGCCAAAAGGAGACAGAGGAAGGAAGAACAAGGAACAATGCTGTCACAGCTGTGATTACAGTGGAGAAAAACCATTCCCAAACTGGATTTGAACTAATGAAGCTGAGCATTACCCTCTTCAAGTACATGTCCATGTTAGGTTTCACAGCTTGTGCTCAGAAATACTGCAGTAAAATGATCTGCATTTCTAGAGCTACTTAATTTAGAGCTACTTCAGATGGGTCTTTGCGCTAGCCACCACTCTAAGGACTGTGGCAGAGACATAACAAGAGGAAGATAGAATACATTTGTTTTCTAAGCAAAATAAGCTACTCTATCATTTTAGACCCATCTCTTGGATCAAGATAACAGCTACTACTCCTGCATTTCACTGCCGCAGAGCTGATTTGGATGCAGTGGATAATGAAAGAGAACTACCACCATGAAACAACATAATCAAAATCATGCCCTTTTTCAGGTGGAGGCAAATAAAACATCCATCACATTGGGCCTTACATTTATATCATTTTATGTGATGAACAATGACTGAAATTTATTTGGTTTTCATGTGACCAGATTCAGACCTACCTGAACAATGAAATTAAGTGATTTTATGTACATATGTCTAGATAGCTTTAATGGGAGTCTTCATTATATTTGAAATTACACATTAAAACATGTATTTGTTCCTAACAACATCACACACATATTTTTTATCATATGGTGGTGCTAAATAGAAAAAAAAAAATGCATTTCACCTCAATTTTGAACATGTCTGTATTTTCCAGGGACAATTCTTAGAAAATTGCAAGAGGTTATGTCTAAGGTCACATGGACGTACAACAGTGGATTTCTTTAAGGTATGAAAGAGGGATCTCAGAATTGCAAGTAATAAATATGATTTTGATAAGCGCTTCTCCAGGAAAATAAGAAATTCCTAAAAAGTTTTCTGTGAAGCGCCTTCTTCTTCATGTCGTGTATTACTCCATACTTATAAATAATAAAAAAGGAGACTGATAACAGTAGCTTTATGTAAGCAAGCTTAGAAATCACGCTCAGATAAGTGCTTTTGACCTAAATCTTGTAGCGCCTCGATCTGACATATAACCCCACAACTGTGAAATTCTGTATGAGATTTAGCAGTTTGAAGCTGCCAACTGACCCAGCCATAAAGCAGCCAGAGATAAGGATTTACGGTGCAATATGATACAATTAGACATTCACCTCCTATTTATTTCAGTCCATTTCAGTATATAACCTACTTAAAAGTTGCAGGCTTTTTATTAAAATGTAAATGCTTGTGTGCTGTATATTCATAGGCAGCTAACAACAACAAGAAAAGACTCTCGTAAATTAGATTTCTATGAATGAAAAGGGTAAACAGGAGATGCTTCTGCAAAACTCTTCTAGACGTGCAGAGATAAAGGATGGCTCTACCACACAAAATAATCAGATACAAAAATAGCTGTTCAGAAACAGCACACCTAAGGAGTACTTTAATCAAACATTTAGGTTACCTGCCAAAAGGACCATGATCTCTTCAAAATGCAATGCGGATTAAAGTGTTATCTAACACAAGCAGAAAACTAACCTTGGAGTGGAAGTTCGAAATGTGTTCATCATAATTTTCATGTCTTTGGATAGAGAAACCAGCTTTTTCAGCTAGATTGCAAAACTGGTTTAAAGTATTCCCTCGGAGTGGAGCAAATACCATTGCTTTTCCCTGGAACGTTAAAAAGAGAATTTATACATTTTTAAAACTGGAAGAGAACCAGATATAGCATACACCTGACTAAGCTTTTAATACGCTCAAGCTGGAAAAGTCAATTGTTCTCCTGTTAAAATACTAAAATATGGTAACGCAAATACTTGGTCAAAATATGCAAGATTTCTCTGATTAAACAAATGCAATCTAGAAAGTAACAAATAAATATTTTCTTTAGAAAACTGCCAACTGCAACACATCTGCTTTTTTTCATATAATAATGGTGTCTGTGGATTACCAAAATGAAACACAGAAAAAGCATACAAAACATACACTCAATGAAAAATCCATTTGTTAGCTCATGACCATGCAAAGACTGTAAATAATGATTATCTTTTTTCTCTCTCACACATAGAAGAGTACCTCCCATTCGCTGTCAGTGGAATTACAACAGTATAAAAACGGCAAAATGGGAGGCAAATCAGACCCAATCGTTAATTTTTAAAAGATATTTTAAACTACCTGAGCAGTGCAACTGAATTTGACCTTAAACTGGTAAATTGCATTTGAATCAAGAATTAATGTTCCTGAATACTAATTCTGGTTCTTGCAAGATGATCAGGCCATTTATAATGCCCAGGCAATACATTATGGTCCATTACCTAATTTTTTGTTCATCCTTCTGTATTTAAGAAAACAAAAACGACTGTACCTTGAACTGATAGATTTTAGACATTCTGTGCAAAGTGCTTGCCCAAAACCTAACCTACTTGACAGAGCATCTCTTGAAGTCTTATTTGCAGAATTAATTCTAATTGGCTGAATACTGTGTTCTGTCACATGGAATGAAAAGTGGTTGAAGAGCTGTAAGCAAAGGTTAATATCAGCCAACAGCATATCACACTGAGGGGAGCCACAAAGTTTACTGTAAGTTCCTGTATTTAACTTCTATGTTAATGAGAGCTAAGATTAATTTGTGAGGTGCTGTAATCAAGCAAAGAGACAAAAAACATTTTTAGGGATCTGAAAAAGTTGTAAAAGGATTAGACGCTGTGGAAGTACATTTAGCTTGAGAAAATGCAATCTGTAAGTCACAGGAAAGGAGTGATCAGTCCAGAGAATTTCAATAGGAATGCTGGAAAGTTACAATGCTGACAGAGACACTTAGTGAGGAGAACAGAGAACGAATCTGTGTCTCACACATGCACACGTACACCGAGACAATGCACAGTGAGGCAGCAATAAAAATGCCCTGTCAGTACCTATGGTGCTAATGTGTACTTAAAACATTCCGACCATTAACACCACAACACTATATTCATTCTCACAACAGCTCCGCGAGATAGGGAAATACTGTTACCCTCACCTTTCTCATGGGAAATTTAAGCACAAAGGAGTCCTAGGGCAATATCCAAAGCAACTCAACTTCTGTTCATTTGTGTAGCTGTAGCTTTAATTTTGTGGCCAAATAAGAGGTGCAAAGGGGTGTAACTCCCACCAAAGGCACTGGAATTGCTTATGTAAATGCTACGTCTGAATATAGGCTCAGCTCAGGATGAAAAACATTAAACACAGGAAATTCACAATCGGTTCCCTCACATCCTTGGCATGCTTTAATGTCATCAGACAGAAGTGGGCAGCAAAGGGAGCCTTCAGCTGAGGATCCTGCTCCTCTTGCTGCCATCTCACGCTCCCCAGAATGTTGTTCTGCACAAACCCTTCCTGGCATAAGGATGAGACTCCTCTGGAGACCCTCATTTTCATGATCACTGTAACGGGAAAAATGTCCCTTACTCAGGGCTTACTGACCACATGAGTCACATGGGGACTTCAGGTGTGATTAAACCTCGTAATCAGACTGCTGGAGGCCACACACCCTACACTGGCCACTGATCCAGAAGCTCTGATGAGGAACAGTGCTCACACAACAGCACCCCTTCACTCCATCTGGAGTCAGCAGTCACTGTAGTCATTCCATCTCATGTTCTCTGAAGACTACTTTGAATTAAATTTGAAAGAGAAATACAATAAAATAATATGAAATATGTCTTAAACAGTATGAAATATGTCTTAAACCCAGAGAGAAAATCTTCAAATAACTTTGAGAAAGGGGAATGGCTTTTATGGAAATCACTACACAGTTACTTTTGGGCAGCTCCTTAGCTGGTGTAAAAACCTGTTCATCTGTTGACATTACTGTGCATCTAAAACACCAGTGGATCTTGCACTCACTGATAGAAACCAAGACATCATGATTAAAGTTTAATACGACAATAATCTCCTTAAAACTGGGCAGGTACTGTGGTCAATTCTGGTCTATCACAATCTGGGTTTAAAGCACTTTTTTGTCATCTGCCCAGTCTCTACAATTCTGCCACCAGCTGTGGGGCTGCCTTCACATTTCTAATTATTAAATGTTTTTCATTCCATGGTTGCTGTACAACAAAAAAATTAGACTGATTCTACTCTTGATGGACTATTCCAAGTCTAATTCTAATTCAAAAGTGTCTCCTAGGATGACGTTTAAAGGATGATGTTTAAAATTCAAAATGGTCTTTCCTCAGATGGAAAAATATTTCCAGTAAACTTGTGAGCAAAACACAGAGGAAAATGCCAGTTATAATAGCTTGAAGTGTCACTAAAACGCTACAGTAAGACAATGGGACAGTCATTCATATTTTGGATGTGACTGTGACTAACTTTACTCATCAATTATTACTAAATGTGGTCTTATTTGCTGGTACTAATCACAGGTCAATAGCATCCCATTGACTTCACTGGGATTTTGAATGGATAGGCCAGAGAAGAACCAAAGACTTGATAAAAAATTGTTCTTAATTAGGGAAATATGCAAACAAACAAATGCTTATTCCAAGATTGAAATTAAAAGTAAATTTTAATGATATAAAAAAATAAAACTAAATGTTGGCAAATCAAGTCAAGTAGATTGAGAGTAATAAAATATAGCCATTTAAGATAAATTTCTTCGATGTAATATTTCTATACCTAATTCTTTGAATAGGTTTACAGGTGACATTTGCCTCTGTAACAAATTCAGATAGAAATTTCAGCCCTCAGTAACTCTGTGAGCTGCTCATTTCTGCCTCTGTGAATTTCTTCCTGTGCCAATACAACTGTCCATGGGGTCAATACTAGGAATCAGATGACTGAAATAACCAGAGTCCTGTTTCAACCAAAGTGCTACCCAAAACACATAATTCTGTGCCATAAAGATTCTAATAGCCAGAAATAGCATCCTTACTGAAAAAGGAAATACCACAGATAAATTTTAAATTAACAGCAGCAATAGACTATGTGTTCTGAATCTCTCCTTCAAGACAGCTCTGGAAGGATACTGTTATTTTCTGCTTACTCCACTTTTTCTTCTGGTATTGTTGGTTGTTATTTTCCCCAGACTCTTTTAAACTAGTTGTATCCCAGTTATATTTGAAAGATTATTTGCATTTAGATGTGTCAATTTTATCAATTTGTCAAAGTACTGCCAAAAAGGAAATGGAAGTTCTAAATTTGAGACAAAATAATTAATGTAGAAGAGCGAACTTAATAAAAAAGTTTATGCCTTAGCTTGGGCGTAAACTAATGCCCATAAACTATTCTTAATTATTGCAACTGGAAAATAAGTTCACTATTGAATTATTTGTCCTTTAAAAGCCAAAGTATAGTGCCATTTAGTATGATGGTATCCTTAGATCTATACAGGTTAACAAGAAGAGTAAAATTGGTAACTATTTCATACTTGTGACTGCATCTTTTGGGATCTGGATTGAGCATACTTTTTATTTGGGTCTTTCAAACCATGAAGGCATATGCTTGAAGGCATCTCTGCTGAACATGTCATTTTTGGACAACAGAGATCATTTAAGGTGTCTGTACTCCCAGATCCCAGATCCCATCCTATACAATACTTCATTGTCCTCTTAGTTATAAATTACAATAACTTGCAAGGCCATGCCATAACTGGATATTCATCCACATAGCCATTCATAAAGTGGATTAGGCAACTGAATTTAGTTTAAAAATACAGTTTGGATAGGGGTCCAAAACTCTGCAACAGAAATTCCTGCATGGAGCATGAATTTCTTAAGCTAGCTTTGTTCATAGGAAGTAGGAACCATGGCCTAAAATGCACAGCAAGTAAGTGCTTGGCTATTAACACAGAAGATGCTATTAATCACACTGTGCAGAAACAAACATGACTAGGAAGACAGGCAACAAAAAGCCATCTCCCTTTGCCCCATCTACATTCACAAAGGAGTGTAGCTCCTATGCTCTGAAATACAAAGGCATGTTCTGAATTTGGATTAGCTGACGGAAGTTAAAGAGAAACAAAGTCAGGCCAGTTTTGGCTTAAAGTCAGCCTAACAATTCCACAGTTACCAGGGCACCTCTTATACACTTCTCTTCCTCCCACTCATGTTCTTCTTCCCCAGTGTCCTTTCAAGGAGCCAGCAGAGTGGCCTATGGGAATACCTGAAGAACCAGTTGCTGACACTGATCTGAGCTGAAAAAAAATTCTTTTAGTAGTTTTTTTAACTGGGATCTGCTTTGTGTTCCAGATCACCCGTGGTCCCAAAAATTATTGCACTTTGACAACTGTTGGTACATTGTAAAAGTCAGAATGCATCACTATGAACCAGAGCTACTTAACCTCTCCTTACTGCCACTGACAGAAATATCTGGCTAACCTTTTCCTCAGAGTGGCTACATTTCTCCTGTCTTCCCGCCAGCCTTGCCCCACAGCTCATTAAAATAATTCAGTCTTAAGTAACTTGCCTTAGGTCACTCAGGAAAGTTTATGATGGAACCAAGAATAGAAACCTGATCACTCTAAGCAAAGAATGGGATTACTTACACAACTAAAATGACTCGGGTTCTTAAGCCTTTGCACGTTTGGGTCTTCTATTCCTTTTACAGAGAAAATCTCTTGTAAAAAAAGTACACTACAAATTTTAAATAAAGTTTGGAAATGCACTGCTAGCATGAAATACTTTTGTTTTGAAATGAAAAGTATACCTTATTGGAAGTTCTGGATGTTAAACATGAAAGATAAAATTCCTGTTTCAAAATCCTACTTAGAGCAATTACTTAATGTTTTCTCCTTTTCTTATTTTGATATCTTCATTTTTTTTTATATTTAAGATTACATATATATATTTTATATATGCGTATAACCGACTTTTTTTCAGGTCTCTCTCATTTAAACAGCCTAATAGATTTAGATTGATAAAATATCTCCTGAGTGACACTCATGTAGAACATGTAATCATTTTATGAAGAGCATAATTTCATTATTTTCCAAGGTATAAAACATGTAAACACAGGGCTTACTTAAGGGAAAAATGTTTTAAGCCACAGTATACATATAAGGGATTTGTTCATTTTATATAAACATAAATGAAAAGGAAAATATATTCTTTCATAATAAATAAGTACACAATGACAAAGGTTACAATTGAAGGGATTAAAAATGACAGAAGCCAACATAAAAACTTTCAATATCGTATTTTACTTTAATATGAAGACATTATTATCAAAGGAAAATACTTGAGAAACGCTTTGATAAAAATAATCTGACGCTATCTTTGAAGCGGTTTCATTTATTTTACTACCCACTGTGTTCCTTATCAGAAGGCCAAGTATAAGAAGTTTCCTAGTTTATGATTAGGAAAGAATCTGATAGATTAGAAGACTCAATTGAAGTTGGACATAATAAGTATTAAAGTATTACATGACATTAATCCTGCCATTCCATTACTCTCTCAATCATTGTGCACAGACTAATTATTCTGAAGCCCGTGTTCAGGAGAAAATAGAAACATACTTACACTGGGTTGGAGTAATCTCTTTATTGCATCAACAAGGCTAGCTCTGTACCGGTCCAGAAACAGGCTGACATTGAGAAGAGAACAGAATCCAGATTAAAATGGGTTTTCAATTCTAATGATACTAATGCAGATAAGTACAAGGCTAATTACATATGTTTACACAATGCTGTAAAAGAGAACCTGTGGTCTACATTTCTATGCAGTTCAGGTACTTTTAACATTAAAAAATACAATCTAAACCAAAACTAAATTATCAGCATGAAGCAGCCTTTTATATAGCTGAAATTTACCAGTCATACATGCTGGCTATTAAAATAGTACTGTATCAGAAATGAGAATCAACATAAAAAGTTAGCATTTTACATGTTTTTATATACAAGGGGGATGGAGTTTTTTAAAATGTTTTCTATTGTATTTCAGGTGTTATTATTAAGGCTATTTTTTTTCCTTCTACCTTCACAGTTTCAGCATTAATTCTTACCTATTATACATACTTGTTATATTTCTATATCTCTATCTATCCCTATAAAGATTTACAAGACCCTACCTCCTCCCTCTCTCCAATGCTGTTCAAATACAATGGCCCAGATTGTACAGAGTTGTCATCTCTCAAGAGTGCAATCCTTCATCTCCAGCATGGGTCCCGCAAGGATAGCAGCAGAGTCAATTTTCCCATGCAATGTTGCCAACACGCTCAGCCCTATTTTGGTGTGATTACCTGATGATTTGAGGGGATAATTCATTCTTCATGCCCCTCAGTACCTTAATGTATATACTAATAGTGGCAACCAGGGTGCCAATCACTCTTGACTAGATATTTGTGGACATGTAGTTACTGTGGATGAGTGCATTTACAATGGTTAGTGAACAACCATCTGATAGCAACTGATGCCTTTCAGTCCTTACTACCGTGGGCTGCATTTATATTGGCTATTCAGATAAGAAACTCTATCAAGCAGGCCACAGATAACGTGATTTTTTTTCTTCTTTTTTTTTCTTCCCCCCACATTTTCTCTGTAATAAAACTGCTTTCTAGCTTGTGTCAAGTTCAAGTTTCACACTACATGGAATTTTGTCCATTCTCTACATGTTTTTTATACACTCCTCTTCCTTTTATTCTCAAACTTCTTTTCTGAAGAGATGTGGGTAAATTTTTTTTCCAGGTTTGAAATTCTGCAAGAACATAAAGAATACATGGAAACACTGAAGAGAAAAAAGTAGTCTGCCAACCACAGGTCTTACATCAAGAACAGAAGATGTGTGGATATTTAGTAAGGACACTCCACAGCTACCAAGCAGAATACTATATTATATGTCATAGAATCAAGCAGCCATGCAAGAGCTGTGAATTTTTGCTATTCTGGATTAAAAAAACAAAACAAAACAAAACAAAACTTGCAAGTGACCATATTTCATCAGTAAAAACTGGCAGAACCTCACACTGTTGAGAAAATATGGTAGAATGGGTATCTATATATGTGTTGAAGAACATTTAATACAGAAGTACTACCTTCAGAATTTCTCCTCAAGAATATGAAGTACTAGCTAACAACTTCCCTGACAGCCTGGCTTACAAGAAAATTTAAACTTGAGCAATCGACACAATGACTCCCCCTCAGCCTTGATTTATCTTACTGGAAGAACTTTACTGAAAAGATGGGTGCTTAACTTCAATTAGTTGAAAAAGCAGCTCTTATCTCTGATGTCTCTTGGGTGTTTTAATGACATTCACCTCATGTTGATCCCTATACAGATAGATGTCATAAGACACTACTTCACTGGGAACTTAACCATGTGCAGAAGAAGTGGAATACATGATTCCTCTCCTAAAAGAATAGCAAAAAGTAATTAATTTTCTTCAACATGGAACATCGCAAGCATGCACACATTTAAGACTTCCTGGAATCCTCTGTAAACACAAGCACATTCTGAATGAAAAGTGCATTTATAATATTTTTATTAATGAAAGCAGTGTAGTGGAAACACAATCTTGGGGCAGCTTACCAGCATTAAAATCCCCTTTTCACGGACCTGAATACCATTCTCCTTTTTTTTCAGTGAGATAGGGGCACAACTGCTGCTACCAATCTTATTCCTTTATAATGAGAACTACAAGCCTTTGTTTACCAAAAACTGAGTGTCTGAGAACTTAAAATGGTTACATGACCTGCTAGATTAGGCAATTTCAATAATACTTTTTCTGTCCAACCCCAACTGATATTTTGGTGGCATGGGAGGTAGAGTCTTAGCCCTCTCAGCTTAGGAAACCCAGATAACCTGAGACAGTTGCCCCAAGTTGTCCTGCCCTCCAAGAGGCCTGTCCCTGGGAACATGACCTACTCCAACTGAAAATAGTTTCTGATACTGTGATTTCCAAACTGTTGCTCTGTGAGCCACGTCTTCTGACCAGAAGAAGCAGAGAAGACTGGAAGCAAAGCTACTGCAATGCAGTGACTCCAGGGAACATCTCTATCCTCCCTCTGAGTCAGGGGACACCTTAAATGAGGAAAATCCTGAAGAAGTCATTAGATAATCTGTGCTGCAGACAGGAACAGCATAGGATTTGGCCCACGCAAGGGGATTTAGTCACGCAGTTTTTCTTACCGGTAGAATTGTATGACTAAATATTACCACAGCATACTGAAAATGTCCCTGAGAGCATCCTTCAAAGCCCACAACATGTGAGTTCCTGTGTTACCTGATCTAGATGACCCTGCCTTGGCAGGCAGGTTGGACTGGATGATCTCCAGAGGTCCCTTCCAACCATAACAATTCTGTGATTCAGTGAACAGCTCAGTAAAATTAAATAATGCATTGTTCTAAACCATTCACACTCAGTTCTCACACCTCAATTCAAATTTGGCTTAAGCTTGCCGTTGCTTTAGTGGTAATATCTCATGTTTATGTCACTCAGGACAGGAATAGCAAGGTTTTCTTGGGTCAGCAAGGAAGTTTCAAATCACAGCAGTAGAAAGGTGAGAACACGGCTGATGATTTGGCCTTTGTTTAGGCAATGCTCTTAACCTGTGAAATGTGGATGAACAGGGAGGCAACATTGTCACCTCTCTACTCTCTTACTCTTTTATCAAAATTTTAAATCACCATTAAAGCCAAAATGAAAGTTTATACCAAAACTGCAGAGAAGTAACAGTAAACCACAAGGAAACAAAAAACCCAAGTAGATTCTTATTTTGCTTTATGCTAATATCCTTTCATCTTCTGCCTCGCAACAGGGGACATATATTTCATAGGCTATGATGTAAACTTTTTTTTTTTGCATGCTCCACCATTGGTAAGAGACTTGAGTTTACAGGTGTACTTCAGATATTATTACATTCATATGTAGTGTCTATAGAGTCATTTATTTTTTTGTTCACTTTCAACTACATGGGTGACATAAACTAAAAAAACTCTTACTTCCATGTCATCAGGTTCCAATGAACTTGAAAGTGTGTGCCAGAAATCAGGCCTAAAATGAATAATAAGTTTAAATGGAAGGACAGAGGACTTACTGCATTCCTGAAAAAAGATCTCTTTATAATAAGTGAAATAAACTAACGGAGAAAAAATTGACATATTTTAAGGTATTTAAAGAATACTTTCTGTTCTACATTCCTGGCAAAGCCACAACTCCCCGTGACTTCAGCAAAAATCTCAGCAGTGAAAGTAATGTGGGATAGCTCCCCCTGGCCTCTGTTATGTGAATACTTACGCATGTGCCAAACTTTAAGAATAGAACCATTCTAAGTAAATAAAGTGGGATATTATGCATTTCCAAAACAATACAGGGTTCTAAACCTTATACTGCCTCTACATCAAATTATTTGTGAAAACTTGCTTCACAATAATGTGAAAGATGAAGTTTTTTTATGGTCTCCATCCTACTGGCCTTTACTCTCTCTTTGGATTAAAAATCTCAGAATTTTTTTCTTCAGTAAAGAAGATCATGTACAGTATTTAAATAATCAGAAATCTGAGGCTCTCAAGAGCTTTGGAAGAGTCTTGGGTTTGGCCTGTCCATACAGGCACCTGTGATTTCTCCTCCTCTATTCAAACTCACAATTCCAGCACCTGTATGACTTTATGTCCACAGGTGTAGGTCAAATGAAAGTCAAAAATTCTGACAGCCCTCATTTGACCTTAAAATTACCCCTGAAAAACATGAGATGTGTGAATATGTTTTTAAAGATCTCATTATTCCCGTATTTTTTCACTGTATCCTTCTTCCAGGTGTAGCCTCATCATGATTTTTTTTTCCTTATTTTTATCTAATAGTTGACATTTTAAAAATTATTTTGGAACCGCTGAACCATGAAACTATTTTTATTATCAACATCCTGAATGGTTAAATAATGACTAGCTTTCACAGTTTGCCTCTTATTTATTTTATAATCTAGTTGAGCTACTAAATTTAGCTGTTAACTAATAGACTGTTTGTTCTGGGAAATAACTTATTTTCCACTCCTGCACACAAGGTTTATGAAAGTCTGACTGTAAATATATGAATATAAACATATCACTGCTTGCTGTAATCATGTACATTTTTACTTGAATCTCCATGTGGATTTGGAATATGTTTATGAATAGAGCTTGTTTTCATGTAAATGGGATCAAGCAGTACCACTGGTTAGCTATTCAGAGAATCAGACAATATCACCCTTGCTGGAAATACTTCAATAAAAATTTATCCATGTACCTAATATTTGAACTCAGATTTTTTGCTTTCTAGCTCTCTGTTCTAATCTCAGATTTTATTGACTGACAATGAGTTATATGATGGTGTTAAACTAAATGCAATCTATTCTATCTGTTTTTATCACTGCATACTTCAGGTTTCAGCTGAGAAGCTAGAAGAAAAGAGATATTTTTTTTCCTCTTCAGTGGCAGCCCAAAAAATTCAGAGAGCAAAAATCCTGCCAACAGTTCTCAAACCAATTCTACATCGTTGAAGAGAAATACATGAAAATGAAAAGAAGATCTGAGTTTGATAAAGCATGGAACATTTCTTTCCTCAGCCTTTTCATGTACCAGAAAACCTAGTGTCCATAACTAAAAGAATAATTTCTAAAAGAAACAAACAATTATTAAACTATACATATATCTATGGGCACTTGCAATAAGAAAATAGAAATAATTTGTGAATAAACCCACATTCTTTAAACTAACCTGCACATTTCTATTTATTTTTTAGAAATCTATAAATATTTATACACTTACCTGCATCTTAAGTGCTTCAAAATAAATGTACAAAATGCAGGGATTGCAAATGCATTATGTATTTTACCTGTCATGTCTGATTCTTTGTTTCCTAAAGAAACTACACTATTTCCAAACAGACTGGGAGGGGTATTAGGCCAGAATATTACTGAAAAAAACAACTTAAGCTCCACTCTGCTGTACTCCCAGCACAAATAGGATGACATGGTGTGAGTATCAAGAATACAAGAGACAGCACAGCCAGGTTGTTTTGATATTTGTGTGAAGAACAAATTTAACTCTAAATCTCTTGGCAAGACCTTGCTTCACCCACATAATCTGGAGAACATCCATATGTGAGCCTTGTCTAAGCCTCCGAGAAGACTGCTGCCCTCCTGCTCATGTCCGCCAGCACTCTGATCTGACTTTCATACTTAATCTGATCTAATCCTGTCCAGCATTAACTTCATCTGTGCAATGAAACCTGGAGTATCCATTCTAATATTTGGTGAGGAAGGCATTTAGTAAATTACTTGCTGAAATCATATGGTGTTGTTTAGCTCCTTATTTTAATCAGATGATGCATCTCTGAGGCACATTATCAGTGATTAGTTAGAAACCCTTCTCTGTCCTTTTTGGGAACAAAGAACTTTTCTGAAATTAAATGCTAAGAGAAACAAAGCACTGTTGCATTCTGACAACAAATAGGTGTCAGAAAAAGGCAAAAAAGATCACTAAACACATTTTCTCCAGAGCTGTACAAAACCAATAACTTTGTGAAATAAGAAGAGTTTGCTTAAATAGCAAAACATGAAAGAAAAACAAAAGCTTTAGAAGAATATAAGAGGACATTTAAAAAGAACATTGTTTAAAAAGACAATAGACAGCTTCGTACTTCCCTTTGCCTTTTCCTTTAACTATTTCTAGGTAAGGTACATAAATTTGCCGAACTGAGCAGTCCTAGGAAGTCTCTGCTTTCAGAACTTGGTCTCTCACAACAGTTACGTGCCACAAAACACAAACAGTTTTTTTTTTTGTTTTGTTTTGGACATTTAATGGGTCAAGAGCAAATATCCATGAAGGAAAGACAGATTGGTTTAAAAATATCTACTCTCCTAAATAAAATTTGCACAGCTCTTTTTACACTGTCTACATTTCTATAACACAAATAATTAATAATGTACCATTTTTAAAGCTAGCATGCAGCAAATACAGCACAGCACAATCCCACAAATGCAGTATCAGAAAAGAGTTGTGTCAATAATCAAATCTATTTGCATAAATTATTAAACGATACCATATTGCTACATGTATCTGCCTTTCCATAAATTAAGTTCTGTACTCTTATTTTTCTTACTATGAATTATCTTATAATTAACATGTGCCTGTGTAAATAATATAAAGTCTATACCTCCAAATATTGATGTCAAATACATTTAAGAAACAGAATGTGGTGGGGGTGGAAAAAAGGGTTTGAAAACCTCTTTTTCCTTGGAAAGATTTTCCAGGGAGTAAAAAATATATCCCCTTATATCAATAGTCAGATCTTTCCTAAGAAGTAAGCTAATTGAGCTGTTTGTGTTGATAAACTCCCTTTTCTCCAGACTGTTCCTCACTGAGCCATAATTATTTGCAATTTGCCTAAGTCGTCCATTTACTGATACGTCAAGCATGAAACAGAGGCAATTCCAGAAAATGGAAATGCTTCTCAAAATCAATCTTTGGGAAATAATGTGGTAGAAGTTACTGTGTGATAGAAGACTACCTTATAACTGTCACATGGAGATGAATATTAATTTGTTGAGGTTAAGGTGGCTTTGTGCTTCATTTGTTGACTTTGCTTAGCCATCAGCAAGCAGCACAGTACAATTACTCCAGCAAAGCTATTTTTCTAACGTGAGTTTTATGATTTTTATGTACTTACCAGTCAGCACACATAACAATGTCAAAATGTCCTTCCAGTTGAGAGACATCTGTCTCATTATCCCATCGTAAAATGCTAGAGGAAAAAAAGATTTAAAAAAAAATAAAGAAAAGAAAAAAGGACTTACATTTTTCATCTTGAGATTTTTAAAGTATTAATATTATTCTTATGTGACACAGAAGTGTTTTAAAAAGTGCAAACTCGTTACTTTCAAAGATTAATGTAAAAATCTTATTCTGTACATTTTCAAGGTTTTAAATCTCAAAGCTAAAGAGCTGTTTTTCATTACAACAGAACGGCAATCCACTCAAGTTCTGATGAGTGGATCACCAACAAATATGCCTTTCTGAATTAGTGGAACATGCACAGCTTCAGATTTTTACCCCTTAACATTACTGCTTGAGGAAGTGAAGCCAAAGTATCGACACTCTGAATGAAGCACAAATCCGCAGAATAGATGTGAATTCATGGATCTCTGTTACATCTGGCAGGCAATTCAGTTGTGTTTCTCATTGATGAAGTGAGCATTCACTTGGGCTGGAGGGAGGCGAGACAGGGTGAAAAAACGCCAAGCTTAACTTCAATGCCAGCTATGTTGCCTCTGGCAAGCTTAAAAACACAGCAGCGCTGACTCTGTCAACACCTATTCTCTCATAGGTGATAAGCTATTTAATTCTAAGATACCCAGTAGTAGGCAAAAATTCACATATGTACAAAGTTCTTCTTTGTTTATAAATGCTGCCGATTTATGTAGCTGCCACAAGGAATTTCAGTACTTTACTCCCATCTAAAAAATAGCAACTAGTATTGGAATTTACTGTGTACTTTAAATATCATTACCCCGAACATTTGAAGATGCATTTCTATTTCTAAGCTATTTTTAAAAAAGGAATATATCCTTTTTCATTTCCTGGTTATTTATAATAGAAAGTAGATAAATATTTATGGCAAAAGCACTTGTGGGGGAAGGGTCTAATCTGATCTTGTCAGGTTGTGCATGCTTATCTCAGTTTTGTATGAGTCTTGACCAAATAGACCCTTTAGTCTTCCCGCAGCTATAATCTACTTCTGGTTAAAAGCCATCTCCATTCACATCCTACTCCTAATATTTAACCGAGGATCAGTTTATAATGTGTTCATTCAGAAATGTTCCTTAAGTATACAAGAAAAAGGAGAATTTTGTACATTGCCTATGCTGTATGCAAAAAAGGCTCATAAATATGTAGATAAATAGGTACAAGGCCATAAAGAATTAAGGTACCACAATATGCAATTACGTATGCACAGACACAAAATTTGAGACAGAATGCTTTTAAAATATGGAAATTGTGAAAGGAAAGGCCCAGTTGGTTGGGAAAGCTTTGATTGTGTGGGGTTCAATGTAACTGAACAGATCAGGACTCATTAGCCCATTTGCCCTCCTGGAATTTACTGTGACAATCCAAAGACAGAAAAGAGTAGATTAATTTAATTTTTCCCCCTCAAATTGAAAGTAATCCAGATTTTAGAAGCCTAGGTAGCTTTGCACACTGGCACGCAGCAGGCATCCAGTAGTGGAAAGTGACAAAGGAGAGTTCTCACTCTCAGCTGCTGGCTGCCTGCTGGCTACCAGCGGCTTTTTCAACCCTGTTTCCGTGGAAACTTAGGTTAGAATGGTGAAAATTAGGTAAAGGTAAGTTTTGTGGGTTTAAGGCACGCACTCTAATACTTTAAGAATCCTGAAGCAGAACTGGAAATTGGTAGAAGAACTGTGAGCCTTAAGAGGCCACCTTTGGTTCTCATTGCTACAGAAACAGAGATCTGATCAGTACCACTATAGAGATTTGAATTATGATTTTTTTAACCCATGTATTTTCTATACTTCACATATGCAGTTGGGAAGGAAGCACAGGTGCTTCCTCCTGCAAAAAAACCAAAACCAAAACCCAACCACCCTCCCTCATGTTACTGTCAGGTTTCTGCTGGGCACTCAAAACACAGCATTTTCCGTGCACACCTACTGTAGGCACAGAAGAGTTTGTGTGGGGAGGAAAAAGCTCATAAACCAAAGTGCTGAGCAAAATATGGAGTTGATGAGTTGCCAGGAGCGTGAGCAGTGGCGCAACATGACTGGCATCTGTATTGTTAGAAGGAGTGAGCTAAGGGCCCCACATCCAGCCATAAGCCAATCTTTCTCCCTTTTTCTGATCTACTACAAGGGCTGCTTTTGGTCTCTAGCTTCAGTACAGCTGCATTCATAAAGATATCATAATTATCCAAAGGCCAATGACAAATTTACAAATTTTAAATGAACTCTGCCATAAATTTTCCAAAAGTACAGGAAAACATTTATTACTGCGGAGAAATCACCATGTAAACGAAATATAATTTGTAAAAAAAATAAACACTAGTGGGACTCATCCTGATCTGACTCAGGATGTATGCACACTGGTGGGAGAGATGGAACTACAGGCTATATGTATTTATCCATGCTATCTTTAGCTAAATGCAAGCATGACTAGTAAGGGAGGCACAGCCAGGGATGTCAAATATAGTACTGGCTCCAAAACAGTTTCAGTAGCTAACTCAGGGCTACCCTATCTACACTGTTACCTGCTTCCACAGATTTGCAGGAGCTGCAGCCGAACATCTGCACCTGCACCTGTAAAGCAGACATATCCCTGCATATCCGGGAATCACAATCAATTCTGTTCAGAGTCGGCACTGTTCTGTCATTAACACTGATGTCAGAATCAGCCTGGTTTGGAATCAGCTGTTCTGAGTTCTAGTGCTAATGAAAGCAGTGAATCAGACCGATATAAATACTATCAACTAGCCAAAATAATTTTGTAATTCAAATGCAATTCCTGACTGTAAAGTACAGAAAAATCCACTGATATTGCAAAACATTCCTGAAAAAGGTAAAGATGTGTAGCTAAATGCATGTATCTGTATGTAGTAAGGGGGTGAGGAAAAACAATTTTTTCACGGATTACTGAGGATGTGACTCTCGAACTTAGTGGTCAGACCCGAAAGAAATATTGAAGGCACCATGAAATGAGGGCTGATTGCATTTCCATTTTAAAAAAAAATCACTGCTAGGCAATCCAGAAAATGGTAGCAATGGAAATCTGAAAATCTCAGTTTTTATGAAATTTCCTTTAAAAATATAGAAATAAGTGTAAAAACCCCACACCACAAAAAGTCTCTTAAATCGCCAGTATCGTGTTCAGTGCCAATATGAAGAAAATGTAAGCCTAGTTAGTATTTTCCTCTTGTTACTTTCCAGTGATACTAAAGTAGTTTACATAAGCCACATTTTTTCTAAAGTCACTTTTCCTCCTGCAAAGTAAGTTTTGAAGCAATAATATTTGTATGCCCTTCTTTCGAGGGAAGGTGCTACAGTACTAAGAACTGAAATTACACTGTAAATTTGAGAACTGGGCTTTACTCTATGTTTCTGTCCAAGCCGCACCTTCAGTACATTTTTTGTAAAAAAACCCAAACAAACCAACAAACCAACATGTTTAAGGCTGTGTAAAGCCCACTCGACATTATTTTGTACTGCTAATTTAAATCATGCAGGTTTAGTTTCTTACACCTGAAAATAGGCAACTAAATTTCAGCAGAAAAGGGTCCGAGAGGCAATGGAAATATAAAACAGTTGGGAGCTCTTTTTGGCTACAAGAAGAACATTAAAAATGAAACAGGATGCAAGAGAAAAACACTCCTGCACTGTTCAGCTACTACTTGGTTAAAGTGATGGTGGCTGAAACCTGGTACCCACCAATGGCTGACTTGTGGCCTGTATCAAATGAATTTGACCAGTTTTCAGAGGAAAAGTGCCCATGCCACAAACCTATTACTATCATTAGCAATCTTGATGGTAGTCCAAGCAAAAAGGACAAGGACTGAACAAGCTATGGAAAATGAACCACTCTCTCTCATGCAGAGGTGGCTTCTCCAGGTCAGGGATAAAGCATACTGTTAAAGTAGTCTGAGAAGATGTACTGATGCTTTAGTTTCCTAGACTGTCAACCTTCTATGACTCTGAAGAATTCTGAAACAAATTCATTAAAAAAAAAATAACCCAAACAACACACAACACAAACAATCAAAGAAATTCTTCCTTTTCCCCCCTTCCTTTTCTTTTCAATTGACAAGTAAGCCAGAAAACATGATTAGGTTAGGACATAAGAATTATGATAATAGAACATAAAGATCAAGTAAGAAAATAAGAGACTTGAAACATAAAAATGTACCCCCAAATAGCTTCATGTATTACAGAGAAAAAAAAACCATCATAAAACAGCTGATGTTGCAGGGATAGCTACAGCAGCCAAGGCTTCCCCTGTACAGTCACTCTAATTTATGGAGGATAGCCTGACAAATGTCGACACTCTTTTCCTTACACTAGTAAAGTATCTCGGCAATCTACAACAAAAGACCTGATTTTACCAGGTTTTATTTCTCATGCAAAATTCTTCATTACTATTATTATTCAACTTCTGTTATTCAGTGTTTGTCTTTCTAGTGTGTCTAGGCAGGTAACTTATATGAGAAAAAACAGGTTAAGTCTCTGATTGTTAAAACTTGAAACATTTCCAAGACCCTCTAAGATGTTCTTGTGATGAATGGCACAAGCTAGAGTAGCTCTCAAATTAGCAGATAAGTAGTTGTGCAGATAAAGACAAAAATTCAAAATTAGAAAAAAGGACAAAAGACACAAAAGCCTTACTTCCTTCAAAATGTATTAGTAGTTTTAATAAGGATTAAAAAAAAAAGTCCCAATTAGCAGATGAACAGCTACCAAGAATCCCTATCTACCCACCTCTTCTTTTCATATTTTAATTTAAGTTTCAATCTTTGAAAATCATTGGAAAGTATACAGGTTCAGGTAAAAGATTTTGTCTGGAGGCTTATATGACTTTTTCTATGACATTAAGAAACCAAGTTCATTAACACATTAACAAAAGGCATCATCAGGATGTTTCTCTGCACCTTGATCTCAGTCTGAGATTCCTTAGTTTTGCATAAAGATCAAGAAGATGGATTTTAATCTAGTGAAAGCAGCAATGTGTACACCTATCATTACAACTCCTCTGAGGAATCTTGCAAATTTGCCTACTATAATTTCCCCATCCTTCTTATTATATTCTCACAAGGCTGCTCTTATTTCTCCGCCTTCCTTCACCTTCTGCCTTTCTTACTTTCACTGCTTCACTTTGCTTTGTATTCTTATCCATTATCTCATTCCCTACAGTGCATATCTGGTTTGAAGGGACCAAAGTTAAGCTTTCAACCACAGGTACAACCATTTTCCCTTCCCTCTTAGATTTCTAAGCATCTCTAATGTGATATTTACAATTGCCATTCTTCTAACATTGTCCTTGCAGGTTTTGGCAACTTCCATGTCACTTATCTGCTCTTGTCAAGGTATACTAATGATTTTTCTCAGCTAGGCTTAATATCTGCACTTTATCCTCCTGGACATTTCTTCTCTCTTAAACCAAATAAAATCTTGCTCTTTTCTTAATTCCACTGCTTTCTGCTTGGGTTCTTTTAATTGTCTTACAATTTTTAAAATGTTCTCTTCTCAAGATTATCTTCAAACATTTTCCACATTGGTGACAACTTCACAATGTTCTACGTCAACCTTTTCTTCCTCTGAATTTTGTTTCTGGGCTATCTCATCCATAAAAGCTAAAAACCTACTCATTTCTCTACTTCATACTGTGCATACAGACCCTTAATTCAGTATTTTTCAGAGACTCAGTGAGTGAGAAGCTCACTGCATCTAAAGTACCACAAAGCATTGTAACCACATTTTATGGATCCCTTTGGATATAACCATTAATTCTAGTCTGTAATCTAGTCTTATCTTAGACCTTTCTCTGTATCTGCCTAACTCAGCTCTGCCGCTTATTCTCTCTTCATAGTATCTCTAAGAAGTTTCTTACCCAATCCACTCAACCTCTTGCCCACGTCATCATCACTTACATCTAAACATCACAATACTGTTCCCTCTGCTCTTTGAAAGTGCAGGCTTGTGTCTTGGGGTGACTTTATGATGTGTATCCCCTATCGCTGCTCTATGCCCAGACATGAATCCTGTGCCTTTAAAACTGGGTGTGAGAGAAGGAAAAAAAAAGCCAGACGAACTTTTGAAAGCAGTTTGTGCTCAAAGGACACAGAGATAGCAGCTGCTGCTGCTGAAGAGTGGAGAAAAGCACCTTCCAGCTTTTCCCAGCTCTTGGCTCCTTTTCTCAGAAGAGAGAGATGGAGAGTTAAACTCCTTTGTTTCCCTGGGACTTCAGCTTCTTCTTCTTCTTCTTCTTCTTCTCCTCTTCTGGAACTGTTGAGAACACCAGAACGCACTGGGAGAGCTTTCCACCAAGACCCGGAGAGGTCTATGTTGGACCCAGCTCCAGAGAAAAGAGAGAGAGACCACACCCACAGAAAGGACTGGAATCTTCCCAGGTTTCTCTCCCCAGTGAGAGGTTTCATTATTTAGCATTATTCTTTTCCCATTGTGCACTGTGTCTGTTAAATAAATAGGTTTTTTTCCCTTCCACTTTCCTCCGAGGAAATTTTTTTTTCCCCAAACCTGGTGGGGGAGGGGTGGCTGTAACCTGCCTTCTATCGGAGGATGTTCAAATTCGGATGTTCCTCCAAATTTGTCTCTAGCTGGGACAGCTTGCCATATTAATATTTATTCAGCAGGCTGCTGCAAAGGTTGTTTTTCTTGTCTACAACCCTGATCTTGTCATCTTTCTCTGTGCTCCTCCAGGTAAGTTGCAAGTTGTCGTTTCCAAATGCTTCACAACAGTTCACTTCCCTATTTTTTATCTCTCATTCAATATCGAAAGGAAAAGTCCCTTCTTTAATCAGCCCTAATGTCAGTCTACATCTTCCACTTAACTTTTCAAGCAAGCACTTTTACAATTTTCTTCTGCTATGTTATCCACAACATTCAAAAACTCACTCCATTGTCCTTGAAACTGTTCTTTAAAACAGCACCTACAAAAACTGAGAAGAGGCTCTTGTGCCTCCAACTCTGCCTCTCGTGCTGACTTCAGTTATCCTTATTATCCTTCCTCACCATATCTATCTCTGGTCTTAGATCACAGATTCTCTAACACAAGCTGCCTTTTTGCTCTCTTATACAGTATCTGGTACAACAATTTATGATGAAACCTCATCACATTAACATAGTAATATAAAAGAAGAAAAAAACCACCACACCCAACTATGGGCCTCTTTAAAATTGAGATATTCTATGATTCCACGATCCTATCTAGGTTTTCCAGCCTAAAAGTTCCTTTTAAAAAGTGTATTATTAAGTTACACACGTGCCTTATTCCTTATTCTAAGAACATATTTTCTCTCTCTTATTTTGTACAACATATTTTGCTAAAATTCAGATGGGAACATTACAGCTTTGTCTTCAAAACTAACAGTCCTAACACTTACACATTTGCTGTGTATCAAAAGCTACTACGTTTTTGGGACATAATTAATGCACTGCATGTAAATACAACTGTTGTAGAATATTTTTTTTTCATTTTGTAGACACATCACAAGCCAACATTCAGCACAAGTGCGGCTATTTATTTAAAAGAAGTGAGAATATCTTGTATGAAAAAGACATTAATAAAAAATCGCCAGTTGTGTTTCTGAATTTGCCTTTTCACATCCCTCCTCTATATCCATAGAATCTAAATCACCCTTTATTTGGAAATTGACTACCATTTCTAGCCAGGGCCATGCACTACATTTGGAAAGAAAAATTGATGGCTCTCAAATTCTAATTCAGAATGATACGGCATAAAAAACCACACCATTTCAAAGTGCAAGACAGCATAAGCACATAGGACACCACTGTACTGATAGGATCAGACTTGTGCAAAAATATGAAGAAGTCTCTTGCTCTACGGAAAATAATCTACCCATGGGGAGGATAATCAAGGGAATCAGAAAAAAAAAAAAAACAAGAATGTGAAGTGAGCAAGACAGGTCCAGAAGGACCGAATGGAGGAAGAATTAAAAACAGCAGAGATGATGTAGTTCACAGGTGTTTAATTCTCAGGGCAGAAGGGACCACAATACACATCCAAGATTTCAAATTTCTGTATCAAGCCCATATATCTCAGGAAATAAATACATGTGTTTCAGAAATATTCAAACACATCCACTGCTTAAGAAACTATCACTTCCCATGGAAAGATGTTCTAATGTATTATCATTCTGTCAAATCTCATTTTTTTCTAGACCGAATTTGCCTAGCTTCAATTTCTATATCTTGTTAGGTACTTGTAAACTAGATTAAAGACTGATCTTCTATTAAAGATTTTTTTTTCTTCACATGAGACTTTCAGATCAAAATCAATTCATTTCTTAACAATCAAGTAATTTCTTTGACAAGTAAATGGAGCTCTTTAACTCTCTCATTTCCAAACCCTGCTTCACTCTTCTGCCCCTTTCCTGAACCTCATCCATTTTCAGTATCCTTGGTTAATGTCTGAATAACTATTAACTGAGTATTAATGAAATAAACAAAGACAACAATGTAAACATCTTTTTTGTCAAAATCTAAAGTTTGTCATGGCAAAGATTAGTCCAGAGTGCCTGTGAAGGAGAGAACCTACTGAAAGTGTGTAAGATGTGCTTGATGACTGCCTACTAATGTAGAGCCAAGGTAGACAAGGAAGGGTAGACAAAGGTACAATGGTAACAACATAAACCAGGAAATAATGTAGAAGGTGGCTTAAAATGATGGATACAAAAAAGGAATTGAACAATAATCTTTGACGCTAACATCTCAAGCAAGTTTTCCTTTAAAGCCCTGGGAAGAAAGATCTAAACCTGCTCATATCAGTGTTTTCCCTCTAATCTTTTTGTGCAGCCCAAGAGAGTACAAGAGGAATAGTTTTACCAAGAGCAAGTTTTTTAAGCTAAGAGGAGATCATCAGGAAATAGTCAAAGATCTGAGGAAGAATTATTTAAAATTAGGCAATGTGATACTTTTACACCTTACTTTTTTCCCTGTTATTCCAAACTCATAGAAATTTTTTTACAAAGCCTGATAACTTTTAAATTTTTCCTCCTTATGTATTCTTATCTGTCCTCATAAAGAGAGACAAAGCTACAATGCAATTTAAAATATACTTAATTAAGTCAACACAACTGTGTGAAATACACAAATAGGAGAGGCTTGGAAGTTTGCGAAAGTCAGCTGGTATGGTTAAATGGTATAAAGGACTATTTGATTATTCCTCCAAAAGCTGAAGTTGCACCCAACTGAAGAAAGAATCAGAAACTTGCAAAACTAAATATAATAATAAAATCAGGCAGGGCAAAAATAAGGGAAATCTTCCTTTTGTGCTAAATTGTCCTGCCAGCTGATAATTGGGATACAGAATGGGCACTCACAGAGGACAAGAACATTTCAGAGACGTGAAATTAATTCTTTGCATCAGTGGAAAATATTCACTTCACTGTAGAAGAAACTGAAGACATTTCACCAGAGAAGCCCTTACCGATATGTCTTCTGTAAAAGGAAGTCCTGTTTTATAAACCTTGAGCACTTCAAAGGCGTTAACAAGTATGCAGGTAAGGGCCATCTCCGTGAGACAGCCTGCCTCTGACTCCAAAAAGCTATTGGCAAAGACCCTCACTATCAACATTCTAGGAAAATAGACTGTCACTGAAGAGGAGTCCTGGCATGGCTAAATAATAGAACAAAGACAGGGGACAGGGTAGTAGTAAATGGTCAATTCTCACAGTGGAGGGACATAATCAGCAGAGCTCCCCTGGGACATGTTCTATTCAAAATGTTTACAAGAGACGAGCACCGAGGTGGCAAAGTTTGCGGATGGTAAGAAGTCATTCAAGATAGCAAGGAAAAGAGCAGACTGTGAAGGATTGCAGAAGGATGAAACTGAGTAATTGGACAATAAAATGACAGATGAAATTCAGCGTGGATAAATGCAAAGTGCACAATGGAAAAAATAATTCTTACTTGATATAGAAAATGAAGGTCTCCAAACTGACCATCACTGGAAAGCTCCTGATGTTGTGATAGACAGTGTCATGAAACTATTAGCTCTGTGCTCAACTGCAGTGAAAAAAGCAAATCGCTGTTAGGCATTTTTAGAAAGGGAACAAAAAGCGTAATTATTCCACTACATATACCTATTTATGCACACTTTGAATGCAGTACTGATCACAGTCATCTAAAAATAAGTAGATTGAAACCGGAAAAGATACAGAGCAGGGCAAGCATGATCAGAGGTGTGGAATGCTTTGCACCAGAGTTGAGTTTTCTGTGATAAAGATCTACAACTTCAGAATGGACATGAGCACACAAACCATTCTTCCCACATTTACATGGAGTGATCAAATTAAGTGAGCAGGAAGAGGCAGCCTTTTCCTCCTAACCAAAGAGCAGGAAATGTTCCTTTTGGCAGCTTCCTCCTTACCAACAGATGCTGTCATGCAGGAGTGTTACTTGAGGAGACTGGAAAAGTAGCTGGAAGAAAGGGATTCCTTTAGGGTTGCTAAGGTGACAAACACAGTGAATTCAATAAAACGTTCTCAGAAAGTTTGAATTTACCAACACTCAGGTCATTCTGATGAATGAAAACAGAGAGAGAGTCTTTATGAAGTCTGTTCCACATTGATGGAACCTGCTACAGGACCAGTTGAAATCGGGAAGGTTATGAAGCTGACATATTTGAAGAACATTGCAGTAAGGTAAAATATTTACCTTTGCAATTATAAAGAGGCAACTAATACAAGAACAGAATCAGGACAATATAGTTCAGTGCTCTATCACTGAGACCTCATCCACTGTTATGCTTGATGTCATTTAATATTTTGAAAGACTTTTTTTCATTATGGATTTAATTGTGGATGCCTGTAATTGCATTACATTGGTATGGAACACTAAAATCTCGGATAAAATTATAACCTCTCTGTTAACCTTTAAGCAGAAGGAATTTTCCCTTTTGGTTACGTGGTCATTCATTCTTGATGTGGGCTGTCAACATGAATGTGGAATGAATAAAGAGTATATGATATGCTATTACTAATCAAACCAAAGGGTGCACTGCCACAAGCATTTCTCTTCCTGGCTTGATATAACATGTCCTTGTTTACATCCTCATGTGAAAAGTAATCTCTCTGAGGCAACTCTTAGCAAAACAATAGACTTGTCCACAGCTAAAACTCCACAGGTCCCACATCAGCAATTAGAACACAACTTTTGTTCTTAACAGATTTCCATGTTCTCGGGCAAGGGAATCTGAAGGAAGAACAAATTCCCTAGTCGGCAGGACAGACTGAGTCTGTTAACCTGCAGGATATATTGCAGGTCTTCCTCTTCAGTAAAGTTTTTCCATTATGACATTCGTAATAACACCAATTTTTCAAACTTCTACTACCCAAACAGCTGTTTCAGGAAGATCTACCCATTAAAACAAATAGAAGACAAAGAGCAAGGATTCCTTTACTTTGTTATTGCTAATTTAATGATTGGTGGACATGTTAAAACAATGATATAATGCATGTCAAACCAATAACAGCTGATAGTACAAAGAATGCTATCAGGATAGATCATATGCTAAGTTATAGGGTAAACAATACAATACATGGATAATTTTTGAACTGTGAAAAAAATAAAATTGTTAAACCCATACATGGTGTTAATACCCTTCACTACGGCAAGACATTACTAGTAACTTGATGGTATTACTGTACCTATTTCTAGTAAACGTAAGTGAGAAATCCTGGCATATTCATGAAAAATAACAATAAAATAGAATTGTATATCCACTGCAAAGTAAACTGTTTACTAAATATCTATTATTACATTATAACACATAATATGACAAACTGCCAGTTTGGCTTGCATTACTGTATTTTTAAACAATAATTAAGAGTTGGCAGAGGGCTAGATAAGTGCTCATTTACTGCATTTTGTGTAAATCTAAATAAATAAATGTATGGCAGGTTGTCCTAATCTAACTTCTCCTGGCTGATACCAGATTGTTCCTTTTTGTTCCATACAGGTTTTGGCATATTTTCCAAGCGTAGACTTAAATAGTCAGAACAGTCACAAACTGACTCTCATAATGATAATTTCTGCTCCTGTGCAAGGAAAATAGTGTGAGATCCTGACATAAGATGAAGGTGCTGTGAGAAGGGTCTATTCTGAATTATCTTTCATATGGAAAGGAACTTTGCACTGGCCACTGGGAAGTTGCAATACTGGACACTGTCTAAAGCAAAAACCACGCCTTCTCCAGATTAAATTGATGCTCAGAAAGTCACTTACATACATCACTATATTCATTTGCCTGCAAGATCTGATCAATATAAAAGAAGTCACTGAATGTCACTTTGCATGCCAGTGTTGCATTCTTCCCTCCAAAACACTAAATTTTCTTCATTTTCTTGTGCGTTTTTTCCTCCTTTTTTTTCTCTCCCCATAACCATTATGTAACTAAGGTTTTCATCAGCAGGAAAAGTGAATCAAGATTACAGTAGTATTTCAGACTTTACATCAGCCTTTTAGTTCCTTCAAGGCTTTAAGAAGGGATCATATCACTTTGTTACTGCGTCACAAGTCATTACTGAATCGGAAGGAATGATCAATCCATTACAGAGTCATTTGAATACTTATTTTGTAAAACTTTATACTATTACAACAAATCTGCAAAAGCCTTAAGAATTTAGAATTAAACAGAATGCGTTTATTATAATGAGTCTTATGTTTTCATATAGTGCTTAACATAATTTTGTAATTTAATTATTTTATTTATGCAAATAAGGCCTCAAATGCTATTGCACTCAAGAAGTTAAACACTTGACATTTTTACTCCTTAAAATGCAACATTTTATGATGTCTAGATATGTTTATTAATTAGTGATTATTAACACCCAGTAAACAACATCATGTCTTGTAAAAACACAATCTTTCTTCACAGCGTGAGGCTGAAATCTATTATTCACTGATTCCATATGCTGAAATACACTCAAATGATCACAAATGACCTTAAGCATTAGATAAATGTAAATGAGGACAGGGTAGAAAATGTGCTTTTGATTGATATCTAAAAGACCAGGTTTGAAGTCTTGACAAGGGATGAAATCTGAAATCTCACATAAAGTATAGAGCAATTGGAAATCTAAAAAAATCTAAGCTTCTGGATGGACACAGCACACAGCCTCTCCTCTGCAGAGTGTCTGAGGCTGCTCACAAGAGGTGTTCAGAATATGGAACCTGAAAGACCATTCCTGGGACCCACATGGCCTTTGTCTACTTGGCAGGCTCTTATTAGGATGCAGAGATGTATCTCTAAGTTACATGCACACATACCCTAATAAAGGCAGAATTTTTCTAGCCCTAAGTGCTCACTTAAACGAACTTCTCTACACAGACTGGCTACACAGGCATAGGGTTAAATGACGTGAATGATAGCCATTAAAACTGTATGGGTTTAACCCTCTGTGTGAGTAAGCTTATTCTGCATTAACACTTTGCCTTTCTCAGCCCTTTTCCAGCTTTACTTTTGTCAGTTTTAGAAGGACTGAGTGCCCTTCTGCACTGTGAGTCATCAAAAAAAATTTTAGACACACAAATAAGAGTGTACTATTTGCTCTTGGGTAACCATTTTCTAATTCTTAACCTTATACCACAAATAGGAAGTGCTTTATAGTCTACTTTTAAGGTACTAGAAGAGATGAATAAAATGTGCTTGGTTCCTGTGCTCCCTGTCTGTACTCACAGTGACAACACAATAATGAACACACAGACAGGATGACCAAAAAACCTCCCATCTATGCTCCAACAGCATCTACTTCAGGGGCAAATGGGATTTGTTGCCACCTCAAATTCTCAGAGCTATTTAAAATGAAACCTGTCAGAGATTTAGATACATTCATTCCAAATCTCATTTTCAGTACAATGGGTAGTGTTGACTCTGAAGCAGCCAAATTTCAACCATGCACTAAATCATAGGTTGAAGAGACTTATTTTAAAAAAGATAATAAAGAAAGAGAGGTTATTGTCACCAAGGTTAATCATACTATATTTGCTAATTTTTTTTAATCCTTCAAATTTCTGTCTTGCATCACTTACCTTCTTATATTATATATACACACGTGTGTCAGCATCAGTAACACAGGTCACACTTCCACACTTCTGCATACATTTCACATCTACATTAACACAGAAGTACATGCAAGAATCAGTAAAAAAGTTTAGTAGAATCTTACCGACTTGACACTTTCTGAGCCTTAAATACTCCAGCATTTTGGTTTCTTGTGATGATCGCATTTACATCTGTAGTATAATTGTTAAGAATTATCTACAAAACCAGAGCAACAATAAAAATAATAAACCCAACTCTTCTCCATTTCTAACGTCTACATAATGTTCTTATTTGTTTGTTCTTCTTCAATCTGTGCTAAGAGCCAATCTTTTTTCAGAAACATGCATTTTATATTGCTACGCCAGCACATCAGCCATATATCTATGCAGCAATTTGCTCTAGTTTCCTACCACTATTTACTTTTTCATTTAAGGAATTTCTAGCCCTGTAGCTATAGAGGGAAGTGAAAAAAGATGTCCCATACCTCAGATATATTTAAAGCCACCTATTTACAAATATAATTACAGCCATGGAGAACTGAAATTTTTTCACACAACCACTAAATGTCCAGTTTAGTTTGTGCTGCTTTTCACTTTTCACTGCATCACTATACCCAATGCTGAGGTAAGCTGAAGGCTTATGTATTTTGAGAACCTACCCACAAGACACACACCTATGCTCCTGCATCTGTCTGGGTGAATCCAACACACAACAGGAGCACCTTAACCTACAGGCAAAGGAGTTTCCAGTCCATTTGCTTTCTTGAGAATGGTTTGGAATCACCTAAAAAGAGTGCAAAGCAATAGAAGCCTTTTCTTCCCCTCAGATACCACAATACCTCAGACTTGTGTCTCAGCTTCTTGTAGTTTGGAAGTTCATGTCACAAATTTGGGTTGCCATTCAGGTAGGCTAAAGCAAGGGCTATCAAGGAAAAGTTTCTGGGGGAGCTGAGCCCAGTCATCTATGGCTAGAAAGATAACCTTCAGAATCAATGATTTGTGGTTAGTGAGAAGCCACCGGAAGGAAAAGGTGCAGCAAGTAAGTGAAGACTATGAGAATATTAATTGTTACTCAGTGTGAATCCATACATATCTGAATGCTTCACTTTCAAATGTAAATAATTACCTTAAACAGACATTTTTGGTAAAGATGCAGAAGAGCCCTCTTTTTTATTTAAGGTATGGGAAATCTGATGCCAATTAGGAGGATGTTTCTAGGTCCACAAAATATGTCGGAGCTTTCAAAAGTGCTCTTATAAGAAAATGGAATATGAGAGTCAGGCTAATTTGAAATATCACTGATAAATCTTTTTCTTTGCTTTGATGTATCTTTTTCTTTGCTTTGCTGAAATCACATAATTGGCCTTCCTAACAGAGTTGGTTATTTAAGAAAAGTTATTTCAGGAAAGCCTCTATCCAAACATGGGAAAAGACAATTGGTATTTGGTGAAGTAAAAAACTAGAAATGGAATGACAGAAAACTGGTTTAAACAAATCTCTGTAGTTTGGATGTGCCTTTTAAATCTTTTTCACAATATGAGGAGTGGCAAATGAATGGTCTATACCTGTGCAGCAAAAGGAAGGCATACATAACTCCGTGAGCAAAGCATGCTGCTTTTAAATAGGGGCAGAAATAACATTGTTGATAAATTAGCTACACTGCACTTAAATTATATAACTGAGCAAAACTATTAATAATGGTTATAAACATGTTAACACTAGCTTTTTTTAATAATTTATGAGCCCATGTCTTTGGGCATTCAGGCTAAACATGACCCTTCTAACCTAAATTTCCCAGGACTGTTGAAAGATCCATACACTGTATTTTAATGGCCATTATAGTGCACTGCAACAATGTTTTGTATTATTGATGCTTTCAGACAGTAGTTCAACCCACCAGTGCATGGTGTGAAACAGAGCTAAGGCAGAAAGTACACAGCCTCTCTAAAACGGGAGACAATTTTTACTAAAATGAACCTCATCCTTGGATTTAGACATGTCAAAGTGAGTAAAGATACTTCCAGTGTTTTGAGGAAATAAAATTTGATGTTCATGACTGACTTACGTCACAGGTATTAGCTAAGTTGGAAAATTTGTATCTGAATGCTTATCACCCAAAATTACAATGAGGGATGAATCTGATAACTTTGCCCATGTATATCTTTATTATTCACTTGAAATGTCTATATTTTTAATCCTAATACTTTCCTTATTTAAATGATACTGAAAGAACTTAGATAAAACACACTAAATCAACAATAAAGTTCTGAACAAGGTAGCAAAAGGAGTAACATCTGTCTTTATTTTATTGATTTTGCAATATAAATGATCTATTTAATCAATTAAAACCTGCTCATGATAAGCAAAAGGAGTTAGAGTGAAGTCTTTTAAATGGTCTAGCAACTCAAAACATAATGTACTTTTAAAAACCTCCATAACCATCATACATAAGATCATTGATTAATATAAAATATAGCAATATATTTCACAGTGAGAGGGTTAGAATGACAACAATTATTTGAAATGGACTAATTCGTACAATTTTTTTAACTTCTAACATTTCAATAACATATCCTATTATAGATACTGAAAACATACAGAGTGAACACTTCACGTGGCAGTATGAAATGGAGACTAATAGGAAGCATGTCAAAAATCAAAAGAAAAAACAAATACTCAAAAGCTTGAGATTTCACAAAGCAAAGCTGTTAGTTATGCTCACTGAATAGTGATAGCAACAACAAAAACAACAATAATTATGATGATGTTGATAATACAAAGGCAGATTCTCAGATGCAATGCACTATTGCCAGGTCGATTTTCAATTACATTTCACTGATGTATTCATTTGTTTCTTAATGTGCTCATCTTGCCCATTAAGAATAATTAGCAGGCTTGCTTGGTGATTTCCTGGCTTCTGACAGGGATTTTTTTTCTTTTTTGTTGACAACCACTTTTACTTTTTGGAAAGTAATTTTTGGATATTATAGTATGACTGGCATGTAATTTAAGCTTCCTAAGAAATTTAAAGGGAAGATGTAAACAGTAATTTTAAAACAAGATTATTTTAATCTATAATACCTACATAAAAAAACATAATACTAGGCATTAACTATTCCTGAAGAGCAGAATCTAGAAAAGAAAACAGTATTTTATCCCACATTACCTTAATTTGTTAGGCTAAACAATTAAAAAATACCATCTGCAATAATAAGAACTAGCAAAAATACATCATTTGTCGTCAGTGGCACTTGGGGTGAATGCTATTTCCAGTTACACCTAAAATTGTATAGTGATTTCAGTGAGTCTGCTGTGGCTGAAACAGATCTAAATTTAGCCTAAACTTCTATTATAGCCAGTCACTATAGAAAAGAGTGCAAAAGAAAATTACCATAAGATAGATCATAAAATTACTACTGAAGTCCATAAACCATATAAAATGCAACATAAATTTTATTATGTGCACTTTCAAGAATACATTTCACCTACACGGTAAAGTTCTTAGCCTGCTGCACTTTGGCACCCTGCTAATATTAAGCCCATTGTAAAATCCAACACAATAAAAGCACTTTGAATGCTGAGCCTTCTGAGCACCAAATGTTAAAAAAGAAAAATAAATTCCTGTTAGAGCCGTCCACCAATCGCTTCCCTGAAAGGGATTCACTGAGTGAATACAGATGAAGACCTCTTGTAAGACTTTTGGGAACGGAAGACATTTCTAAAACATATTGTGAAAAACTAAGGTGTGATAATTAGATAACATTAACAGTATCTTTTTCAGGAATAAAAGCACTTTTATTTGTTTAATTCCAAAGACTGAGTGAATATTTTAGCACTCACCAATTTCCCTTGTTACAAAAGTCTTCTACATTTCAAAAAAGTTCAAGTATGTTTATGGAATCTGCTATGCAAGACATTTGCTGACTTGATGATTACTGAGCCCACCTGAAGCTTTTTTGTGGGTAAAATGACCTTTTGTTAAATACCTCTGCTTCTATACAACATGAGTTTGTTTTGTTAGGCTAGTTTTGAAACACTTCTTTTTCTCCCACATTTTTTTATCTTTATAATTACATGGAAGAAAGATTGGAAGGGGTGGTGCTGATTAAAATACACAGAATAGTGAATACTTCCTCCTCAAGACACAAGGCTAACACGCCAGAATTTAACAAAATAAGAATCCCTGGAACACAGGTGAGAACTTGCCTTTTCAAGAAAAAAGAGACTTTTAGCAGGCTTACTTCAAGTTTTAACAGATATGATCTAGGATTGACTGTTTTTAACATGAAATTGTTCAAGTGTTGTCAGCAGTTATAGTTACCTCAGTTACATCAGAGAAAGTCTTTTTTAAATGTAGTAGCTAAAATTATTGCACTGAAATGTCTCCTGTTTTAACAGGCATCAGCAACTGCAATTTATTTAAGCCACAGATTAGTTTAACTCTTTTTTTTACTAAGTATTCACTATGCTAGGTCTCAAATACACACAAAACTCAAATAGAAATGATTCTGATGCTGCAGTGGACAAAACCTGAAAAATTAGCCTGCCTTAAAATGTAAATGGAAAGATTATCAAGGAACAGAAGCAAATAGATATCTTCCTTTTTTTCCTCTCAATTTCTAAGGGCTATTAGTATTCACTGTATATATCTGTTCTTGTTCTGTGCTGATATTTAATGTGGCCACAAATTATGCTCACTTATTCTCTTGCTTAGCCCAAGTCCAGTTCAATTTTCTGAACTATATGTTCCCATTAGAAGGGCATAATAGCAATTTATTCTAATATAAGAAATATAATGAAATACTTTCTACAAGGGACGGAGGAGTTTTGCAATCTTACATCAAGAGAAATAATGATAAATTGGTAATTGATTAAGCAGACTAAATGGGTAATTTGTAGGCAGTTATAACTTAGCAGCAACAATGAAACATTTCAACATACACTGGAAAAGCTCTGACAATATACGAATGCTGGGTATGTTTTAAGGGGCTAGTACCTGAAAGTAGGAAAAAAACCCTAGCTCTTAGGCAAAACAGATACATGAAGGGGAGTTAATGATTTGATTCCCTGCTACACCTCCTGTAACATGCAGCATGCACACATGAATCTTCCAGCACTCAACCACAAGACAAATATTTACTACTGTACATGCTCTATACCAACACGTGCATTTTTAATTAATGGAGAAAATGTGGCATTTATTATGGGTGAAGCTGCTGGTTTGTTCAAGATATTCCACATCTGATTTTTAATTACTTATGTGGGGACTTTTTCTTAATATGCCCCATGCTGTCTGTCTTTATATCGATTGTTACTCAGCCAGTAAAAAGGAACGAGCACAACAAACCAGTTTTCTATCTGAATAAGGATACTTTTGATGGCCTTTTCATTTCCATCAGTTAACAGAACTTCTTTGACATCTGCAGAAATAGCAACCTGAAAAAAAGAGCACAGCAAACAATGAGCAAATATGCTTGTCTGTGTGGAAGTGAAGACAGGAGTGACAAGCCTTCAGTATCATGCTTCCTCACCTATTTCTCTGTAACAATCTTCAATCTTTTTTCATTTTATGTCTGCATTATTTTAATCATTCAATCAAATCAGTCAATACTTTTATCATTCCATTTGCGGGAGCCTCTATCTTGCTATCATTCTGTTCCGTAATTGCATTGTGACAGCCGATGATGGTATTCTGAGAGGCTTTCATTTGCGGGCTTCTGTTTATCTAGTAGAGCCATCATACAAGGCTGTCACTCTGCCTTTCAGCTTGCTTCTGTCTGACTGCCTGATGCCCTTCATATAACTTTGCATTGCAGGCAGATGGCTTTGTAAGGGTAATTTTTTTGTGAGCTTTGACATGCTCGCACATTGGGCTGTAACCTCGACACATTGTATAAGAGCGACAGGTTTGTCAAATGCCAATCAGTGTAACAATATGCTTTTATTTGTAGAGACATAAAAACTTGTCTAATGCACTGCACTGCTACATAATATCTCCTGAATACATGACTCAGAACCCAGAGAATGGTGAACGACTCTCCTGAATGGCCAATCTAATTCAAAAGAATCTAATTACCGAGAGCTCTGGATCATGTTTGTTGGTGTAATAATGCAGGCAAAACATTAGCAGCTATATCATGGTGCTCCAACTGTGATTCGCCAGGCTATTCCTGTATCTTAGCAAATGGGACTATAATCTGAAAAAAAAAAAAAGCTTCGGCTATGGCAATGAAAGACAGACCGTACGTGGCCTGGAATGTCACAACAAAAGATATTGACTACACCGAGGTAAAATGTTTCTGCTCATCGAGGCAACCATAAAATCAATATGATACGAAAGCAAGTCAATCTAGAAGGTCTCTCAAGACTCTGCAGCTTGACCGCAGCTGAGGCTGTTGACAGTTCTCTGACCCAGCAGTTGGAGGCACTGGAACATTTTTCCTTTTGTTTCTTCCTCTGAATGGGATTGGAATTGAGAAAAGACCTACCATGAGCCCAGCCAAGCATGTCATGCCACCCCCTAGCTCACACACAGCAAGGTCCCTGAAAGAGAGAAAGGAAATGGTAGAACCCATACAAATTAGATGAAAATGGTCAGAGAGACATATATGTTACAAGAACAAATTGCCATCTGCAGTAAGAACTGAGCTACCAGGAAGTTGTAGAGACATGACTAGGCTACCTCATGTCGTTTTGCGTTTTAAAAATAATTATGAAATAGAAAAGTCACAAAGCAGGCAAATCAGTGGGGGTTCCCTCATTAGTGTTCAGAGCAACATTACCACCGCTGAGCTGAAAAATCTGAGAAGGTTCCCTTTTTTCCCTTGTCAATGGCTCTGTCTTTTAGAACTAAACTAGCTAGAGTAGCGAAAGATAATTGTTAGGAAAGGATAACAATGTTAATCCACATTCACTCTTGCAAAAACAGCTAGAGAAGTAAATGGGGAAATTAATATTATTTATATATCTCTCCATATAGTTATGCCTAAAAGCCTTTTTATATTAAAAAGAGAGAAGTTTTAAAGCAAACCATATACCACAAAATAATTACACACGAAGAAATCCGATCCTTCAATTAGCACTTAAAACTGCAAGTGACCTACAAACAATGCTGTTATGAACAACGATGGGAACAGCAAACGGTTAAGCCTCAGAAAACTAAACGAAGTTAGTGTCAAGAGCCTAAACTGAGCCCGATCAAAGGGCTGAATACATGGTCTAAAAGGCTGCTTTTAACTTAGACCATACTGTGCTGTTATTAAGACGTGCATGTGAAATATAATTTGGTGCAGAGAGTGTGCCGGATGGGAGCTTGCAGGGGGAGCCATAAAGAATGTCCTCCAGAGCCATGGCCTGGCCCCAGGAGGGGAGGAGGGAGGGATGCTGACCCCGCACCGAAACTGTGTGAAGCAGCGTCTGGGGCAAGGCAGAGCCTCAGTTTAGGAACACGCTGCTTTATAGCAAAATCTGCGGTAACTGTTACAGCTGGCAGGAGCATTCCCATTGAGACACTTCTGACAGGCAGAAAATGGAATTTTAGCTAAACTGTTTGGTTGGGTTTGGTTTTGGGTTTTTTTTTTTGGTTGCTTTTGTTTTGGTGCACCCTTTCTTCTCCCCTAAAACATCAACATCTGAAAGTCTATTTTTATCTGAAAGGGTCACCTCCCAAATCACTCAACACTGATATTTAGGAAGAGCATCTAGGACGCCATATCAGTATCAGTATACAGATGCTGACATTTCTTTCACTGAGGCGAGTGGACTAGGCTGTATAACTGTATAATAATGCTCGCTGTCAGGACGGGTTAGATTTATTTTTTATTAAATTTTATTTGAAAAAAGTCTAGTTGTCCTATTTAATCAAAATGAGACAAAAGAAAGATATAGCTTGGAGGAACAAGTACATAAACCCAATAAGAATATAAAACAAATATGGGAAATTTTCAATTTGCATTTTTAAACAGAAGGATTATAGGTTTTTCCTCAAATAAGTTTCAGTTTTTCTAAACCAAGTGTATTATATATATTAAAAGTACATACATATAGTTATATATAAGACTTACAAGGCACTTACTCCTTTATAAGAATCATACTTACTGAAATAAACACACAAAGTATCCAGTGTGAGGCTTCTAGTGCATTTTGAACCAAATTTCTATGTACACAGCATATGAGCATACACATACACACATGTACAGAAAAATATTTATGCATAAAAAATTTATTTCAGTGTAAAGTTCCCTTACTAGCAAATTTTAGAAGTTGTATCTGTCTCTCAGGCAATCTTTAGTGACATTTATAAATGAGAATAAAATAAGAAACTCTACTCTGAGAGTACTGGCAGAAGGGCATAATCCTGAGAAATCAGGATGTGAAACCACCCATTTACTCCATGGAAGTTTGACTGATCGTTGTCTCTGAGTATCACGGTTTGCATACCCAAACTAGGAAAATACCCTCTGAGTGAGCAGCCCTGGAGAACAAGCAGAGCATATGCACATGGGGCCAGACAGCAAAGTGCTACAGGGACATCACTACAGCAGCAGAAGTCACACAACCAACCTGGGAGGAAGGAGCAGCCAGATCAGGTGCATGAGCTGCCTCCTCTAATGGGGTGGGCTGTGTTCAGGTGGTGGATGGAGTAGGAATGAGGCTTTATGGACCAGGGCACACTTTGGTGCCAGGTCTTTGATTACAGACAGGAGTCTGAGCAAGTTGCTCATTTGGTACAAGGGGCAGGGACTTACAGTTTGGTCTTTCTGATTTTAGCAACACCATATTTACAGAAACTGGGATTTTGTATACTCCAAGCTGGTTTACTTGGTATTAGCCTTACACCCTCACACAGAACACAATTTGTGCCTCTAAATGCATTGTTATAATGGCTTTTCTTGCACCCTATTCATTCTTCAGACAATGAAACTTCAAGGGTTTCCAAGTGCAAATCTCAGTGTACTCAGGGGGAAAGAAAGTGGATGCAGGATGGATTTTATATTCAGATGTTCCTACTGGAGCCTTGATAACTGTCTTCTATAAGTTTAGAAAGTGTGAAAAAACCCAAAACTGAATAAAAGTGAAGGATGTTTCAAAACTGTTTCACAACACTTAAATACAGGTGCAAATTCCCCTTACTATATGCAGTGATTTTTATGTATTTTATCAGATAATATTTTGCTTGCTTTTGCAACAGAAGTCAGTTTACAGAATATCTTATTTTTCCTGACCTTCACAATCAGCACTGATCGATTGGAGCTTCACTTTTGTTTCCCAAAAATCAAAGTGAAATAAAACGCCTTGAGTGGAAATCAAAAGTCTTTGACATATAGCAGAAAGCTTGCTGTGCAATATTAGTACCCAAAGGCAGCTCAGAATTCTTTGTTAAGAGCAACATGCTTTCACCTTGAACATTTTAAATTTAATCTGAAGACTTAAATCATAGCAATCTTTACCATGCAGATGCAATAAAACTAAGAGATTGGAAAATATCTTTTTATGTTTAATTTAAAATGTTCTGTACCTGAACATTTCATTATGCTTTAGGCAGTAGTAAGCCAGCACTTCTTCAGAGGGCCAGAGACCTATAAAACAGAGATATTTGCCTTCTTAGAATATAGTTTTTCTGGTCAAAAATAATATTTGAATGCGTATTACCATTTACACACATCTATCCACTGTTTTATTTTCTATATTTGCCATAATACCATGGAATAAAGAAAAGTAAAAAGAAGACCTATGATTTAAGCATTGGAATTGAATATTTCATAGATTTCATCACAACTAATGATCAGAAATTTACAGATACATGCACACAAACATAAACATAGACATATATCTACGCATATACATGCAGTAATCAAGACTTTAAAAGTCATATAAAATTTAATTTGCTTGGGCATTCACATGAACATCAACCTGTTTGTATCAGGCCAGACGCGAGGCCAAATTTGCCTTGTAGGCTGCTTCTAACAGGGGACAGGAGCCCTCTCATTTTTCATTAGCTACATCATTATCATCATCATACTACTACAGTCACTCCATTTCTTTCCAGTTTTTTTTTTATTTAGCTCCTTTTCTCTCACTTTTTGTTAGGTCAGGCATCAGTCTGACTGTAAGGGAGACTGACCAGCAGCACATGCTAAGGACAAATCCAGGACTAGGGCAATAAAAGTGTGATTTCTAGTTGTGGCTCAGGAAGTTCAGAAGAAGGAGAAGAGGAAATACAAGTGCTAAGTTCTGCTTAACAGGCACTGAAGGATTTTTCTGGTTGTTCTGCTGGTAAACTTTCCAGAGCTGCATCAGAAAGCGCCACAGTTTCACCCTGCTGTATAAAGAAGTCCCTCTTCTCTCATTTTCTACTTGCCTCCCTGCCATTTTCATTTAAATTCCCCTAGTTCTCCTACAGAAATAGCCAAGAGCAATCACACTTTTTTCACCTAATCTGTATTATTCATGAATTCATTAGCTTCCATCATAAAACTTACATGGTCATCATCAACATTGACAACTACTTGGAGGCTTCCATGTAAACTTATTCCTTCAAAACCAGTATCTCATGAAACTGGCTGTTTTGCCAGACCAGTTTCCCACCTGACTGGAATGTCCAACTCAAGTGTTGTGACCCATAGACAGGGCAGCACTGTGTGCCTTGCATGCTCTCCTGCAGGCACCAGACTTCACTGCTGGAGGGAGCCTGACGAAAACAGACTCATACTCAGGAACTTGAGTTATGTCTGCAAAGGTTCCCAAAGTTAAAGGAGGAAGTATCAAAGGCATATGCAGCCAAATTATGGTTGTATGTGTTTTTCATCTGTGGTTGCTTAGCAACGAAAAACCATGTTTACATGTCTGCCCACAGGTAACATCCAGAGTCAGCTTCCCCCCTCCACCAACCCATGACATTAAGAACTGAGACACAAACTTCATGTTATGAACTACAGACATTTCAACACTTCCAGCAAACTTATTTGACATGTAGAGCATCTTTTAGATATTTCTAGACAAGTAAGTTGAATTCTGTGCAGATTACTGTGTATGTGTATCCCTAAGACCATTTTTACCAATTTTTTGTTCTCAAGGCTAAAAACATCGCTACGTTTTTAACAGAACCAGAAGTTTGGGAGAAAAACTGTCATCCTTTAAATCACTTAAAGCCTGACTAAAACCATCATCAATATAATTCTTCCTTTCCATCCAGTAAGTATTCTGAACTACTCTTACTCACAGTGAGAAATAATGAAAACTTAAAGATGTCTTGACTGCATGCAGATCAAGCAAAAGCTAAGACACAATTTGTCCAAAACTCTGCATATAACTTTTGTATAACAAAGATATTTAAGGGAAAAAAAAACAGACTGATGATCCATATGTACGACAAAACCACTAATGTAATACTTGTATTTATCCTGTCTATGACAGTTTAGTCTGATCAGGTGTTTTTGAATGTGCTATTTTGCTTAGACTTGCTAAGGGTTAAAATAAAATATTCACACAAGACCACAAGACTACCCATTCTTTAGTGAAACATACACTAAGAATTGTACAGGGTTTTTCATCTCCCTTTGAGCATTACAATGGTTTTGAGCATTGAAATATGCTAAAATGACAGATTTTCCAATAAATATAATAGCTGTTTAAATATTTTAGTGTATAACATAAAGAATGTTTCAGTTTGCAGTGACTGGTGTATACTCAAGCAAGAAAAGTGTTTTTTTAATATTTAGTGAAGACACGGCTAATTTAATACCATTTATAACACTTACATCTCACATTACAAAAACCCTCACACCCACAAACATAAAAAACTGAAACCCTTTTATAGCAAACTTCTAGCCTGAGTGAATTTTAAAAATACTTGTCAATTGTAGCAAACATCCTTCAACATCTGACATTTCAGTATCCTCAGTCAAATGTCTCTCACTTTTCTGCAGTTATTATTGAGAGCACTTTGAATGGTGTCACTGAGTCTTTTCTGAGGGGTCACCATTCCTTCCCCTGCTACCACTACAATGTTGATACCGGCTGGAACTGCAGGTGTATCAGATAGCTCTGTGCTGAGAGAAGGGTAAAGCACCTTTGCAAAGACAGTGCTCTTCTTTAGGCAGATGCCAGCAACACACACAGCTCTCCTTCCTGCTGCCTTCCCCCACAGGGAAGGAAGGATCACCTCAGCAATGTTATAAGCATCTGGAAGCTGAAGAAGCAGGAGTCAGGTGGTCTTTCATAAACAAGTCTCAAGTGTGGAAGTGCTCCCAGCTAAGTCAAGCAGCCAGAAGCCAGAATACCTGTGTTAATTTTAGTAAAAGGAAAAGCTTCTCGTGCTTGAACAGGCAGGTAAGCCTCTTTACCTTCAAAACAGGGATAAGCTTAAAGATCCATGTGGAGGAGTTTGCATTCTGTCTTCTTCCTCCGCACTCTGACCTACATTCTCCAACATAATGACCTACATTTTGAAGTTGCAAGTATAAGAAAGATAGTTCTGCTTCTGTTAGAAAACATACAGCTGTAATGCAGAAATGCAGAATTCCTGTGAATTAACAACTACCACTATGTTGTGAAAAGCATAATTTATTTCCTGCAAACACATACATATGGATATGGATTAAGTTTCCTATGAACACACGTCAAATAATTCTTTCATATTTAAAATAAAATTATTCTCATTTTGATTTCTGAATTTGATTATAAATCCCACAACATGGGATGCTACCTATTTGCATGTACAATTACTTACATGTTAGTAAACTATTTACAGATGGATAAGCAAAAGAATATCAAGAGACCCCCAAATGGTGCTTGTATTTTCAAGGCTAGAAATATTCTACAAGTCCTAGACAGAGGGGCTAAAAAATCTCACTGAATGATGAAACAGAGAGAAACAAGAGTTTCTTTTTGCAAAAATATATATTTTGTGACATTTACTGAAGATTTTAAAACTCTTTATCACCTTGATAAGTACAACGTGAAAACAGAGAGTAATTGCCAGAAAGCATTGGAATCTCTATTGAAACACATGAAAAAATTAAGTTGCATTGGTGTTCGTAGGAGTAGAAAAACATTATCACTAAATTGTATGACAGTGGATAGAGAAATGCTACAAATGCATCAGAGCGATACAAAATGCAGGCATTTCTACAGCACTCACCACCATATCATAAAATGTTACCACAGTAATGGAATCTACCTCACAAGAACTTGATGATATCATGAATTTCTACTGTCCCAAGTTTGCACATTGGGAACCAAAGTAAGAGACAGAGACAGATTAAGTTATTTAGACACACAGAATGAAATTATAGGAAGGCCAAGAAAAATAACCCAAGTCATCCTTACACCATGAGGCATGATGTAACCAAAAAAAGCACCCAAACTCTTCCTACAGAGGAACAACACTAGAAAAATCATAATAATGGAAAGAAACATAACTTAAGTTGGTTTTATCACTTTCATAGTGCTTGCTATTGGAAAGTGTCAGGTCTCTCTGCACTAGTCATGGCAGAACAGTTTCTTAAAGCAACCATCAAGCCACGTGGACTAAGTCACGTGTAGACAGCCTTCTGAGGATGTTGTGTTTTAACCATCAGCTGGAGCACCACTAGTCCAAAGCTACACAAAGCCTATGCTTCTTCTGCAACAAATCTAAAAATGCTGAGTGTTCTATGATAGTACAGAAAATTGTCTACCAGAAATAAATGATCCAGTATTAAAAAAAAAAAAAAAAAAAAAAAAAGTTGTTTCTCCTCCTGTTGCTTTTTCCCACATATTTTAAAGAATGCTGTCAACCCCTGGATAACAAATATTGAGATCTGATGTGAAGTTCTTAAAGAACATCATGTCAGTAGAAAAGAATTTTGAGACGTGTATTTTTAAGAAAGACACCTGACTATTGGAGCTATTATGTCTCAGCAGTACTCCACAGGTACAAAGAACTCACAGTAGCTACTGATTACATTAGCTGGGATAGTGCAAGATTAGTGGAACTCTGCTCTACTGTCTGCCAGCACTGCACACAGGAAACATAGGGGCAACTGGAGGTGACAGGTGAGCTGTCCCTGGAAGCTCTGAGTAGGAGGTATAAAACTGTCCTACAGCTTAACTCACGCTAGGAGATTAAGAAGTTACTTTCAAAGCTAAAGCAAATTGAAAGTATTTTCACATTTCCATAGCACTTCACACAGCCACATGTACAGATGTCTGATCTCAACATTCAAATTTTGTCTTTTATTTGCACTATTAAACTATGAGATGTCTTCCTATTCATTTGAAGTCTCAAGCAAATTTTGTACAAATCCTATCTTAACCCTCAAAAGCAAAGACAATTTAAATTTGAAAAGTCAGTCATTTTCCCCATATGAATATACTCAAAATGATCTTTTTTCTAGTATGTCCTGATTCTTGACTACATGAAATCACCTTATTTGCTTTAATAGTCATCAAAGTGAGAGGGAAAAAAAGCATTTTTGGGCAAAGTGATGAATAATATCTCAAAGGTTGTACCAACAACTGCACTGAGCAAGGATGAACTGTTTTCTGACCTTAAGTAAGGCACTTTTTATCCCTCCACACTGAGGCACATGGTTAGTGGAGAGCAGAAAAATCTTTAGCACTACAATAGACTGTGCAGAGGTTTTAAATTAATGGCCTGTCCGGACAGGCAATTATTCCCCATCACCTCTGCTTAAAGACTGTAAGAGTAGATGGAAAATCCCCAAAACTAAGGTATTTACTGGAAAAGGCTATTCTAGGAATATAGCATAAGTGATTCTAGGAATTTAAAACAAGGTTCTTCCATTCTTAGAGCACTGTAGCATTGTCACAACCCTAATTTTACAGTATCAAACCTTATTTTCTACTGACTATGTGACTATATTCAAGTCACATTGGAAGGTAAGTTTGATCATTTTTTCCCCGATTAGTTTTTCTATGGATCACCACCACCATGCACAGCAAGAAGCATGATACATCTGCTGAGGGTCCTGGAGAAGTAAGAGAGCAGATCAAAATCAAGGTTCAACAGCACAGCACTAAGGAGTAAATTTCAAAAGTAAGCTCTAGCCAATATTATGAGCCCTTCTGTCAGTGGAGCACTAAACTTCACATCCAAGTCAAAGTTAAAACGTGAAATTATGAACAGCACAAATAAGACTAGATACCAAGTGGATGTGTTGGGGTGTCCTGGCAAACCTGCCAGCCCAGGGTTTGGGGGGACAGACCTGCGCCTAGGAAAACCCCCTCGGTTTTATGTTATCTCTATACAAATGTGTATTGGTTTCTCCCTTCCCCCCCGCGGTGCCAGGGGTGTTGGGCTGGCCCCGGGTTCTCTCCCTCCCCATTGGCTGTTGCTGTAAGCCCCGCCCCCAGTCCCTGGGACCCGGGAGAAACGAGAGTTCCCAGCCAGACTGATGCCGGGGACGAGCGAATAAACACCTCCAGCTTCCTCCAGTGTCTCTGTTCTCGCCTTCCTTTGTTCCTGGGGTCCCGGGGGTCTAAACCAAACCCTCTGTGGACATCGCTGTCTCACCCTAGAGAGGGATCCGGCAGCCAGAGAAAAGGGTAATTACAGACAGCTTGGCCGGCTTTTAAAGTGTGGTCTAAAATCTGCTATTTTGCTGTGCTAGCTCGGAATCTCACCCCCGAGCTAGCCAGCCACGGCAAGCAGACAAAGAGACATGGATGCACAGTGTATATCTGCGAAATACATCTTGGTAGTAACATATAACATGGGTGTTCTAATTTGAGTAATTGCTTGAGTAAAGACTACCTGCAAATAATTTCACTGCTGTAGTTAGTTGGCATAGCTCTCAAAAACATTTCTAGCTCTAAACTGTATTCAAACTCCGTAACTCAACCCCCTTTTCAATATAATTTTACCATAAAAACTGTTGCTCAGTTTAGTCAGGAAGTAAAGATTTTATTTTCATTCACTTGTTCACACAGCATGCAAAATGTGACACAGATGAAAGGACAATCAGTCATCCCTGCTACCTAAGATCCTACCTAAAGTGTATTGAATCAAAAAACATAAACACACATAACAAGGCACTAATACTACAAATCATTTTTTAGGTACCATAAAATGCATGTATAAAGAAGTGGAAAAATTTAATAGAAAATAACTTCCATAATAATTCAGAGACAAACCTGGTCACTTTAGTAAAATGAAGAAACGGAGGGAATTGGTAAGCAAGGAAAAAACCCACTGACAAAACCCCATCTTGTTTCACTCTGTTTTCAGTACACAAAATGTTAAGTTTACACCCATTTACAGCAGAAGCAGATAAAAGAAGGGTCATCATTGCCAAGTTAGTTGCAGATGGTGTGCCTGGAACTGTAAAATTATTTACTACAAAACTGAATTTGAGAGCAGATTTTCAAAAGGAGAACAGCTACCAAGTACTGTGCCCCTCTGGACATTTAACCACCTCAAATGCCAGCATCTTTAAGAGCTAACATATTTTGAAAGTCCAGTTGTCTAATCTGAGGCTTTCCATTCTGAAATTTACCCCAAGAGTATTTACAAGTGAGTAACTTCAGCAATAAATGCACACAGTATGAAAAAGGAAAATTATTTAATAGCCTTTACAGTAGCACCTTATATCTGTGCCTTACTGCACCTGGCTTTTGCAGATGGCAAACCACCTTTTAAGTCCAGTGAAGAGGAGTAATTTGAGGCAGGGAGAATGGCTAGCTTACTTTTCCACAGCAGGAATGCTCTAAGTGAGTTTGAAAAGGTACAAGAACACCAGAAAAAAAATAGAAGAGAGTATAAAGAGAAACATTTTTTCCCTATGCACATACATTTTGTAGAACCTCCTGTCTCTCTTCCAATCTAAAGCAGAATTCATGATATTCAGATCATTGAAAAATATGTATAAGCACCGGCTGAGATCTTCAGCCTAGGCAAAATGGCCTCAGCACTGTATCTCTCACTTTCCTTCTCATTATTATTCATGACTAGGAGGGAAACATGATGGTCTGCAATCTGCAAATTTCTTTTAGAGCACAAACTTAAGAAGCTCGGTGGAACTGATGTGGAAATACAGTAACAAGTCAAAGCTGTAAATGTACGCATATCCCTTCCATAATAAAAATTGGCCAACTGTACAAATCTACTGGTATGATTGTCTTTAACATTTTTCTCAAATGAATGAATTTGTGGGGTGTGTGTGTGTTTTTACCTAGTTTTCAAATAGTTATTAAAAATTAAACAACACTGGAACAAACCTTTTGTGATTATAGCCTTCATTCTCCTGGATCTATAAATTTATGTACCATTGTAGATGTAAATTACAAAATTTTATATTCAACTATATTAAAACATCTATTCCAAAAATGATTACCAGTTGTGAAAAGCAGACAGGCTTATCACTTGCTGTCAGTTGTTCATGTCTAGTTAAGCAATAATGTGCTAAAACTGCTCTTTTGTTTTGTGTAAGAATTTTGGCAATAGAAGAAATGAACACTCGTTTAATAAAAACTCAGGCTGCTTTTTGCTTTGATGGAGGAAGCAGCTGCCTGTTTTCATTTGCTGCAGAGCAGCAAAACCCATCAATATAATAAGCAGCTTAGATGCATCCATCCACAGCATCTGTAAGGATATAGGGCTATTCGCTCAAAACCAATCCTTGGTTTAATTTTAACAAAGATGTGTCTGACATATTTGAAAATGCATTATAATAGGGTTTTGAAATACTAGCATTTTCTCTTTTCTTTTTAAATACTTTTCACAGATTTTGAAAGGCAAGTATACATACTGGAGTGATAGAAACGATAAAACAAATATTACTATAGCAAACAGCAGAACTAGCCTAAAAATGCAAAGATGGAACATTAGGAGATGCCTTCTGGTTCACAGACTCTCCTGTCCCTTGAAAATACAGAAAAATAGTGTTTCAATCTTTTCAATGAAGGTTTTTTTTCGCCATAACCTAGGGCAGAGAAAGATGGTAGAAATACGTATTACAGACTAAACCCCTGCAAAGATCATAGATACATTATACAAATATATTTCCCAAGATATACTTTTCCTTCCCCATCTTATGCTTTGTTAAAAGTAAATAGATTAATGCCCATTTCCAAAGATATTTATCAAATTATTTTCTACTATTGCCTGAAAGTAATATAATTGTTATTAAATTCCAACAGTGTGAGTTTGTCCCAAGTGACAACTTCTAATTGCAATAAAAAAATTTTAATTAGAAGTAGAGTTCTAGGACATTCACACATAATTACAAAAACAGGAAGAGAGAGATAAAAGACTATCTGAGATAGAAACCACAAACCTCTATTTTCACTCTAAAAATGTGATACGGCACATTTATATTATTAAAAAAATCTTAAGACATTATTATTATTTGAGTGCTGTTCGGCTTTCTAAGACCTTTCTAAGCTGAGCTTTTAGATGATTTGCACATTAACTGAGAAGTCAGATAATTCTTAATCCTCCTCTTTTTCAGATCCAATAATGGATAAGGGAGCATCTTAGCATGATCAACTAGCAATCTGCCTAGCCTGAGTGGTAGTACACCTGAATTTAGGATTAGTCATTCGGTTTTCATAATATCTGATCTAAATGAGCACTCATTCTGAGAAGCACAGAAAAAGAATATTCAAATGATATTTGAACTGTACCATTTAAATATGTAACAATAAACCTGGAGTGCATAAATATTTATTTGCTTCACAAACAAGAAACTAAATAGAAAAAGGAAGATTTTAAAGAACCATGTCCAGGCAAATAGCTGGATAGCTCAATTAAATAACTGCCTTTTTCCAGTATTCACAATAGGTTATAGATACAATCAACCATATCTCAGCTGTAGCCTTGTAGTTTTATTTTGTCAGTTCCAGTATCCTAGTTTCACTTTGTCTATAGATGAAGCGAGGAAATTATTTGGGAGGTTTTTTGTGTTGTTTCGGGGTTTTTTTTTTTTCCCATGGGGTTTTGTGGTTGTTTTGGGTTCATTAGGTTGGTTTGTTTTGGGGTTTAGAGATATATCAGAGGTAGAGAGAAGGTAAAAACCTGTAGATTAACACTGGTTACTAATATTGCTTATCTTCCTCAAGTATCTGATACAGAACATGGAAGTTAATGTAACTGCCCTATGCACCCTCATGTAATGCTCAAGATAAATAAAGTGGAATTTATTTGGGTAGTTCTGGTTGTGTTCAGAAGTAGTGTCTAGAGCTTGCATTTCTTCTGGTTGGTTTGTGATTTGATTTGGTTCTTTCCCATCAAATTAACTAAACAAAGACAATACCTTTTTGGTCCCAACAGCTTCTGACTCATATTTTTCTCCGTTATCAAACTCCACCATTCTACACAGTTAAGCAAACTATTAGAAAAGTGTCTCTTCTGTACAGCCAGGAGATATAAACTAGGTAAAAGTGGAAATAATAATTACACGCACAGTTCCGTTTGAAGGCTTTGGACAATATTTGTCTAACAAAACCAAGTAACTTAGTACTCTGAATTTCACATGCTGGCTAAAGGTGACCATGCATCCTTCACATTCTTAGATGAATTCGTTAGGTCCCTGCGTTGAAGAGGCCTTGATTCTTTCTCCTGGGGTAATTTCAACTGGTGCTAAGTGTGCAATTGTCAGAAGTCTACACTACTGACAACCATCTTGCAGCAGGTGCCCAAAATCTCCCTACATCACTAAATCTTGTTTTCATCTTTCACATGGAATAGGATTTGCAACGAGCGCTATAAGTGAGAATGCTGCACAAAGACGAACCAGACTTCTCATCTATTTATGGATCCATATTCCATATGAATTTAGACTGTAAGAGTTAAGGCAAATCTATATCAAAGGAAAATATTTACTTTTTTGTTCTGAAAGGCCAAGGATTTCAGGAGCCTCCAGGTCCTTCCAGGTGAGGTTTGATGTACATTCACAGGGCAACAAAAGAGAACTTACACTACCATTGTTCATAGCTGGTTTTGCCCAAACAGGTTGCAAGAACCACAGCTGTTGGTCTGGCACTTTTCATAACCATTAAATACAATGGGCCAGATCTTCAGCTGGTATTATGCCTGTGTATCCCAGCTAACGAACCAGCCTTGAATTTAAAATATGCATGGTCTTTCTGAGAAACAAAGTAGCCTTTATTATATTAGTATATGTTAGTGCTTTGGATCATTTTGTAGAGTCAAATCCAATGGTAACCTTATCAGAAATTCAGTGTTTCAGTGGGTTATGGTAATGGAGGATACAAAAGTGATAAGAGTAGAATTTAGTCTTCAAAGTAGCCTGACGTATTTTCCCTGATTACTTTCACATTTCCATGCTACTGTAATAAACCATGACCTAACTGGCCACATTTTTATTTTACAAGGCATAAAAATGCAGCCAGGTGCTACAAGAATTCTGCTGAAAAACATTGTAGAAATGTATAAAAACTTACATTTCTACACTCTGGCACAGAAGTGCTCCTGCGTCAAGAACAATGCGCTTTGACTAAGATATATAGCTTAGGGACTTAACGCCATTTTTCAGTGTTGAGAGAATGTATTTCAGAACATCCAGTGGTTTGAGTCTCAGCAACAAGGGAACAAAAGCCAAGGAAATCATTACACTCAATTTAATTAAATGAAAGCATGAAAAAGCCTATAAGCTAACCGTGTAACAATATGCTTATGTTTATTGTTGGTATGTCAGGAAAGAGAATTGATCAAATTTTTAAGTAAGTGAGCACACATCCTCTGACTTCAGGAATTGCTCAGTCATATGCCAGCACAGAAATTGGGCCCCATCTTTTGATACTGCAATTTGAGTGGGAAACCTGTCCCTTGTGTCCTACATTACATTCCATGGTGACCACAGACCCTCGGGTGACCCTAAGGTTCTCCCTAGGGAGTAGCAAGATTTTACAAAATGCAATCCAGGCCATTTTATTCTTTGAGGCAGTTTTTTACTTATGGCGAAGCCAACACAGTAAGTCATCAATTTCTACAGCATTTCTTGCACATTGAAACACTATGTTAAATCTCATGCCAAACTTCCATATTAGCAGGTAGACTCTTCGATACCTAGCTTATGTTTTTATTTAATGAGTTTTGAGCTCAGACTTCACAAATGGAGAGGCAGGTGTATAATCTTCTGCAATTCAAACTTTTCCCCTAAGGTTTAAGTATGTTGTGACACACTATTTTCATACAGTTCTTCATCAATAGAGTAATAATGCTGCAATAATGAGGAAAGCCACTTTTTTTTTAAAGGAGTTTCGTAACACCATTATAGTAATTAGCAGTTAACAACTAATTTTAGCACTTTCTTGTTGTTCTCTTTTTCTGTTGAGGGTTTGAGTCACAATATAAGCGTAATTTCCTGCTACTTCTGGGAAGGGAGGGGGTGGAAGAAGAAGGGATCATGAAATATATGCAATTTTCACATATAACACGCTGTTGAAAATGTAATTCTCTATGTGCTCTTTTCTAAAAATATGTTCTATATTCCTGGATTGTCTTTGCTATCAGGAGCAGGATTGAAATCTCCACTTTAGTATTTATCTGAGGCTGTGATAGCTCAGTTGTCTGCCTCCAAATGCCAAGATAGTGGGAATCTCATCAACCAGAGACCAGCTGCATGATGGGCAGTTAATAGATATATCAAACCTTAGGATATATGCTAAGCTGAGGAGATGATTGGTTGGTTGATATACTGATTGATTAGCATAGGGAGAATGGGTTTCTTCTTGACAACCTAAGATTATGCTTCAGCTAAGCTCAAATTGCTTACACCTCTTCTATTGGTTTTAAAATTACAGTCCTGTCATCTAAAATCTCTCTTCAATGAAATTTTTACCATATATAAAAATTAAAGGGAAAAAGAAAGTAGGTGCAATGGATAAGAGTAAATGGAGTAGATATATTTCACTCTACTGCTGTTGGTACCACTAGAAAAAGTTGATAAGTAAATCCACTTGAAATACGTTACATATTCTGTACACTACTAGAGAGCACGTTACAATAATTTGGGGGGGGGGAAGTTCAAAATATTAACAAGGAAGCAGTGCTGATACTATTGCTTTTAAAAAACTGCAGTAGTTATTAAGCAAGGTAATTATAGAGTTGTGATACTACTGATACATTTTTGTACTCTTTACAGGCATTTACTAGGTTTCATAGAAATGTATTTAAATTATGTTATACATATGAGAGAAATATCATGTAATTGCAACAGAATACATCACTTCACAGAGAAAGGCTTATATTCTGCAAGCTAAAGAAGCAACACATACACTTCTGAATTTTCCCTTGAGAAGTGCAGAATTTGCTTTCCCAAGAAAGCAGATATAATTAAATTTTGCTTATAAAATATTTTCAACTGTGTTATCAGTAGGGCATGGACACTTAAAGAAAACAAAAGTAATTTTTAAAAATCACTATAATATATGTTGCCATAACAAATGCATTTCTTATGCATATCATCCATTTAATTCCTAGCATTACATGCACCAGGCTTTGTCAGTTGAGAATCACACAAATGGTATTAAATACAACATAAAAAAAAAAACCAACTTTTTATTATCTTTAATAGTTGATACTTTCAAACGCTTCTCTACCTGGGCAAACAAGTATTTAGTAGTCATCTAACAAAAAGAAAGTGGTTTATTGGGAATGCTGAAATCTGCATTAATGAATAAGACTGTGCTTCTCAGATTTTTTTTTCTTCCCTTTAGTATCTGCTATGAGCGGTAGGGGATCAGCTGCAACTCAAATCCCCAGCTGAACAACCCAAATACAACTGAGTGAGCAGACTTAAAACAAGGCCATTTATTGGTGCCTGTTATGCAAACAAAGCATCCAAGTCTTAGAAACAGATGTCAACTGAAGCATATGCTTACTGTAAACTGGAATTTGATTCTTTTTATAAAAATAGACTTAAATGGGCCTTCAGAGACTAGGCTGCCTCTTGTTGTATACCATTGCCTAACTTGATTCAGCCTTAAGCTTTTTAAAAGATGAATAGACTGATATCCAAGGGCAAAAAGAGAAAGTAAAAAAAAAATTAAATGGGAAATAAATGATAACATGTTGGAGCAGTTCCCAGAAGCAATTTTACAGATTTCCTCTAAAAACACAAGACAGGAAGTTCAAAGCACAGCACAGGTCACCTATGGCATGTTGAGTTATCATTTTTATACCACTTAGGGTGAAAAAGGGACTTTATGTTCAAGTGGCAAGTTTAGTACTCTGCTTTTCCTTCTTCCTTTTTTTTTTTTCACCTCTTCTCACATCTTGATGCCTTTTAAATGTCACTTATTTTACATGAGGCAGTTGGTGGAGACATGAGTCAACAGCAATCAGAACCATTATCCCCTGCAGCGAGCCCTGGTCCTAATGCATTATGACACCTTAGCTGGCCAGCCACCGATTTACCTTTCTGCTTCTTAGGGAATTAAGTGGCATCATGTGAAAATGGTTGTGATATGAACAGCATGGGCATAACTGGTATTAAATTTACCTCTCAGCCTAAGTGAATTTTCCTCACATGTGACTAATCAAAATGAAAGCTGTGGACATGGGCAGATCTGGCCAGCACTTCTCCACCCCTGGGATTGGGGCTATTTTGTTTTATCTCTTTGTACAAGCTGGCTGAAGTTTAAAGTGAAGGGGATAATCCAGTGCTGGTGTCTTTATGAAATAACATCCTTACATGAAGAGGCTTTTAACTGTCTGTTGCTGTCCTCTCAAAAAAAAAAGAGCGTGACAATCTCATTTTGCTGAGCACCCTCCCATGAAAGGAGAAAATAATAGCCATAACAGCTATGGCTAGTACTGACCTTACATGATCCATTATCCACTAAACACTTTAAAAGTCAGTTTTACATACACTGTGGGGGAAATTAGAGAACTATCACAATCATTTTCACTTTAGTGAATTTGTCTTCTGTTTGAAGTCAGTGACTTGATATCCTTGTACATAACTCTCCATGTCGCTCCAAGAAAAGAAAGAGGAAGTCTTGCTGTAAAAATCGATCTTCTGCAAAAAGGTGGGAAACACACCATACTTTTCCTATTCTGATTAATAACGATACTGACAGCAGTGAAACTCAATTTAGCATGAACTTTCTTCGGAGTAAATGTGAAATAATACAAAAATCATTATATAATTTAGAAGTGTTCAACGTCAGTACAAAAATATTTTTATCAATCATTTCAGCTGAGATAAGTAGGTGCCAAAGAAAGTGCAGGCAGAGCAATTATCATCCTGTGCAGTCAGAAAGATATTTATTCACAGACTAGAGCGCCTTGCATTTTACTACAAACCAGCTGTGAATGTTACTGATAATAACAGCAGTGTTAGATTTTCCCAAAGTACTGTAGTCTCTTTCTAACAACTCAATTGTACAGGACAAAAACACCTGGAGCATGAAGTCCTCCCCTACTTGCAAGACTGCTCAGCCTTCTGTGACTACGAGAATGAATTTCTAATGCATGAATTTTAGGCATTTACTGCTTGATCTAAGTTAAAGTCAGTAGTAACTATAGCTCAAACTAGAAGTATTTAATCAAATTATATTCAGATAAATAGTGATTAAAAGCTATGACTCAGTGGTTCCAATTTTAAGATTAACCCATTCGATCTGACAGTACTAGGAGACTTTCAACTTGTAATAATCTGTTACGTACATAATGCATGTTTGAATGGAGAAAAATTAATTTTAAAAAATGAAAAATTAAGCAGTAGAAACCTATCAAGACTAAATGATGGCATTTACAAAATCAAAGCATACTTTTCTGATGAAAAGAGAGACGTGGAAATACACAGATTTACATCGAAGTATTTATCTCAGATATAATATATATTTTTTAAGAACCTAAACAAGACCAAAAAACACCATAAATATTCTTTACACTCATTTTTAGAGATGATTGAAGGTAAAGATTAGGAAGAGGGTTCAGATTTTTAATTGTTACAAACACAAGAAAAAATATTAATCATGCATGGAGCTTGTCTGGGTAACCTTCATTTTATCAATGAGGCCACATAATTAAGGTCAAGTTAATGCAGAAATTGAAATTTAGGGAACATGTCAATTAAGATAAACAGGAAAATTACCTCTTCCTAAAAGGATTAGCCTCAAGTGGAAAGGTTGGTTCAGAAAATTACAATCCATTTGGTAAGGAAGACAGATCCACAGTAAAGTTAAATCCGAAGTGCACAGGCCAGCAGATTACACCCAAAAGAGTCACAAAAAAAATTTGAATAGAATCATCCTTCTTTTATTATTTTCCCTAAAAAGAAAATGATGATTTGCACAGCAAAAATGATTGCAAGAGGTATGATATATGCCTTACTTTTTCTTTTTTTCCCTCTAGTTTCAGACTTAATTGGACAATGAAGTCTAAAGACTCACAGAAAAGCAGAAGTTATCCTGTTTTCAATGACATTATACATTAATGTCACTGTGAAAACATCTGGACCAAATGGATATTTGCAAATATTCAATTAGATTACTGTGCTTTGTAACCTAAACAACAAGAATTATTATTCTAGAGTTTGACAAGAAACATGAGAGTGACAAGACACAAGCAAAATATTCTCCATTGTCTAGAGGGTCTTGTAATTTCCCATTTAGCTGTGCCCACTTCAACTTCTCAGAATCTATTTTTGGAATTTTAAAACCCACCAGTAATTGTATTCCTCTTTTGGTTTATTGCTTTTGTGATACAAAGAAACTAAGAAAATTTTGAAGAGAGTATGGCAGCCTTTAGTAAGATGAGAAAGCTGGTAACTGAGACATGGAGACTTCCACTGACACTCTTCTGATACCCTCCGCCAGAAACTCTGTACCTAATTGCACGCTACTTCCCTGCTTTCCAAACAAGAATAACACAGTAAACAAAACAAAGGTGGCAGCTTTGATAGAGTCAAGGCTGTGCTGACTTGAGTAAAATGGTTTGCAATGAAAATGTGGCACAGGGACAACGGTTTTTCAAATGCTTTCTACTTATCACCTAGAAGCACATCTGGGAAGCCAGGATTTTGGGAAAAAAAAAAAAATATATATATATATATATATATACACACAAGTATAAAAATCAACCATGTAAGC
>VZTI01001559.1:58169-195120 GCA_013397865.1 Struthidea cinerea | reverse complement strand
TTCCTTCCTTCCTTCCTTCCTCCCTCCCTCCCTCCCTCCCTCCCTTCCTTCCTCCCTTCCTCCCTTCCTCCCTTATTTTTGGTATTCAACATCCCAAAGTATGGTACATGTTATTCCAATACTATGAGTTGCCTAAAAAACCTCAAACTGAAATAACAATTAGTAATTTTAGAAAGGAATGCAACTGAAGAAGAAATTAAGTTTCTACATAGAATTATCTGAAAAGACCTGCAAAAATAAAAATGCAGGAAAATAGCAAGTCATTAAATAATAAAAAGACCTCACCTCTCCACACGAGAGCACTGTTTCAAGTGAAACAACACGTGAATTTACTGCATTATATCCAACGCCGCAGCTCAGTTTTGAAACTGTATACACCAGAAAATGCTGATATAAATTACATTAAAAATCTAAACCAGTTAAGACAAAGAGATCTTCTCATCCACAGATCAAAACTGTGCATGTTAAATAACATCATTGTGTATCATGCATCAGACAGTGCACTGACTTCTGCAGGTTCTGAAAAAGAATGTCTTCACATTAAGTACTGCATGAATGGACAGAATATGGAAGAGATTTCTACTTTTCTGCAACATAAGGAATGGTCACTACTGAATTCGACATGTTCTTTCTGATAGAGTATGACAAATCCTGTTGTTTTACAAAAAAGCATACAGCCATATTCCATGACTCCTATTTAGCAGTTCACAACAACTCTAGCTCCATCAGAAAACTGTCAGTTTAATAGAGCAAGAGTAAATCCTAAGTCTTAGAGAAATTTGCACTGAAATCAATGTAGGACAGCAAATATAACCTGTGAATGGAAGAAAACCTAGCGTAATTCTTGAAGCTGCTACACACTGGCCATAAGACCATAAGCAAGTCAGTTGCACCTTATACCTTCCTTATTTTCCTCTCTGTAAGGCAGATCACAGAATCACAGAATCACCAGGTTGGAAGAGACCTCAAGATCACAGAGTCCAACCCATGCCCTAACACCACCTCAACTAAACCATGGCACTGAGTGCCACATCCAATCTATTTTTAAACGCATCCAGGGATGGTGACTCCACCACCTCCCCAGGCAGACGAGTCCAGTACTTTATCACTCTTTCCGTAAAAAACTTTTTCCTAACATCCAACCTAAATTTCCCTTGGCACAGCTTGAGACTGTGTCGTCTTGTTCTGTCTGTTGTTGCCTGGAAAAAGAGACCAACCCCCACCTGACTACAACCACCTTTCACATATTTGTAGAGAGTGATAAGGTCACCTCTGAGTCTTCTTTTCTCCAGGCTAAACAACTCCAGCTCCCTCAGTCATTCCTCACAGGGCTTGTGTTCCAAGCCCTTCACCAGCCTTGTTGCCCTCCTTTGGACACTTTGGGGCGATATAGTCACATTCCATTGTTTTCGCACAATTCAAGGTGTGAATCCATATTCTATTTCAGAATAAATATGGGACTTCCCACACTGTCTTCAGACAGTAATTTCATTGCTTTGTGACAGACTCTGCCTCACCTTCTCTCTATCTTGTTCACTTACTGCTCTTCATGGTAATATCTCTTACTATATGTTCAGGTACTATAGAGTGGTTTTGAACCCTATGCTTAGCCACATTACTTAAGTAGCAATATTAGGACATGGTTTTAGCCTTGGCTTCCTAGATAATCCATGTAGAAAGAAGAAATCAGAGCAGAAATCTAAGCCAGGTTTTCTGAACTACTCTGGAAATTGATACCTTTCCCACTGACTCTAATGGAAACGCAAAGGTTTTAGCTCTCTAACTTCACCACCGAAGTTTTAACAGTCTACAAACTATTACAATTCAAACAAATAACCACAAACTGTTTGGCTTCAGCATATCCTTTTGACTACTTAGAATTTGGATCCTGTGAACACAATGCTATTTTGGGGCAGTCTCCTAATTCTCCTAATTCGCTATCCTTTCTTTAGGTGTGCATGAATTAATCATTGAAGTTTAGTATCCAATGAATTTTTCCTTTTTTTGTTGCATGAACAAATGCTAAATTTAGTTATGCCATGGTTAGTAAATATTAAAATCTCTTTTGAAAGAGCCTGCATTATAGAACAAACCAGTGTTCTACCCTTTGGCCCCTCATTCTTTCTTTGGGCTGATTGTTAGATTATCCCAGCACAGGGAAGACAACACACTTCTTGGCCTGGGACACCCGTTTCCCTTCCAATTTATAAAGCCAAGGATTTAAATATTCTTGATTAATTAATTTTTAAATTGTATGGATATTGTTTTACAATTATACAAGAAGAGGTCACAAATTAGAAATAGTGAGCTATATTATTACGGGTATGAGATCTTAATGCTTCTATGTTATTAGAATACCAAAAACCACCAATGTGAACAAAGAAATTAAACAGACAGGAGATAATTCTGATCTTTCACCACTAAAAACCAGGTAAGAGTTCACTAGTCCATTAAGTTGCACTCATGAAAATGACAGGGAATAGAAGCATTCCACATTTATTACTTGTTTTTACAACTCTTACATTTCTTCTTTTGTGATTGATGTCACAGTCCTTTGAGATTACTATATATGCTTTGAAGCTATCAATACAAGTTTAACTAGCAAAATATCCTAGTAAAAGAAAAAAATGTCTTCAGTTTTTCACTTTAGAAATAATATATGGCTTTAGTTTTGCAATTGTCATTTAAAAATGTGTATTCCCTGTTTACATTACCAAATGGCATGAAAAAGGCCAAAACAGAAGAAAACAAGGTCGAAACGCTCTAGTGGCACTGTTGCCTCCAGCAAGAACCAGTTTGACGTCAAGAGATCAAACAGCAGCAAACACTCTATTTTCAGATATCTGAAAGCAGTAATAAATACATACAAAGGAGTGTATTCCACTTCCTCCCTTTAAAAGCATTCATATTAAGTAATCTTTAATGATTTTAAAGAACGATTACTCTGCGTTTTGTTTCTACAGTTTGACAGGTACACAGTAAATCTTGAAAAAAGTTGAAAAAGAAACAGCTACTAAAATAGGGAAAACCACTCCAAGCCCCTATGACACTCCTAAGGCTTATAGCAGTAACAGAAACATCCTTGAACTACAGATATTATTGAATCAAAACACAATCTAATATACTAAATATCTACTAATAAACAAAATGTGGGTTATTTTTATTTATAATAAAATTTTTCTAATACTTTGTTTTAATTATAATATCTAAATTATGTCAGTGAGCTACATCTGGGTTTATTTGATGTTAATTTTAATAAGTATAACATATATTAGTAGAATATAATAATTTGGTTCTTATATTTCTGAATAATTAAGATTGGCATCTAATTTGCTGTCCTGAACATTTGATCTCCTTATTAATCTTTCGGCAACAACTCCCTCAAAAAGTATTATATTAAATGAAAGACAGTGGAAAAGGTAAGGTAAAATAATGATGAAAGGTAGAAACAGTACATGCCTGTGTACTGAAAACAAAAAAATAAGAATTATAAACCCAAGAAACTGTCAGAAATAAATGTATCACTGGACTCAGCTACGTCTCCCACAACATTTTAGTTTTACCAATCTTGCAACTTCATACAATTCTCATTTAACAGTATTTGCAATTTTAGATTAAATAAGACTAATGTAGAAAGACGAATTAACATCTTCGTCCTTCAATTCTGATATAGTCACTGTTGCTGGCTGAAGTTTTTTGTTATTTCCTGTGCTTCAGGAACAATTATCCTATCCTAGAGCAGCTCCACTCATATTGGAAACAATGGGAAGCATTAGTCATTTTGCAGAAGTGTATCTTTGCTGAGGGCAACTGTGGCTTCAATCCCATTGAGAGCAATAGGAGGTAGCAGCAATTTTGGAAAAAGGACATTGTCTATGGAATACGCCATAGGAAAACGTTATTCATCAGCTCTTGCTGAATGAGAAAATTTCAGTTCTGGAGAACAACAGAAAAAGAAAATCTTCGAGCCTTTAAAAATATTTTCGACACAGGATTTTAGTATAGGGAGGGTAGGGAATAGGTATTCTGTTAATAAGATCTTCAGCAAACACTCAAGTAAAGAAATAACATTTTTTCATAACACATTGTAATTCCTAACATACAAACCTTTACACTTAGTTTAAGTCAAACTGCTCAACATTTATGCACTGGAAAATTGGAACTACCATTTTTGTGCCCCAAGCTATATGTGGAAATTTTAGGGTGGTTTATTTCATTTTTTCTCTAGTAGCACTTTCTAAAGCAAATAGTGACTGAAGAATCCTGCAGATCTACAGGTGAAAGTGATCTTCTTAAAATAGAGCTATCATTTGCATTAAAATATACTTAATATATCTGCATTTGATATCCTAGGTGAGGGCAATATAAAATGTCTTAAATAAATTATATTACATTGAATTATCACTGGTATTTCTACCTCCTCCTGCCACTCTTTTAACATCCCTCATTCCTGTTGCTGCAGACGAACCATCAGGAGAAAAGGCAGAGAAAACCTTCACCTGCTGGTAGTTCTTGAAGCATCTGAAGACATTTATATTGATTTGACTGGCCTAAAATAGAGGCACAGCCTTTATTATTTTAAAAATGCTTATGTACATAATATCTCAACGATTTTGCTAAGCTGATTTTTTAAAGAGTCCTGATTCGGAGTATGTAAATTCAGAGTTTGTGAGAAGAAATGTACATTAAAATGGCTGAAATTTCAAATTTACAGTTGTTTTAATGGAACCTAATGAATTCATTTAACCCTGATCAAAATTGTCACTAGGCTTCAGCACAAAAGCACCTAGAGTGTCGTCATTTTTCTGTATTACACACAGTAGGTTTTATTTCCAGTAGTTCATACAGCAAAGCATCACCAGCAGCAATGCATACCCATTTGACTCTTACAAAGAATTACCTACAGAAGCTTCTCTATTAATATGAGATATTGACTGTATGTTTGATTATCTCCCTTGCTCTTTGTGCAAGAAAATGGTCTTACTAACTCTAGGCAATGGGGCTTTGTGGTTTTTTTGCCTTTCTCTGAATTGGCACAGTAGATGCACAGATCCTGGAGGACAACAGTATCTGTGCTCTGTGCAAAGACTTTACAAAAGCAACAGTGATGCAAAATTTCAACCACATATCATCTTAATGATGTAAAAATGCACTCTCACTCCAGAATACAGGGTGTGTTTTGGAAAGACATGAAGAAGTCATATGAAACAATTTGAATAGGAACTGTAAACCTGAAGCTGGAGATAATATGACCAAATACAGACCTCAGCAAGTACTGCTGGAAAAATTTTTTTACCTACCAATTTTCTGTTTTATTAAATATTTTACAAAGGAATAAAAAAGTCTTAATCAGTGGAATACAAATGGTTCACATCAATTTTGTTGAAAAAATTAAAAATTAACTATACATCATGTCAAATAAAGGAGAAATCTGTGAGGAACATGCTGATGAACGGCTTACATTAAATGCCAAAATTTCCATAACGGGGGTATGAAAGGAGATTATAGCATAAAAACAAGCAAAAACCCCACCACCACCACCACCACAAAAACCCAACCAAACAACAAAAAAACCCACCCAAACCCACCAACAACAACAAAAAAAAACCAACCCAAAAAAAGACAAAAAAATGTGGGAGGGATCAGAAAAAAAATATACATTTATTTGGGAAAAAATACAATCCTGAATGGACACTGTCCATTATAACGTTTTATCTTAGAATTTGCTAAAATCACCAAAAGAAAAAGGAAGGAAGACAACCCTACTGTACAGCTGTGACAGAAGCTGATGAAGGCTGACTTCTCTCTATCTGCCTAGGATCTAGTGGGATCACCTCTCTCCCCTACTCAGGACCTAGGTACTGTTTACAAGCCCTGTACCTCAATTATTAGAGAAATATCAGAAATTTCAGTGTTTGGGGTTTTTTTTCCGAACTTCACGATAGGCCTTTTTTAAAGTTAAGCAATTTCATGCTTGCAATTATGTGCATTTATTGGAAATATGTGCAAAATTTTGATTAAGTTACCTCTTCAGATATATGAATGCTAAATAAACTAATTCCTTTTAATACAAAGTAAATAAAAGAACACCCGTGTAGAAAAGAATGTTTTTGACTAAATTAGGAGATATAGCTGAGTTCAACAACACTCAACCTCTTCTACGAGAGAAGGAAACAAGCAGTCACTTTTAAAGACTGTAATATACAATTAAAATCAACTACATAAATGGAAAATGTGATATAACATGAAGCTCAACATAAAGTTGTTCAGTGCATATAATTACACCAATTACACTTTAGAAATTGTATTTACTTGCCAAGAAAGAAACAAGAAATTAAAAGGCAATTGTATAAAGTGACACCACACAACCTTCTCATTCAATCTCACTGAATACAGAATTATAGCAAGATAATATTTTAAATACTTCAAAAGGAAGGCCATCAACTTCAAATTCAAAACACTAGCAAAATAAAACATGCAATTTTCATACTCTGTGATCCTCAGTGTGCAACAAAAACATTTAGCTATGATAAGGAGTCTTTTGAGTTGTGATATACTGGTTTCAGATGGATCTAGAAAGGGAGGTCAATGACACCTTCTTGATACAATTACTAAAATTAATTTCTTTTGCCAATTTTCAAACAAAAGTACATTATGGATTGTGGATCAAATTAATTTTTCAGGAATGTCTGAAGAATTACAATATCCTTACTTCAGATTCACTGAAGTGTGGTATTTCAATAGATCACAGAGGGAGATGAGAGAGTTGATATACCCTGTCTCTATAGGATCAGATTTTCAAAGCTGTGTGGATGTTTATCTCTTCTTGATATACACTGTCAATGATCTTAACAATCTTTTCAAGTCTGCAACTATGAAGGTAAAGACAGAAGAAAAGTACATTCAAAATTATATTGAGAATGCGCAATATATTATATTCAAAACTGTTTAAGAATGAAAAATTTGCTTCTGCATACCAAAACAGTTTAGCATCTTCTGTTTAAGATCTAAATTTTCAGAAGTATCAATTCTTAGCTGCCTACATCTTGATACACATAAATGTAGGTATTTCTTTATGAATGGCTATCCAATAAAACTCAAAATCAAAAGTAAGTTATATTCAGTTACACTCATCTGGTGTTAAGACATCTCAATCAAAGCATATAGAAATCACATTATAGCAGACATGACAAGTGATTTTGACAGATTATTATCTGGACAGAACCATCAGGAAACGACGTTTTCTTCAAGTTCTATAGCATATCAGTGGTCTTTATACTTTGAAGTCTCTGTCAATCTTTGGATATTTTTCAAATTATGGCATTATGGAACATTCTAGTCTAGATTCTGGTCTAAAATTATCACATCCTGACAATCTAAAGAAGGAAGACAAACTAAAATGAAAGGAATTCAACCAAAGAAAATATTTTATTTAAATATTCTAAAAGAGGGAAAGATTCTAGTCTTTATTTTTGTTTATAAAATTAAATTTCTGAGTAAAGGTGGGTTTTGAAGACCAAATTTTGAAATTTCAAAAGTCTTCAAAGGAGACTTTTTGACATAAAATCAAACAGAAAACTTCGTCTGGCTTCCAAACCAGAAAATGCACCATAACTTTTTTTCATAGAGAAATCCATCTGGGTCATTCTTGGCACTTTCCAATGCAGAACACTTTGATGAAAAAAGCCTGAGTTCTACATGTAGGGCTTCCCCCCTGTTTAGTTTGCTCTTCTTCAGAAATACTGAGAATAGACTAGACTGGTCATGTTAGTACACGATCCAGAAATCCTTTGTGCCATAGACAGATAACAAGAAACATTTTTGATTTCTTCCTCCAATAAAAGAGAGAAGTTGTTCCAGGAATAATAACACCTGCATTTTTAAAAAAATGCTGTTTCTGTCACCAGGGAATCATGAAGCAGAGAAGAATTACAATACAAAAAAGGAGTAGATGCCATTGCCATATTCCCTGAAGGTGATATTGAGGTAATGGGGATAGATTAGATGACCTTTGGAGCTCACTTCTAACCTTATTTCCTACAGACTATGATATCTTCACCAAGTTCCAGAGAGAAGGCAGATAAGAGCTGATTTCTTTGGGGAGGTATTAGTTAGACTACAACCACAACAGAATCACTGCAAGAGTAAGTGGATGTATCATTCCACATAACAAAAGTACTGACATTTCCAGGGAGACACATGAAGTCTAAGAAAGGCATTTCAGAGAATAATAGAAAGTATCAGGTGATGCGAGTTAGGAATACCTGAAATTTTGTCTTGTATTCAAGCTGCTTAATGTTGTTGGTTATTAATTTTTGGCTGAGATAAAGATGAGGTTTGGGGATTTGTAACTTTTCAGCAGCTTAGTTTTCAGACACAGCAAAGCTACTGAAAAGCTTTGGAAAAGCACACATTTTACCTAACAGAATAATTACTCAATCCAGTACAGCAACCATGCGGTATGTAATCAATATATCCCTACTGTTGATGTGGACTCTGTGGAAGCTCCCTCCCATGTTTGCTGTGGAAGGATTTTGTGTATTGAGTAAAAGAAGTCTCTTCTGCGTTTAAAAGTTAAACAGAGTTTAGTGATCTGACTTTGGCTAGCCATCCTCCGGACATTCCTTGTACAACCCTTGTCTTCAAAACCCCTGCTCTCAGAAACTTACTTGAAAGTAATTCTCTGTGAAGACATATTTTCTCTCTCCGGGCTGATACATCAGTCTTACCCAAATTGGAATGACTTTCTCCTCCTGATATCAGAGAGTCCTTATGAAGGTATGGCCAAGCATGGGAAATAGCTCCAGAGGCTGTCACTTTTAGACAGAGGCAATGCTATTGAATTTATATACCTCTGAAATTTTTCTTGAAGTGGAAAGCCTTTGGCAATTTAATTGTTCCTTATTTAAACTACAATTGAATACAGAAAAGTTATATTGCCCCAAAAGATTTAAGTTGGTTTTGCTGCAGCTTGTTCACTGCAAAATGTACTATATTTTCTGTTTAGCAATTTTGCATTAGCATTTTGTAAGATTGATATGGTCCAGAGATATTTGTCATTTTGAGCAGCTTTATGACACTTTAATGGTAACACCTTTTTAGAGAATATGACTAGATAAGCTAATACGTCTGTATTGTACTGATGCAATTGATATTCGTACAATATGGTAAGATAAAAAACCTGCAAACAGTGATAAAGCCATGGCAGTAAGGAGAAATGCCCTTTCTGCCCATTCCAGCACAGCTCCACCAGACGTTGCCAGAAATTGCCAGCTTGCTTGCTTTTGTGGCGAATACTTTGCATGCTGCTTAGGCCATCAGTGACCATACAACATATTTCACTATTACACAGATGTTTTATTAGTGCAGCAGGCTTTCTAAAAGGTGACTTGATTCCTTAGAAAGATCAACTATTACCCCTGCATGACAAATAAAACTTACAGTCCTGTTCAGGAATTTATCACTCCATTTCAGTGAATCGTGACCTAATGATACCTTCACTTAAGACATTAAAAAGGGCAAAGTAAAGACATGAAATAAAGGCTGGTGTTTTATTCTCTGTGCAGCACTTACAGGGTACGCTTGTCTACCCATTAACTGTGAACTGCTGCAATTGAAGTAGAACCTTCTCCAGCAACACTGAAGGAGACAGCTTTTGTTGAAGCCACCTTGGTATAAAAATAAGGGGATAGGAAAAAAATTACTCAGGGCAGAAAGCTCATAAAACACCCCGGTTTAGAACAAATATGTGGCTAGTCTTATGCAAAGGCAGACAGATGAGGAGGAACATTATGAATTGAAGTGAGGAGCTGTGTGCAATGGTTTTACCTTGCAGTGCACAACCCTCCCTTTACAAAGAAATGTAGGCTCCATGTGTTTGAACCTGACTCCTCAGAACTAGATCAATTCCTTGTTCTCAGGTCTTCCTGCTGCCGCCTGTTGTGCAGTCTGTTTCCCTGATTTTCTTTTGTGTTTTGCCTCTTCTACTACAGACCTTGGATGTGCACTCATATTCCTTACCCACAGGAGGCAGGACTCTATTCATTGCAAGTATCACTACATGCCAATATATTTCAGTCATGATCTTTAAACCCTGAAACTGCCTTGTTATCTTACCCAGACAAATAACCTTCTAGTACTTACTCTTTCACTATTGCTTTCAGGGAAAACAACACCCGCCCACTTTCCTCTGTTGTAACTCTTCCAAGTTCATGCCAAGCATTCAAGAGAAAAACTCTTCCCACACATTCGACAACTTCACGTAAACAAAGCACATCTTACATCACTCCACAGCTATTTTCAACCACTTACTTGAAGTCATCTAGAGAAGAAATGGCAGTTCCCATGACTCCACATCCTGATGATAACTACCACAGAAACATAAAATGGTTTCGGTTGGAAGGGACCTTAAAAAAATCATCTTTTTTATGATCTTTTTAAGATTTTTTTTTTTTTTAAAATCTTTTTTTATCTTTTTTTAAATCAACCCCCCTGCCAAGTGCAGGGACACCTTCCACTAGACCAGGTGCCCAGAGCTCCATCCCACCTGGCCTTGAACACTTCTAGGAATGGGGTTGGAATTCACAGCTTCTCTGGGCAACCTGTTCCAGTGCCTCACCACCCTCACAGTAAAGAATTTCTTCCTAATATCTAATCTAACCCTGTTCTCTCAGTTTCAAGCCATGTATCGCCATACTTGCTTCCCTGCAAATATGGAACTATCTAGCTCTCTAACACCATTTTATATCATCATTTTTAATCTTCTTTTAAACAATGTCAACAGATTGCAGTTATCTTCTGGTAAACAGTCTCAGGGAAGCCTATCTTAAGTCCAACAAGTAGTCTACCTTTCTTCTAGCAAACAAGTGCAAGAGTGCGCATACCTCTTTTTGGGGGGAAAATGGGGACAACAGCAATTTCTTGTGTGAAAGATCTGTCCTGCTCGGCAATTCCAGTGGTGTTTTTAGTATTTGTGACAAGTACTGACAACTGCTTTACATTATTGTTAATGTGAAAACAGAATGAAGTGTTTCTAGATAATTTCTTAGATTTATCTATTTGTAGATAGTTTTCAGATATTAATTGAACACTTCAGAGAAAGCTAGTTGCCAATAAAAAAAAAATATCTGTTTGGGTGAAGAACTTTTCAATACACCAAATGGAAAGCCACACCACTATGAGCTCCTAGACTTAATCATCTCCCACTGGTTTTTACCTTACCTTGTTGTTCTGGCACATAGCCTATATCTTATCAGTGAACAGAAAATAGCATCTTAATCAGAGTTACATGCATATCATATTGCATGCAATAAGATAGAACACATGCATGTAATATACAAATATATACGTTATTTTGCTTACATACACTAAAAATGTACACACAAGTCTTTCCATTTACCCTAGTAATTTTTCAGAAATGCTATATAAACATGACTGAAACCAAGAGATCTTCTAAAATGCATATTAAAAGTGCATATGAAATAGTGCTTTAAAAGCGATTTCTCTATGCTCACAGATTTAACAGCGCATTGCCAGGCTTAGATAACACTGACGTAAGCTCAATAGTTAGTACGTGCTAATGCCAACTCACACAGACAGGAATTCAGGGCAATCATCCAGCCCCAAAGGAGGATAGATGTGGAAGAGTTTTGCCTGCCAAATTAGTAATGTCTCTGATACAAGCACATGAGGTGACAGAAAGGACACTCCGATGACATGCATCACCTTTACTGCGGTAAAAACCTTCCTGTCAACAAAATTTCCTCTGCCAATTACTTATGCTGCATTTTATACAGCTATGCAGCAAAAATTAAAAAAAAAAAAAGGTAGAGAAGAAAAAACACAAGCCAGTGCTTTTAACTTTCAAAATAAACCAGAATTTCTACATAATGAGGGAGGTAACTTTCTATATTATGTAACTCCTTCCTCTGTCTCTTTAAGCTGAATTTTCCTGGAGCTAAGGAATGAAGGATTTTTTTCTATTGGAAAAGTGATGCCAAATTCATTTTTGTCTTAATTATCTGTTTTTAAGTAACAGATACTTTAATAATTTGCAGAGAATTTTACTCACGTGTCGTTTACTGGGGCCATTGTGATTAAACTCTGCAAACAGTGAAGCAAAATGGGAAGATTTATGACATATCTTTCACGTATCAAAAAACTGCACAAGAATGGCTTTTCACAATGTTTTCCTGAGTGTCAAAAATAATCCAACCAAACTTACGATTAATTTTTACACAAGATGTTGCTGAAAGATTAAAACTGTTGTGATACTCAGGGTGTGAAAGTTAACTTAGTTCACTCACAACAAATCTGCTTTAAGATGATGTAATCCAGTACTGATTCTCCTACTTGCTTAGCCACAGGCCATAAATGTGTCAGTTTTCTCTTCTTGATTGCTACTGTAGTACAGTGATAAAACCAGTGGAACACAGTGGCTGTCTAATGCTTTGGTTACTGGTCCCATGCGTTAAAGCAGATTAAAAGTTGTTGAAAGGTCGTATTTGCAATTGAAGTGAAAGAAAGAAGGAGGATGCTGGTCTTTACTTGACAACCCTTTCAGTGAAGAAATTCTTCCAGAAGTCCAACCTAAACCTCCCTTGGCGCAGCTTGAGGTCATTTCCTCTCATCCTGTCACCTGTTATGTGGGAGAGGAGGCTGACCCCCACCTGGCTACAACCTCCTTTCACGAAGTTGTAGAGGGTGATAGGGTCTGAGCCTCCTCTTGTCCAGGCTAAAAAATTCCAGCTCATTCAGCTGCTCATAGGGCTTACTCTCTACAACTTCCCTCAGCTCCGTTGTGCTCTCTGGACACACCTCAGCTCCTCAATGTCTTTCCTGTAGTGAAGGGCCCAGAACTGAACACAGCACTCAATGTGTGGCCTCACCAGCACCAAGTACAGAGGAAGAATCACATTCCTAATCCTGAGCTCTTTCCTCCAATAACCTAAACCGATACAATTAAAGAAAACTTAAAATAGAAAAAAATGTCTGGGCACAAGGTACACATCCTCAGGATTCATCACAAATGAAAGAATTATAGCTGATGAGAACTACGATCTCCATATTGTAATGTTTTCCTGATAACATGATTGTTTCTTTTTCGTGGAGGTCCCTTTTTAATGATAGCCTCCCAGACCTAACCAAACCTGTGTGGTGGAACAGAGGGTTTATAGCCTTGAAGCAAAATCTGGGTCCATTGTTATCAGTGTTTCAGTCTGATAGTGCTTGCCCAGTATCTTCACCGTGCTTAAGTGTGTACCCACTCCTGTTACCTGTTACAAATAAATCTACAATGGTAAAACTGTGATTTCCAGTACACTACTGCACCGCTGTTTTATGTGTTATGCTCCATCTTTTCAGATTAGTGACATTCCATGAATAAGACGTATGGGCTTTTCTTGGAAATAAACCCCAGTGTTACCTACGGCACTGCCAAGTTGGAAGCGAATGATCCTGACTAAGCAGTCATGGATAGTAGGCAGTATGGATCAAAGTGGGTTCCTCACTGTTGGGTGCAACAGACAATCAAGTCATGCTGCAGAACAGGATGACTAACCCACACAACCTCCTATCTCTAAGGTGAAGGGGAGAAAAAAATTCCAACTTCTCAGCAGGGATTGAAATCATGTGACTTATGTCAACAACGTGCAACTGCTAGTTCTAAAAGTTCATGAAATTTTTAAAACTATATTAAAATCTCTTAATTGAAAAATCATTAAGAGAGTCAACATTTGGAAGTGACACATTAAACCTCATCTGGACGATAGAGAGAGACTGATTGTGGAACTAAAAATTAGGGAATTTAAGAGTCAAGCTATGATGAGTCTACCCATTTGCTACAAAAATGACAGCATACAACTCAAACGCAAAACCAGAAGATATTTTCAGAAGGCAAATTTCAGAATGTGAAAATAATTCTAAGCTAAATCAGACTGAGAAAAGAATTTGAACACAGAAATGCTCACATGAAATGAAAGCTGTTTAGAACTCTTATTTCTAATGCCCATAAAACCATTTTTTTCAAATCTAAGAAAAATCTACACTAATTTAAAAAATACTTTAAAATTCTAATATTTAAAGAGGATACTGATGCTAAGAAATGTATCAAGTTTATGTGAGGAGCAAACAGATGAAAAAAGAAATCAATTGTTGGAAGATTTAAGGCTAATTTAAATGAGTTTCAAGACATACCAGGAACAACACAGGATCTATAAATAATATCCATCACAAATCATGCAGAAGAGGTTGAAAAGTTCAATAAATAATTATTTTCTGCATTTAGGACATAAAACAGGATAACCTGCTCTGATCAAGTGATGAGGATATAGTGACTTTTCAATGGTATCTCAGGACGATATTCAATGACAGCTACTACAGTCAGACATTTTTCAATCAGTATATACACAGCTAACTCGTAGCTGAGAGTTTTATGATGGCCTAGTGGTTCCTTGCACAATTAATGCTGATTTTTAACATAGCTCAGAACTGCAGAGAAGTTCCAGAAGACTGAATGGAAACCAATACCATGTCAGTATTCAACAAATGGCAGATGAAATAACCCAGATAGCTCTGACAACATGACATTGGCCCTAGACACAGTAATGGGATGGTCATTACAGGATTTTTATTAATAAGAAATTAAAGGAGGACAATATAACTAATGCTAGCCAATATAGCTTAATATCTGGTAAAGGGTGTGCTGATGAACCTTTTGTAAAGCAAAAAATATTTGGATTCTAAAATAATATTGACAGAAATTCAGCATGGCCCAAACAAAGACGGTCTCAAAATGGAAGTTACTATTGAGAACATGTATTTTTCCTGAGATCCCGGGGTGGTATATTTTTGACCTTATGTCATTTAACATCTTCATCTGGAAACATAAAATCATTACAGATATAATTTGCAGATAACATAAAAGATGATGTAGGGGATAATCATGGAGAAGACAGCTCAATGTGGTCTGGATTTCTTGATAATCTGGATGCATGAAAGCAATTTCTGGTTCATACCACCAAATGTAAATGTAAATTCACACCCCCAAGATAAAAAGAACTCTGGGAACACTTCTGTGGTGGGAAACCCAGTTCTTCAAAGGGTTAATGTATTCCTATCTGTGGGCAGAGAATATTGCCTGCAAAAAGGCATTACACTTCCTTCCTGGCTAATATGGCTGCTAGTAAATATTGGTGTGAGGACTGAGGTTTGCACTTCAAGAGGTTTCAAAGAACAATTATGAAAGTTGATAAAGGCCTGTTTAAAGACGAACAAAAAGGAGACCTAATAATTTTGCATATGAAAAAGAAGGTGTAAATGGAGCCCACTGGGAATGTGCAAGAACCTACACGGGTTAAAAACCCTGGTAACAGAGGTCCCTAATTGAAAAAGCAAAGTTTTAAAAAGATTCATTGGCTGACAGCTGAAACTAACAAAACAAACAACAAAAATATCAAATATGAATTTGTCAGTAATGAGACAGTAACTGCCTATTATTTTGGTGGCTTGTACTTCATTGAAAATTTCATTAACTTTTTTGGAGATGCTTTGACTTCCTTCAAATCAAATTCAGGAAATTCTCAGTCTTAAAGGTTTAAACAGGGAGCTGAACTGACTGGCTACAAAAGTTCCATGAAAACGTTAACACATTGGAAAGCAGCATGGTCCAGAAAGCAGAACTCCAGATTAATAGAAAGAATAACCCACCGGTCTTAGCATTGTCCCTGACAGGTGGCAGTGACTCAGTCAATTCAGTGTTCTGGTCCTACATTTCCCTTCATCATTTGGGGTCAACAGTGCTTGTAAAATATTACATACGTACCATTCTCTTACTTATGCTTAATATTCTGGCCTCATATAAATACTTGAATTGATCCAAAATGCAGCATCTCCTTCCCTCAAAATCAATATTTCTATTAAAAATAACAGGCTTCCATTAAAATGGCCCGGGAGGGAATGCATGTTATACCCAGCCTCCAGAAATAACTCTTTACAGTATTTTAGGGAAGCACCATAAACATAAAACACCAAAGCAATTCAGAAGATTATTCCTTACTCTTTCTCTAATGGCCAAAATCTCCCCTAAATAATTCTATTTTTCTCAATAATATTCATTACTTATCCACTAAACTGGAAAGTACCTTGCACAAATAGAAGTCTTACTGCTTATTAGACAATCTTCATATCACCTTTTATTTTAGAGATTTACAACTTATTTACACCTATAAAACAGGAGAACTAAGGCAAATGCCATGATCATTGTGCAAGACACTGATCTTCAAAACTTTACTCATCACAGGCTGGCTGTCTCTGACTATGGTCACATCAAATTTGTAATGCAGTCTTTAAAAGCATGGCATAAAACACTTCAAACATCAGATTAGGAAAAATTAGGATGATTCTAATTGTAAAAGTTATCACTCAGAAACATGCAACACCTAAAACCTAATTTTATCATGGTAGATAGATGTCCCAAATCCTTTGTTTGCTTTTTTCCTGATCTGGATATGAGCACTTTTTGCTGCTATGACAAAAAGAAATAGTTCCTACAGAAAAATAATATTGTTGCCCGGAATATTAGTTTATATATTTTAAATGGCAGTCAATCTCCTCTGTGTTATACTGCTTATGGTTCTTAGAATAATGGATAAAAGCTCCAGGTGATTGCTCATTTCTTTTTTTTTTTTTTTTTAATCACCGTCCTTAAAAAAGATGAAGAATTCTTACTGAGAGAAAATAGTAGTTGAGAATATAAAATTCAAATAAATAACACCAACATTTTCAATTGAACGCTTGACATCAAGATGTAAATACAGGGTAAGTACCTAATCTGGTGAATAAACATGGGTTTAGATGTAGGAGTTTAACCTTAGGCATTCAGAAGGAAATATTCTAGCCATTCCCTTTAAATGCTGAGTATTTAATATTAGCACATATTAAAACTTACAGACATGCTAATTTTAACACCTACATGTTGACAGCTTCAATTTTTTCCTAGTAACAGTTGAGATTTTGTTTACATTAAGGTACAAAATTTAAAGTCAACTAGCTTATTTCAGTTTTATTTCTTTAGCTCCTTTTACAGCAGTCAATCCACTAAAGGGAAATGTCTTTAAAGTATCACATAGTTTTAAAAGAACAGCCTCATCATGATATCCTGCTCTCTTATTTCAATAGCCTAAGGCGGTTTAATTATGGCAAACTTCATCTTAATTCCTATCCCTTTCTCTTCTTCCCCCTTTTCCACATCTATCACAACCCATTTGAATTAGAATCAAAGATTACAAAATGTTTACAAGACTGTACAAGCTGAATACACCTTTCCTAATCTGAAATGGTCTCAAAACCATTGTAATGTTTGTACAGGTGGGATGGGAACTTGCCATCCAGGGCTTTGGAAATCAAACGCTGAATAAATTCTTAAACTTCCTAAGTGCTTTATGTTATCAATAGCCACAAGAAACAATGTCACTTCATACAGATCAAACATATTTAAAGGCATTTTTTAGCAACAACTGCTTAGAGCAGCAAAAAAAGAGAGAGAGGAAAGGTAGGCAGAATCACTGAGAGCTGTATTGCTGAACTCTGCAGAAGGCTCCTTCAAATAAATATTTCAAACCTTTATATGAATATTTAAGCATGACAACTACACATAAACACACAGCCAAAGTGCTCAAATCCACTCAAGAAAGACTATTAAGTCATCAACCTGCTCCTGACAGGATCCACTGAATATGGCAACAGTGAGAAGTCAGGAGACAGTTGGAATCATTTCAAGACTGCTAATTTAACTTGTCTTAAAACCAACCAATGCTCAACGTGTCATCATCAATGTCATCTCATCGCAGTCTGAAAAGCCTTTGACCTAAAGCAAAAAGGTCCCCAAGTGCCACCCTTCTTGTCTACTGGTTGAAAATCTAATTGGTTCTGCTGACAGGCTTGGGAATTGGTAGGAAGGCTGTTCAGTTAATCTCCAAGGGCCAGCAAAGAGCTCAGTATCCATCTCTGAGCTTTGCTCCCTGGCTGTCGTAAAATGACTCTGATGGTAGTGCAAGCTCTTATGCTTCAGCTGTCTTCTGACTTCCGTTAAGTCAAATCCAATAAAGTTTGTCACTCAATAATCTGAGAGCTACCCAACAAAACCTCTTTGATCAATAACAGCTTGCCTGCTTGCACTGAGGAAGGTGACCTATTAAAGATTAAAAACACACCTGCTGCTTGCAGCACAGAACATCTTTTTTTACTTTTACATAAAAATTCATCCATTAAAATGAGTTTAACTGCTACAACTATATATAAATATTACATGCCAGAAAGCTAAAATAAGATAAAAAAAAAAAATTTAGCTATAGTACAGTGCTTTTATTAAATTTGAGTCACTGCTTTTCTTAGAATCAGAAAGACCTCATCCAAAAGGCCTTTCACCACCCACTTGTAACTTTTACTTTAGATGCCTCTGTACATTCTACTTTGTTTTAAATTTCTGCCTGCTAATAGCAAACAGCTCTGTTTTAGTGACAAGTCCAGTAATCTAATTTGTTTCTGCTCATTTGCTTATGCCAGAACACAAATATTCATGTTGCCAGGAAATGCAATTTAAAATTTTTATTATAGACATTTTCCCCTCTGTTTGAGAAATTTTCTTGAACTGCAGATACACTTTATCAGAGGCTATGATCAACAAGTGCTTTACAAAGCCCTGAGAAAGAAAAACTAGGCTGGTTTTTGTTGTTGTTGTTGTTGTTGTTGTCAAATTTCTTCTAAATGATCAAGTATTAGTTGAGCTACCTTACCTGATATTTTACAGAAAACAGGAGAAGGATATAGGTAAACAAAGCATGCAATTACAGGTGTAGTACTCATTAACAAATTCCAGAAGGAGCAAATTGCATACAACTAAAATTCAACTGACTGAACCATCAGTGCCTGTTTGGAATGGGTTATCAACCTCCCATAAAATCACAGAGACCCTCAGAGCAGTAAATTCAAGATACATGAGGTAAGCAGTGTATCTGTTGATTGTCATGCTTTGTTTAACCTGGTGTCCTTCAGGCATCCATCTGAAGAAGTAAATAGCAGCTAGAGAGTGACATGACATTTTGAAGCAGCTAGGAGATACAGATCTGTATCTACAATCAAAATTAAATAAATTTATGTCCCTAAATCCTCTGAATTGTCAAAAAAAAAAAAAAAGGCAAATCAAGACAACAGCTCTGGAAAATAGAAATATTTGTTAGGGTTTACGCTGTCATTAGTTACTACTTCCCAATAAAGTAAAATACTAGTCTATGGATGCTGCGGCTAGATGAACACAAAACAAGAATTACTCATTAGGTAAACCTACTTCAGTATCTGCAAAGTGGTCTGAAATTACAAACTCGGACAATCAGACACCAAACAATTGCCATAAATAAATCACCTACTGTGAACATCAGAGACACTCAGTAAGGACTACCTATGCAAAGTGCTTCTGCGGCTTTGCAAGACTTCTCTCCTTGCTGCTCCAGAAGGGGCCCAACAGGTTGGTATCATGCTGTACACTGTTCGTTGTCAGTCAAGACTCCTTTCGGCAGCAATAAGGCTACAGGCTCTGAGCTGTCAGAAACACTTGCCTGTCCAGAAACATTAAATGCACTCTAATAAGGACAAAGCCTGGGGTGTGGGTAGAGGCACCATCCAACGGTGCCTCCAAAACACATCAACTAGACAGACTAAACTTTGAGTAGTAGATTCCCAGCAAATCCAACCTAAAACACCAAAACCCCAAAACCTAAGGCATAGATAAAAGCAAGTGACAATCAAAAAATGTCTTGATCATTACAGTCATGAAGTCTCTTCCAGAAAACGAATCTGTTAGAGAGTCACATCTTGGTGTTACAAGTTTTACAGGAGACAAATGTTTTATTATACATTATAAAACTTACGCACTGTCTACAGAATATCCTAAAAAATACATATATTAGACTCTAACAAGAACTGCACAGAAAGTTCAGCTCAATAAACCCTGCCAGTTACTATCAATTCAGTGGGTGAAGTCAACTGCACTTGTTCTGCTAGGCTTTCAGTAAGAGACGTCAGAGAATATCTTCACCTTTTCCCACTATCCAAAACTGCCAGCAGCCTACACCAAAATCATTCTTCTTCTGCATGACCCTCTAAGTATCTGTGAGGAAAGGAGTAAGAGACATCAGAAGACTGATATAGGAAAGAAACAAAAGATCTGTATAACTGTTCCCGTTGCACTGAACCTTTCCATTTTACACATTTCTAGCAGCCAGAAGTGGCCAGCTTGGCTTCTGCCTTTGAGAAGCTGTTGGTATTTATCAGGTAAACATATACCATTTTCATGCTGTTAATTAATCAGTGTTTTCTTTTCCACGTTGGAAAGCCAGAATTGTGTCAGGCTTCTAACATATCACAACACCGTGGAACTTATTTATGCCCCGGGGACTCATCAAGGGTCTGTGCCCACAGGATCTCTTTCTGAAGTAGTTCAGTGGTGTGTAGTTATTGATGAAGAAAACTATAATGTGAAAGTGGAAGCTTAAGGTAGCTAGATGTCTTTTTTGAACATTGGATGGTATCTATGTCTGCATGATTTGATAGTTGGTAGATTACATTACTTCATTTTCTCATTCATAATAAATAACTGCTGTTCATAAATACCTATTTGTGGCCTGATTTGCAAAGTTGTGTGGCACTTGTAGTTAAGTAAGAGGAAGCTAAACAAAGACCAAATAAAGTGCTGTGGAATGCTAAGTAGCTTAAAAAAACACACCTTACACATGTCAACTTGGGCATTCAAAATATAGGCTGGTACTTTTCTCTGTGGCTCATTCCTCTTCTAATAATGTCATCTCACCTCACAGGGGCTTTGTGAAAATTAATTAATTACGGTTTGTGAGGCATTCAGATGCTAATGATAGCTACAATGGAAAGAAAGCCTATGGAGAAATTAATAGTTTTGAATTCAATGTAATGATTGAATGTGAACACCACATGTGGGTCACATATTGGCCAATAAGAATAACAGGAAACATGAATAGCTGCTCATTCACTGATCTCTGTTACTATATACACTGAATGAGAAAGGAGTCCTGTGGTAAAAAACATAATATATATGTAGATAAATAAAAATAGTCCTTCAGTACATAAACCTGAAATGCTGAGACGATAGGTAACAAGCAAACAGAATTGCCTAATTTCTCAGCTTGTAAACATCAAATTTTCTAAACGCATAAATTTTCAATAAAAGAGCAGATTTTAAAAAAAGAAAAAAACCCTAAAACCCATTTTTTTTTGTTTCACAAGACAACTGTCTCTGCAACATCAAGCCCCATACCTGTAATAAGTGCTGGGCTAGTCAGTGGAATTCAGACATTTGCTGAGAGCAGAGGAATGCCATGTGCAGGCGACAAACTGAGGAACAAGGCCCTAAACTTCATCATGCAAAACCTGATCCTGCAGACCACATAAGGTGTCCACAGCTGTCTGACGCTATCTCAATGTAGGTCACTATCAAAGAAGACACAGAGTTCCCCCACCTCACTGGGAAGATGGTTCTACAGAGCAGCACATTTAGCTCCATTTCAATGAAGCTTCCACGTAGCTTACATGAGCAAATATTAGAAATTATTTTGTGGATTACTAGATGCTTTGTATGCCAAACAAGCTATAGTCTATGAGGCCAACTCGTGCAATCTGTTATGTTAATGTATAGGTGGAATATCTGCTTGGTAGGTAATTCTTTACACCTTCTTAGCTGCAATCAGAAGCAGAATTCAGCCTTATTTGATTCACTGAGAAACATAATTAAAAATTAACACCATATTTTCAGAATGGATATGTTCGGTTGCATTTGAGACACAGGCTGAAGCAAAGACTGCAGGGTCTGAGCTCTTTTGACATGACTTAATATGGTCATTGTCCTGTTGTTACTTCTGTTATGGTGGCAGCAAAATCATAAAAAACAAACCAAGTGATTCCTCATGTCCTGTTCTAAGAAGATGCCCAGTCAAAAAACTGTTTTAATTTTTTAACACTCTTTATATGGCCAGTTTGGGATGCGCAGGGCAGGATTCTTATTTGCACAAGCTCCCCTATTCCACCTCTACAGATGCCTTCCTATTGAGAAGACTTCAGTCTAGAAATGAATCTTCATTTTCTTGTATATAATATAGACACAATAAAATTCACATGGTGCTCTGGCTGAGATCTTTGTGATCTACTTTGATTTCAGTAGCATAAATAATTTCCTCTGAGCCATGTGTTCTTAATGCTGTATAATTTCAAAGGTTCTTCTCATATTGATTTTAATATTGCATATTTTTTCTTCTAGCTTCTTTTGTCTTAGATCAAGGTTAACTATCCTAGTCATATTTTCAAGGTTTCCTTTTCTGACGTTTGTATTTGTAAACACTTAATTAAAATAATTAGAAGAGGTTAAGATATTGCAATAAGAAATATCAAAATCACAAAAATCTCTCATGAAGAGAGAGCAAAAAGACTCAGTGTGTATTTGAGAGATGTGAGGAACAATGAATTACACAGATAACGTTTATCGTAAGTTTCTATTCATCATTTCTAATAATATAAGAACAAAAGGCTATGCAATGAAATTGAGAGATAATGAATTTTAAACCTGATATCAAAGGAACATGTTTCTAGGAAGAAAAAACCCCTACACCAAACAAACCATTAAATTGTTGTATGAAATACAGGTTTTATAGACAGCATGAAGTCTTCCAAGTTGTTCCAGACCCCTGCTTAAACAATATATAATGTATAAAATATACAAAAGAACATCTGGACTCGATCAGACCAGAGACTCATCTAGACTATCTCGTCTGCGATAGCAACAAGTACACACTGATCCACTCATATAACAGGTCAATATTGCAATAAACTGGGTCTTCCTGATCCACAGCTTGTATTCACATCTTTAAATGGTCATTCCTGATGGACTTTTCTTCTATGGAATTGCCCATTACATTTTGAATAAATACACAATTTTAGGCTTAAAAAATATCTTATGTCAATAAATTCTGTGTTGCCTGCTGGCTTTATTAGGGATATCTCCCTAGTCTTGATTTACAAAAACCAAATATGCTTTGTCTTCTCACTCATGATTTACATTCCTACACCACACCCTACCATTCGGTTATTTTTGAAGTCCTTACTCTAACTGCTCCATGATATGTGGAAACTCTTCTGTTATCCCAGTCATCCAGATTTTTCTTCTCTGTGTCTTTCTTCATTTTTTTAATGTCCCTTTTGAGGTAAGATAATGAGACAGAGACTGTATGAAGCACTTAAGAGACAGGTTTATCATGCAGAACAGTAATCTGATTTCTAGCATTGCTTGCTCTTTCCAAAATCATCAAGCATCTGTGGATGTTTTCTTCATAGTAGTTTCACTTGTTCCAGAGCCCAACAATACATATACACACTCTGGGCTGTATTTTCCATGAATGTTCCTTTGTATTTATGGATATTTAATGTAATCCGTCATTTTATCAACTAGTCATTTAGCACCATGAGTTCCCACTCATGACAGTGTAGCTGAGAGTACTCATCTCTGGAGGATTCTGATACCAATTCCCCTCACTATGAAAGCAAATCACTTTATTCTAATTCTTTGCTTCCTACTATCAGGTACAAATTCAAACACCTCCTTTTAACATCATGACAAACTGGCTAATGGGCCTGTAATTCTTAAATTTAAAATACTGATCAGCCTCCAACTCCACGAGTCACTTCTTTTAAGAGTTCAGTGATGGAGCACATCTGGTCTTGAATAAGGAATGTCTTTGAATTTCACTTTGGCGAAGATTTGGACCTGAAATTTATCATTACATTGGTTATTCTACTGGGGTTTTTGTCCTCGTATTCAGTACCATTGTACTGCCGAAAAATGCATAAAATTCTTCCTCTTTTCTCTTGATGTGTGCTACAAATTGGTTTTGCAATTTCGTCCTAGAAAAATTCCACAACTCTCTCCTTAGTCTCCAGTCACAACTGACTTCATTAAATAGCTCTGTTCACCCACGTTTGCATTTTTAAATCAATTACTTAGGAACCAAAATACTTTTATCTCCCCATTTAATCTGAACTGAATGAATGAGATTATTTGCTATAATCAGCTCTTCTATGATAGATTTACAGTAAATAAGTCTCAAACTGCATCAGATCTTGCTCACCCAGCGACAGCGCGATGAAGTCTGTTAGCTATCACATTCAGACACAGACAGAAAAAATGATAGGGATTCTGACAAAAGGGAAGGCAAGATCTACAATAACAACAAAACTCCCAGCAGCACTGAGCTCTCCAGTCATATCCAGACTCACAAATGGCATGGGAAGTCATTACATGGCAGATTTACAGTGCCACATGAATGGAACTTCTTTCATCATTTTTTTCCCAAAATTTATTTGGCTATATCAGATTTACTTTCTCTCTATTTCTGTAAAACATAGAATTTTCAGGAGGAGGATTTGCATGATCACACATGAAAAAAAGCAAGAATATTTATTAAAGGCTCATGTAAAACATTATTCTACATTAGCTCATTTTCATCACGGCAAGTCACCTTTTAGATTAGTCCTTTAACTAAATTGTCCAACTTATTACTGCTATAACATTTTCCTGTCTATTTTTCTAAGATACTATATGCATTGCTGAACACCATTTAGAACTTGTGTGCTTTTTCAGTTTGAAATCAGACATAGGAACTGTGCAACCCTCCACCAGTCACTTCCCACATTTCACTCTCTGAAGCTCTTTCATATTTGTAACCTCAGCTCTTAAAGGAGATTATTCCAGACAATTAAGTTCTGTACATTGAAAAAAAAAATCCTCATTTTGCCAAAAATTGAATTTTACAGACTCACAGAATATTGCAAGTTCTTCTCATGCCTCTGACCTCTCCTTACTTCTCTGTGTGCTGAAATAAATTCACTGAAAATCAAACAAGCCCAGCACCTTGTTTTCCCAGCTTCATTTGAGCAGCTTTTATCTATTCTATCAATAGATGTGTTATCTAGGATTCTCTCCTTTCCTACAACAGCCTTATGTAAAACAGTCTGTAGAACCAAACAAGTCTATCAATTTGGCCTAACATGGAGTCTTGGAGTCTTGACCAGGTCCTGTCAGCCACTGCCAGAGCCCTGACCCTTTCTGGTGTGCAGGTCATTGCCACAGCATACAATAAAGAGCTTTCACAGTGGTGCTCTCTGGAATTATAGGAAGGATTAAAGCAGTTATGGGCAATAGGGAAAATGATCCTTCAGCTTTCAGTCAGCGTGGTGTACTAATAGGTGAAAAGGTGAGTAAAGCTGAAATGTTTCAACTTGACAGTGGCACTCTTAGAAAACCTTTAAGTTGGAACTCATAAAAATAATCAACTCATAATAATAGTCAAAGTCTTGCTTATAGGGTATCATAAAGAAATGCATCAGCTACATTTAAAAGGCTTTAGAATAGCGCCACTGGTGACACTATATTTACAGGTCAGATGGACTGCTGCCATCGTCAATTTTTTCCTGCCATGCCAATAAAAACCTCAGCAAAACAGGTCTCCTGGTGCAAAGCAGGAAAAACAGTTACAAAACTACTTCTGTTACACAAGATTATGGGTCCTTCTTATGTAAGAACATGAAAGAGAGCAAGAAATACTCCAGGCTTTGCATCTTACATTTCAGCTATAATTTTGAAATGCTTTATGAAGCTTTTTTATCTCACAAATGCCAATTACCTTCCCAAATACTAAAGCATTTTCTCAAAATCAGATAAAACTGTAATCTGGCTCACAATAGAAACAAATGCAGTGATTAATATGGGACTGTTAAAGTGCATCAAAACCAATCATGGTCCACCTAGCAAAAGCATCCAAAGGATCCCAGGGAAAGTGAAGAACGAATGCTCACAGAAAAAACCAAACCAAACCAAAAACACCCCACAAAAACCCCCAAAGCTCCCCAAATAAAACCAAAAACCAAAAAAAAAAAAAAAAAAACCAAAAAAAAAAACAAAAAAAAAAAAAAAAAAAAAAAAAAAAAAAAAAAAAAAAAAAAAAAAACACAACCAACCAACCAACCAAAACCCCAAACCCAAACCAATTAAAAAACCCCCATGAACAAGAAAAGTATGTCACCTCAATACAGTCAGATATCTAAGCAGACAATTTATATCCCAGCATATTATTGCCCTCCTGCCTATTCTTCTCTCTTTGAATGCTTATGCTCACAAACCAAACCTATGTATAAAAAACAATGCTTTTTACACATGTGTAACAAGTACCTGTTTGGGTCTTCTTATAACTACAGAGCTCTTACATACGACCTTCTTACAGCAGTAATAGATTGAAACAGAAGGAAACTCTTGAGATGCACATGGTTGGTGTTTCACCTTTACATTTTACCAGGAGAAATGAAATTTATTTGAAAGAAAACACTGGGGGGAAAAAAATAGCAAAGTAGCTACCCCAATATACCTAATGATTAATTATTTTGCAAACTTTCATCATATCAACTTCCAGGTGTCTCTGACCTAGTGGTCACTCTGGGTCAGACCAAAGGTCCATGCAGACCAGCACCTTCTTTTCAGTAGCGGCAAAAGAAAATAAATCACAAGACAAGACTATAAGACAAAACCAGGCATTTCCTAGAGCACATTCCCAACCTCCAAAAACTGCAGCTCAGCAAACTCCTGAGACAGCTGAGTTGTCTTATCACGATGCCTTTTAATGATTTTTTTTTAATATATGAAATGCCCTTTCTTGGGATAAGGTGATAGAATGCAGTACAGGTGGAATAATTACTAAGTAGGGAAAAAAAAATCCCATACCAACAAAAGACCCACAAAAGCCACCAACAAAACCCCACCAATCGCCTTCCCCCACCCCATTTTGTATGATATTAATAGTTAATCAAATAATGGTTGTCTAATTCAATCTGTTCAACTGACTATCCAGAGCAGATTTAACTTTCTGTCACATCACAGGGCTACAAAACTCTTGATTTAGTAATGCAATGAGCTGCAATAGCCACAGCTAAAGATATCTTTGTAAGACAATATGTCTGAGTTAAAAATACAGCAGAACTTGGGAATATGTCAAAAGGCATACAATTAATGGTTACAAAAATTCCACAAGTACTCTGAGAGGATTTGAGGGCTTTTTTCCCTGTTTCAGTACTATCAAGAGATTAGTTATGTGACTTACATCTTGTCAAACCTAAAACCTTTAAATAGACTTTTGAAATCAAAATATTTGACTATGTACTCCATCAAAATATCAGAGAACATTCTACTTACTTTACATCCCTGAAAAAGCAATGTAATAGACCAATACGAACAACTTACTTCAGTAATTTTTTAATACATCTCTCTGTTGCCAATAAAATGCAAAACTGAAACTGAGGACTTTTTTGATTCTACTTTCACCACCACGTTTTTTTTTCTTTTTAATTTTCTTGATAATGTAAAAGTGACATTATAAGTAAAATTATTTTGGATAAATTACTCAGTAAGAACTAGTAGAAATTAGCAGAAAAAGAGCTAGTAAAAGAAATTCTGAACTTTATTAAAATTAGTCTAGATGAAATGTTTACAGTATAAGAAAGGTAAGAAAATGCTGAACACTATAAATCAGCACGTGATCTCATTGATTATTTTTCATTATTTTTATCCCAGATATACTGGATTTACGTAAAGAACTATGAGCTTCATTCTAAACCTTAACCAGAGCAAATGTGAGCTACTGTGAAAGTTGCATCCTGTTCAGCCCTGCCCTTGCATTAAGTGAAACAACCAGGCAGCCACAGGATGAAACCATTGAGCCTATTAATGTAATATAAAATTAAATTTCAAAGGTGCAGGGAAAAAAAAGTGAGATTAACTGATTCATTCAACAGTTACAGTACTTTTTCACGAAGACCAGAAATGGCAAAAACTGTTGCTTTGAGGGAGAATCTACAAAAGTCAAATGATGAAATTCAGAACTAAAGAGGACTTAATAATTTTTTACAATATCATTGATTTTTTGTTAAATATATTGATGTTATAGAAACGAGACAATAAAATTGAGAAAAGGAGGTTAGAGTTGCAACTTCTAATACACAAAAGGAGACACCTGAACTCTAGAACTGATTTCATTCTAGCATATAGCTTTAGAGAATATTGAGTTTCCTAATACTTTCCTAGTAATGAAGAGGTGGTCATCTTTGCTCTTATTCTTGTTGCTAAGAGAATTTTCCTATGAGATCTCAGTATAACAAGCAACCTGTGAAAATATTTTGTTCCAGTTGCTTAAGAAATTTGACATTTATTCCCACACAGAGAAGAAAAATAATACAGTAAAGCAGGCTGATGTTCTGACTTGCTTGATGTCACTCTTGTGATAGTGAAAGAGCAGCTTTTTCATATTTTTATGGTCTGCCTCAAGCAAACAGTTATATCTTTTGATGCTATATCCTTAATTTTTTTTCAGAGTGGAAATATCTAATCAGCCTTTCCAAAATGCAAGAGATAAAAAATTGCTTTGCAATAAGAATCACCACGCTAAGATTTTTTTTTTCCCATATGGAATTGTATTTGAAGAGCGTCACTCAGAGTCTTAATACAGTTTTACTGCCAGGTTTGCAAATAAGATCTCCCCACACAGATCTGAATCTTTAAGTCTCGAAATAGCTGAGATATCAACATATCAAAATCAACACAGTTTAGATGAGTTAATCTGTTTGAAATTATAGAGGACTCTAAAATATTTCATAAAAATACTGTAACTTTTCCATGTTCCCAATTCTTGGAAAATATCTTGTGAGAGGATTTCCACCTCCCGAAAAAAGTGAGACAAAAACTGCTACATTTTTGCACTGAACACAGCTAACTCATGTTACTTTGGACTCTGACGATTCCTGTGAAAAATAAAAATGTTTTGCCATGTTCCAAAGCTGTCTTCACAAAACCAAACAGACCAGATCTCAATTTGAAGACCAGATAGGTAAGAATCAAAACATCAGGGGTTTGGCTACCTGCCTTCCAGGGTAGCGATTGGTGGTTAAGTCCAGCAGACAGTCGTGGAAAGGACTGGACACTACTGAACACATGGTGCCACCACCACTGACTTTACCCATGGAACGCCTGGAAATCTCCCTTTCTGGAACACTTTGTTCAGGCAAATTTTACTGTCTATAAAAGAACTGCAAGCAGTATATAAACAACTAAAAGCACAAATCAATTATTTACTGGCTAATACACATAACAGATAATCAGGCGTTACAAGCTACCATTATATGAATTAATTTGTCACCACCCTTTCTCAGACGCCTGTTGAAACTTCACTAGCCATGCAAACACCAAGTCTGGCAGGAAACTTTAAGTACTCCTGGAATACTTGATGCTCCTGAGTCATCATCTCTTCCTCTTGACTCCTTCAACTGTTTCAGTCATTTATCCATCTCACATTTTACCTCTAGTATCTCATGATTTTACAGGATCTCAATGCTCCTTCTCACAACCTGGTTTTCATGAAAGTCTGAACCAATGTGACAGAGCTCTACTGTATTAAAACACGCTTTCAATCACAGAAAGATGAACTTCTGGCAGAAGAGTTACAGGAATATGCTGCAGAAGTCAACAACATTCCAAGAGGATTAACAGATTCATTAAACTGCTATCCTCCCCTCTAGTTAGTCCACTAAGTTACCAGCTAAGAATTGGCTTTCTCTTGTATAATGGTTTATAATAGCTGGATCTTGAAAAAGTAAACTTTGTTTTCCCTAATAAGCCAGCGACTACTATTATTGCTCTTGCGAATAATGTATGTTTTTATTTCTTGAAAGACCTATATTTTTATTGAAAATGCCACCCAGATTTAACCCTTTATGTGTGGATGACAACCATATTTACTTTCTTCACTTCATACCACAGTTTATATCTATTTTAACATGGTTTTGAAATATGTATTTTCTCTTTAGTAGACAAGCCATCCTTCCACAGAGGTGCTTACTGTCCCTCCTTCTACACTTTGCTTTATTTCTCATCTGGCATATGATTTACCTTCCCTCTTCAGGATATACTTGTACTTATACACATCTACAGAGCAAGAAATGTCAGTTTCACATTGAGGTTTTTTCCTTATATTTTCATTTCAAAATTCTTATTTCATCTGGTTTAAATACAATGGTGCTTTGCAAAGGCTCCCTTTCCTGAGCAATTATTCTAGAGGTTTCAATAATACCATCATTGTGCACTTTCACCAAGCCATTTGCATTCTTTCCCTTTTTTTTTTTTTAAGGTAGATCCAATGTTTCTGGCAATTAAATTAAGGTCATAAAATGTATATTCAAAGCTATATAGAACCATCTATAGATTTTTCAGCATAACAATAATTAGCTCAAGTTTTACAGCACTTTGAAGTTGTAAATTGCTGTGTAAGTAAGTGCTCAGTATTCTTATCATGGCTTCAGCAGGACTCGGGGCAATTAATACAAAACTGCTGGTCATCCAAATACAATTACTTGCTGTGAGTAGGTGGTTTAAATACAATGCACAGGTAATGACTGACCTTTACAATACAATGGCACAGTCACCACCAGAGAGCACAGTACATTAGCCAAACACAGGTAGCTTTAGTGAGGGATGTAAAAGCATTCATGGTTTCTACATCACCTCTTGTCATTTGAGTCAGGAGGGCTTTCCTTCTGCTAATAACCATACTGCAAATCTCCTTCCTAAGTGCCCTGTACACTAATAACCTTTACTGCTATAAAAGTTCCCATATGAACTTGATATAGGAGATTTACTGAACTGATACACATTTTACTGACTAGTATCTCTCACACACCTTTACTTGCATTATTACTTCGTTTCTTCATAGTGATGCTAGAGATAAAGAAAACAAACAAGAGAGGAGTTTCCAAAATTACTCAACATAGAAGTGACAGGAGTGGTCTAATGGCCTGAGTTTTAAAAGTATATATTTAGATGTAGTGATTAGTTTGGTCCTCCTTGTTACCAGATGGCAAAAGCTGTGCTTGAATTTTATCAGTATCTTATAGCCTGGCAAGTAGACCAATGAATGACCAATGCAAAACACACATCCTATATCTATAAATGGATGTCATATATGACATGGAATGTGTGGCAACTCTGCAATATCTTTACTTATATTTAAAAAGGAAAATAACCTGAAGGAAAGTCAAGGAACACTGCTCCACGAGATTTTCGGTTTCACTACACACTGACACCTGCATTCAACCATATCCACAGTAAAGAAGGATGCCATTTATCTTTTATAATAATATGGAGTTCTCTGTCAGAGTAGGGTCACTGAAATGAGTAATAATCCCACCACTGTCTAAGGTACAACCAGCAGGGTCCAGGTCAACAGGCAAGCAGACAATAATTTGCCCAACAACACTGAATTTCATCTGCCCGCAGCCTCTATCTACTGATTATACAATCAATACACCTCAGATGAGAAGAGCTAACAACTGACCGGGGCAGATCAATGCTAGCAAATAAGCGCTTCATGACAAAAAGTTTGATAATTACCATTCTGAAGCCGTGTAAATGTTGTTTCTATTGTAACGACATTCATGATGATACTGCTATGATTGCACTGTTATTATAGGTTTAATGTTAGGCAATCAAGCTGCAGTGGTCTAGGTATCAACAAACAGCATCAAAAGAAAACATCAAATTGTCCCTATTCTTCTGACATTGTAGCTGCAACATTTTTCTATGTTAGTGGCCACAAATGAACAATAATAAGTGACAATTCAGTGAAAAATACTATTTTCACAGCTTACAAAAGTCACACAATATAGATTGATACAAGTATGATTATTTCTAGACCCAGAAGAGAAGGCACACCCATTTAACCAGAGGATTAAAATGAATTCAGTATTGTGCTCTTTGTTTCACATGCATCAGTTCAGAGCTTCTAATCTGCACTTCAACTAGTCATAACCCAAAAGTATACACAGCTTTGTTCAATTTATTTATTATCACTTTTCATACGGCACATTTCATTTTCCTTTCATTCCTGAAGTGCTGGCTCATTCAATACATTAACTTTTAGAAAAGTAGTCCTGACTGACTGTCAATGGCTATATTGACTCCAGTTAGCCTCTCACACTCTCAGCACAGAAAAACACTACTGGGACACACTGTTGAAATGTGAAGAAAATCGGGACTTCATAAAGCAAGATCATGTAGAGTTGTGGCAGCCTCAACTCGGAAGCTACATAAGATAAATACCATGTTTAATATTTCATGGCTTGGACCGCAGGAGGACATCTCCATAGCAAAACATGTTCTCCCAATGGTCACTTTAAAGGTAGAAGCACACTCGGCTGCATAGCACTTCAAAAACATTTCAGTCATGGCAAATCATAACTGTGATATCTGCAAAGATATCTCTTATGTTGGCTTTTAACGAATTAAAGTTTTAATCAGATCTGTCACAGACAAAACGCAGATGCCTCCAAAAGTCTGCACATTACCTGTCTAAAACTTTTAAATCAGTGATTGGCTAGATTTGCCATGGCCTAAGGGAAATCACCTCTCTATCCAAGGAGCTAGAGATACCAAACAGTAAGGATAAATCCAGACCTCTCACAGTCAGCAATACAAGTGTGATTTGAACTAGCTTGAACTAAGATTTCCCTTTCAGCATTTCTTCCTCAAAACAACTTCTACCTCACAAGAGATTCAAAGAATTTGATGTATATTAAAATCCTTTCCCTCTCAGATAGGCTCATTTTTATTCAGGGACAATTTTGCTGACTGACAGGTAAGCATTTGGTACTGAAATTGGACCTGTACAAGAGCTTTGCATTTCATTTGCTCCATTACACCAGTGCATGGATTACTGGGCTTTTACTTTGGCATCTTTCCATTATTTTCAGATATCTGACATGAACAAAATGACTCATCTGACAATCTGTATAACAAATTTGTTCCAAAAAGAATAGAACATTATTATACTATTTTGTACATGTGGGTACCACAACCTTCCACGGTAATCTGGCCAGAAATTCTAAGTGTATAAATAGTAGCTGATATTGTAAAAAAAAAAAAAAAAAAGATAGGAGTGACAGCACAGAAATATCACACTGAAGAAATGAGAAATAGTTTTAACACTACAGCTTTCAGTGTCATTTCAATTTCTGAATCACTTCAGGCATAGCAAATTTAATTTTCTTTGTGTTGGGAAAAAATGCATAAAAATTGACATAAGACTTCTAGACTGTCTGATATAATGTAACTGTTGACAAACAAGTATTGTCAAATTCCGGCACCAAAGAGTTAATAGTCATCATACTTGACTCTTTTTGCCAGTTGATTAATGTTCCTACCTCAATCACAGATCTGCTTTTTAGCTATCACTCTCTCAATTTGATTTGCAGAAGGAAAAGATAAGTTTGTCTGGCCTACTACTCATGTAAACAGAGATGAGTACACTTCTCCGTATCTTTTGATCTTCCATCATAGAATGGAATTCCAAATACCATAATTAGCTGACTTTCTCAAAAAACTTTTTAATCATTTTATGGTAGCTCTTGCCATCATAGCACCTTCCTTGCATCTGGAAATGCAGGTAGAAAAGTCTTTCCTGAGCACTGTAATTTTACCCAATGCCTGTACGGCATCACTATGGCAGAAATGAAAACTCAGCTGTTTACTGAGATGTGCAGCAGTCCTTCTTCCTGAGTTTAGGATACAAGGTCTGCCCCTAATCATGCCAATTAACATCACAACAATTCCTCCAGTAAAACCACTGGGTGGACTATCATATAAATCCATTCAGGGATGAGACATCAAGGGAGCAAAGGGGGAAAGTTGACAAGAAAGGGATCTTTTACATTTTTCCCCTTTAAAAAGACAATTTTCTGAATGAATTATGTATTCCGTTTTATAATTATTCTTCCAATTTAGGCAAAAACTATTTTTTAGAGATACATTGCATTGTTTCATTTTATCTCTTTACAACACCAGTCCATGGCGTTTGAAACAAATTCCATATGTGCAGAGTATTCTGGTGCAGTTTCCCAGAATTTCCATTGCTTACTTGTGAAACAAAAATTCTCAAATTCTGTAAACTTCCATTACTGACAAATTTAAGATTAAGCCTTAATTTTTATGTGGAAATGTCTTTACTCAGACTTTCTGAAAATTAAAATTACAACAATTCTGAAGTATCGTGAACCCCTCAAACCATGCTGTTTCAAAACCCCTTAATTTTAAAAACTTTATTTAAAAAAAATAATTTGTATAGTCAGACTGATTGGTGACCTAGGATATAGCAGTAGAAAACAGTGGAAGAAGCAAGGGAGGAGTGAGTGCCTAATCCTTGGAGCAAATACAATTGCATACTTCATACGGTTGCAACTGTAGGCGTGCAAAGCAATCAGTTTTGGAGGTTACACTGACTTACAGCACACAAATGCTTGGAGCTGTACTAGACGATCCCTAGTCAGAAGTCTCGTTTATGTAGGAAGTGTTTAAACATCAGCTGGTTGGTTAAGCCACCAGAAATGAACCAAAGGGAATTCTTTCAGACAGCTAAAGAGTCTATAAAACAGCCAAAGTGAGTTCTCAGCCATGGATGTTTCCCCCTAAATGCTGACCTAGATTTCCAAGGGCCGAGGCTTTCTCATGGTCCGTGGGGAATGACTGACTGATTTGGTAATGCCTTTTCCACAGAAGTCAGGTCAAGGTGTAGATTATGATATAAAAATACATTTAAAAATCATAGCAAAGTCCAGCAGATCTGTGCACATTTGTTCACTGGGAACAAGACACCAAGTGATCTTAGAGCAGTGCAAGGGAGAGTGAGACAAAAACCAGGAAAGCATTTCTAGTGATGAAGATGGGGAAGGACTGGAATAGTAATGGAATATGTTAGCTGGAGAATCTCCATCAACACAGAACTTTCAGAACAGGCCAGAAAGATACCTTCCAGGAATAGTTAGCACAGATTTAAATCTCCTTTGGTTCAACTTAACAGGATGTCTTCGGATCCCTTTCAGCGCTGTTTTCTATGATCCATGATTTTTTGGTCAGCACTCACAATGTGAATCAAGTCAGTAAAATTCTCCATTGCTAAAACAAACAATACAGACCTACAGAATAAACTTAGACAGCCAAAAGGCAATAGTCTCAATGACTATGTAAAATGAGTGAGTAGACAAACTCAACACCAGTTCTGCATGTAAAGATCAAAATAAAATAGTTTCAGCAAGCCTAGTTAATGTATTAATAGCCACTGGATTTCTTCCTAAATGACTATGACGACTAGAACACTTTCAAATGAACTTCTTAATTGTAGTAACAGTTTATACCTGATGGGACAAGCTTTTGACAATGCCACCCTCCATTAACCAGATTAATTAATATTACCTTCTAAATCTTCCTTTGTCAGTGGTGAATGAAAAGAGATTTCAACAAGATTATTGAAGATTACTAAATTAAATCACTTATGACAAGATTTTTGGAAGTAGTTCAAGGTTATAAATATCACTGTTTCTTCGTTTCTTCAAGCTCTCTTAAAAGTTCCAGTTCTAGTTACTAGGCTTGTAAATACATTCATTCCTGTAAATAATAACAATGTAACAAATACGTGGCATACTATACTGATCTGGTATCAGGTTTAAACAGCAAGTATCAAAATGGATAGTGGAAAATTGGTGATAATCACAAATCTAGTACAAATAATTCCAAAAATGAAGTGGAAATTAAAAACAAAATCATTTTTCCTTTATTCCTAGGCACAATCAGAATTAATTTCCTTGCTTGTGTTTTCCCCTTCCATACAACAAACAGTATAAGATATACATCATAAACCAAACCATCCTGGTTTACTGTCATGCACGAATTGGATGACATCAAATAGTTCAAACAGAAGAAAAGTTGAGATGAAAACCGTAAGAACCAAAGGAAATTCATGAAGTCCATGAATCAACCAGTAGCGAATTTCCTCCAGCCAACGAGACACCTATTTTTAGCCAGAATTGTAGAAATATCCTTTTCCACTCCCATGTACAGATGGCAGAAATTATGCTTTTTGCATAATTTCCATTTACTTATGATGACCTTCAGATTTCAAATCTATACTGCTTTGTTTACAAAATCAAATGACTCTTAAACCCTAACGTACCTTGGAGGCAATTTATTCTCAGGTTTTTCGTTTTAACAAATTCATGAAGAAAGGGCTGAAATTATGCTCTATATATCCTGCAAGAATTATTTTGTTTGCTTAAAAAAAATAGAAGAGTAAAGAAGAAACATCTTTTGAAAAACAAAAGAAAGGAAAATCTCTATGGGAGAAGAAAAAATTAATTACGTGTTAAAACTATGATTTTAATAAGCCTAACTATAAGCATTTCTATCTGAACACAGGGCATATTTTGATCATTTCCTTGCAGATAAAATCACATTTCTTTGCACTTTCTTGTACTTTCAAAAGCCTTGTTAATGAAGACACCTTTAAAAGTAAATCAAGTGGCAGTTTTACATCATTATGCAAATCCACCTTTCTACTCATTCAGATATTATCTCTTAAGACCTTTACATATGTAAAAGAGACTAATGATTTTAAATCTTAAAACTGGTCTTCAGGAAAGGACAATATGGTCATTCCAATGCAGCCAAGTAACAAAAGGACGATGCAACTAAAGCTTTAACCTTTTTTTCTGTTCTTAAATCTGGAGTCACATGGACCCTTGCTGGCTCTAGATTTCCAGAGGCTGATAGTCTAATTGCTTCCCTAATAAAGGAACTCACAGATAGTGTGAAGGAATGCAAAACCTTCTCATCCCTTCTCACTTCCCATACCAAACACAACCTGACCACGCATTATGTTTTATTCATTTTGGCTGAATTCATTTGGTTCCTTTTTGTGAACAACTGTGAGGAATGTTGTCATCCAGACACCAGTAGGAATATTGAGGCAAAAGCTATTTACAGTCATATGTTCTTACTGGCACAGGCTCTTTGTTTATTAGTTTATTTTGATTTGATCTGTTTTAATGAGCTTTCACAACTAATGATTCATTAGCTTTTTCATGGACTCATTCATGTATATGAAATAGATTTTTTTAAAAATATATATTCTGCTTTTCCTTTTGATAGGAAAAACTCCCAGACTAAATTCCAAAAGGATAGAAAACACTATAATATGTCCTTGAATGAGCAAACAAGATTTTTAACTTTCATTAAAATACCTATGTCTCTTTATCGAATTTCAATCTAAATGATCTAACTTTGTGTGACCGATATTGGGTAAAATGTTAACTGCTAGAATCATTTTTTTAGGATCATATAAAATGAAAAAGGAATTAAATTTTTTCAAAGTCAGATGTAATGAAATGGAAATAAGAAAACATTCCATTTTAACATATCAGTGCTTTACTACCATACATCTATGTCCACTTTTTCCTCATGAATATTTCCAGTATTACATGACATGGATACAAATCCTTTTAATATATTTTTGAAAAAAAAATTATTGAAACTATACTTATAAAAGGCTTATTGTTATCAAAGAAAAGAGAATGTCATCATGCTTTCTCATAAATTATCAGCCCAGATTTATTAATCTGTAACTTTCCTATAACAAGCCTTACCATGATTGTAATTTAATTCTCCATTTGGCAGACAAATTTTATTTATTTAAAAGGATTATTCATTAATCAAGTATTTATCAGTCAGGGTCTTCTAGAACTCTGAGAGACTGGTGTAGAGTTCATTTGTTCAGTTTAAACAGGATTATTTTTATATCAGGTATTTATTTAAGTGGGCTTCATTATACTGGGGAAGCAAGTATTACTTATAAGGCTGATACTTGCTTCTAAATACAAATACCAAATACTTGATATGGGCATAATCCAGTTTAAAAAAATAACCATGAAGCATCTCCTTGGTCTTGATTTTACAGCACAATCCATCAGAATTAATACTTTATAAAGGATTAATTCTGAACAAAGTAAAATCCCCAGATGAACAGTGACCTATAATAAAAAAAACTTTCCATTACACAGAGAAACTCAGTGAGCAAAGACAAAAATTACCAATTACTTGGTAGCCTGGTATAGCTATGAAATAGGGTATTTCCTTAATTTATCTTTTTTATTTAAATTTAGCTGGTTTTTAAACTTCCTTTTCTTCCTTTCTTTCAATAGTAATTCCCTGCTAGCAACATATGTGAGTTTGCAGAATGAAAGCTGACTGGTATTTTCATATTGCATAGATAACGACTGAAAGTGTAACAGTCCCTGTTATCTTTATAGTGACACTTGAAAACAGAACAGCCAAACTTCTAACAGAAGTTATGGAAAAAGAACAACTGTGGTAATTTTGAATTTTAGATTTATTCTTACAAAACACTCAAGCCAAATAGGTAGGTGCTCAAGACCTTTTATGGCTGTTCTGGAGTACTGTTCTGGACTCCCCAGTATGAGAAAGATAAGGCCATACTGGAGAAAGTCCAGCAAAAAGCCGTTAAGACCAGTAAGGGACTGGAGCATCTCTCCTATGAGGAAAAGTGTAGAGAGGTGGGACTGTTTAGCCTGGAGAAGAAAAGACTTGAAGGGGTGGAATCTCATCAATCTTTACAAACATCTGAAAGGAGGGTGCAAAACAGATGGAACTAGACTCTTTTCAGTGGTGCCCAGTAACAGAACAAGAGGCAGTGTGTGCAAATTGAACATCAGGGAACACTTTTTTACTGTGAGAGAGGCCAAGCAATGGAAAAGGTTGCAGGGAAGCTGTGGAGGCTTTACCCTTGGAAACAGTCAAAAGCCATCTGGTCCCTTGGCAACTGGCTCTAGGTGACCCAGATAGGTGAATGACTGTCTGAGAGTTCTGGTACAAAGAGTAAGAATAAATGGGGTTACATCAGGCTGGTGGTCAGTCACCAGTAGGGATTCCCAGGCCCAATTTTAGGCCCAGTGCTCTTTAATGATTTTATAAATGAACTGGACACAGGAATCAAATGTTAATTAAGTTTGCCAACAATACTCTATTAGGAAGGGCTGTGGACTCCTTTGAGGGTAGAGAGCTCTTATCCAGAGAGATCTGGATAGACTAGAGAGCTGGGAAGTCACCAACTGTAAGAAATTTAACAAAAGCAAGTGCTGGATTCTCCACCCCGAACAGGGTAATCCTGGTTACACATACAGGCTGGAGAGCACCCCAGCAGAAAGAGGAGGTTTGCATTGATGGTCCATCCTTATGGGTCCTTTCCACTCTGTAATGAGCAGAAAGTTGGATCGGATGACATCCATAGGCCCCTTCCAACCTCAATTATGCTGTGATTCTGATTCTACCACAACACCCAATTAATCTAATCTATGCTACTTAAGTATGCAATTGTGTAACAAAGAATATTTTAACTGATGCCACACATTTACTTCCACTCAAGAAGGATTCTATCTTCTCCCACATTAAAATTATTATGTGGCACTTAGATATCCTGCTTTGTAGGTAAGAGTCATGTTTCCTTTAATTTTTAAATGTTTTATATATATATAGATTAATGTTAAAAACATATACACAGCCTTCAATATAGAAAAACTCATGGTTTCATGGAAAATGATGAAGTAAGAAACTCATTGAATGCTTTTCAGATACACAGAGAAGCATGACAGAGTGAGACTGTTATTCTGTTGAACATTACTGCCTTCACCCACCTTTCTGTTGGATGCAGACAACAAAAGCTAATTACAACCAGCACATGTTATTTACAGAGATGGTGTAAAGGTACCAACTCCTCCGTCAAGCTTAGCAGAAAAGAGATTCCTTTATCTGTGCTGGCTCTTGGAAAAGGCTCAGTTCCAGGAAGAGAACAAAGAAAAAGGCAAAATTAAGGCTGGCTATAATGATAGAATGAAGAAAGCAGGAAAATATAGAAGGCAAAAATTTGGAACATTGGAACACGGGAATGTTTTTAGTGACATCTATAAGGTCTCTAGAGACCTTTTGCCTTCCTTTGTGGTACTGCCTAGGCCTCAGTGAAAACCAAACAAAACAAAACCCCACAACAAAAACCAAAATAATTTCCTAATCTACCTCTGTGGAGCAACAAGTATTACAGACTCTGGATACTTGAAAACTCCATGAATGCAAATGCAGACCTGTTTTCTTGGACGAAGATCTAGTAATGGAATTTAGCAAACAACAAGGAAGCAGGGAAAAAACAATGTAAATAACAGACTTGCAAACTGAAAGCAGAGATCATAGAATTCATTTGAGTGGAACAGAAAAGATGTATTAAAATATGCTCAATTTATATTAAATCTGATTTTATGATTTTTTGGTTCATTTTACATAATTTAAAATAGTTACTAAAACTAATTAATTCTAGTGATTTTATACACAATATTTTAATATTTCCAAAAACAATTTTGAGAAAGGTATATTGGATAATACCTTTGGTTAAACTCAGCAAGAATAATATAATAGGTCCCTTGGAAACCTATTTTTTAAATGGGATTCATAGTTATAAAAAAATTCACTGAACGTCATGCAAAACTACGTTAGACCAAGTACCTTTCTGCCCTTTCTGAAACAAAGACTATCTACGTCTCTCACACCCAAAAAAGTTAAAAGAAATGTTCTTTGACACAATTCTCTGTAGAAGAAATATACATTTGTCAGAGCAGCTATTTTCAGTTTGGGATCAATCACATACAAACTGTTTTAATACAGACAGCTGTCACCATTCTCAAAAGTCAGTATTTTCTAGGAAACGCCATATTGCTGTATTCATGTTCATCTTTATACATACACACACAACAATACTTGTTTGCTAGAAAGCTGTAATTTTTCAGATATCATCAAATACACACCCACAAAAAACATTGTTTATTAACACAGCCAAATAAATGGAAATGGTTGGATGCTTTAACAGCAGAGTGAGAAATGGAGACTTCAAATCAATTGGCTGATTGATTAGGGAGATTTCTAATCAGTAGCTTGCACTGGAATTGAACCATAACCACCTGACAAATTTAAGATTAATGTAATCCATAAGTAAGGAATCCAGAGAGAACAGACCTTGCTCCTCGAGCTGACACATGAACTCACTGAAAGAATCAGTGAAGTTTTCCCCATACCGGTCTCTGTAGATCTGCCCATGAGAAGGGGCATGATAGTAATAAATACTTATCTTTGAAGGCTGATTAATGCATGACTATCATCCATGAGTTGCTTCATGGATGCACTATATTCACTAATGCATCTTGATGTCCCATGTTTTCAAAAATGGCTTCCAAATATACAACGTAAAGCTTCCACAATTCCTGATAAAACTGTAGGTATCATGGATGCTCAGACATTTCAGCTGTTCAGGTATTCAAATTTCATTATTGTGTAACAAAAATGTGATTAACACATGAAAGTTCAGTACGGCGATCCTGTCACAGAGTAAGAAAAATTTTACAGAACAGATGGTATTTTCAGCATTATGCTAGTTCCTTATTTAAATATTGTTTGGCATCTATATCCCATTGAAACTGGCATAGTACATCGTGAGAGAGGCATGCTGCCATCTCAACATATGGGTACAAATGTTGGTTGGTAAGAGAGAGTAAACAAATCCTATGGGCTTACTGAGGGCAGGATTCCTAAAAGAAATGCTACAATTACTCTTCTTTGATCATTCATATTATGGTGACAGCAATAAGACTTTTTTTTTTTTTCAGGAACTGAACAAACAGCCTTTAATAATGATAATGAAATTTGGAGGTTTGGATTTACATGAAAATGAAGCTTGAACTTTAATAACTGAAAAACATCACAAAAAGAAGATTAAAGTAGCTAGAGCTGTACAAGTCTTTTTGCTCTCTTTCTCTTAAAAAGTATTAAAATTAGCCCTATTCTGATTTCAATTCTACTCTGAATTAAAAGCAAAATCAAAAGAAATGTAGATTATTACTGACTCCCAAAATGATAATGAAATTTCAGCAAGTTAAGGAAATCAAGTGAAATGAACCAACTTTAATTTGTCATATTTCAAGAGATCCCTATACTGATGCTGTCGACCTGTGTGGACTAGAATAAAATCTGAAGCATAAAATATAGGGAACAGTTGCAGTTTATGAAGAGAGATACCAGTTCTACCATAGTGAATTTACAGGCCTGGGGAAAAACGAATTTTAAGTACTCTTCACAAAATTCATTCTTTAATGACTGCAAGAAGACACAAGGAGCATATCTTAAGCAAAATTATTGGCTGAATTGTAAACTTCCAAAGGATTAAAATATTTGAGGTTATTTAAGGTTTTGGTATACATGGTGCAACTCTAAAAGTTTACAGTCAGTGGCCTGAATGCCAGCTTAGAAATACTTCCTGGTAAAAAGGGAAGAAATTAATAACATTCAGTAATGTTAGAGTTCTTGGAAATTCAAATATTGTCAATATAACATGTGCAAGAACTATGGGTGAAGCTGCTAATGAAATACTAAGGTTATTCATAAAGCTGATCCAAGCTATTTTTTCCAATTTTTATCAGTATTAAAGTTAAATACAGGCTTCCTACAACTTTAAGCTATAAAAGTCATGTTCACTCATTTTTATATAATTCATTACATCATATCTAATCCTTTCAGAATAACTTTCTTCCTGAATGATTTAGGGCCCTGATGTACTGTCAGGTGCATGAAGATGATGAAGCAATGTATTTTTTCTGCCTCTAATTTCTCATACTTCTATTAGCAGTTCTGTTTCATGTTATAACTGCAGAGTGGCATTCAGGGAGGCATTCTGTATAGCAATGCATCATCTCAATCCACAAGGAAAAAAAAAACAAGACTAAGGTTCAACCCATCTTGTCATTCATCCATGCAGCAAGATGTAGCTGTGAAATACAATTCCAATCATGTATTTGTAACTTTAAAAAAACCCAATCACACAATACTCTGAACAAAAGCAAAGCACATCTTGAAGTTAATGGGTAATACTGTACACAATACAGACCTTTCTAGAGGGTTAGATTTCTGGATGTATTTTTAAAGAAGTCGGTTATCTGTGATTTAGCCTCATGTCACAGTCATTCCAGTTACTAGAGAAAGCTTTAAATAAGGATTTCATGTACTACCTACCCATCTAACCTTGCAGGTCATTCAGTCAACTCTGTGTCAGGTGTCAAGTGCTGCATTGGTCAATTACAGGCACTTGAATACCACGTCTGCCACTTGCTGAAGATGTCAGAATTCTCAGAGAGTTCAGGATGTCACAAAGTTCACAATTTCAGCATATATCTAATGTTTTCTTTTCATGAAAATTATCACACACAAAGACACCCTTTCTTTACAACAATTTCTTAAATGGCACGTGGGGTTTAGCTGCCCTGGGAATAGATGTTGCATTATGCTAAACTAACAAGAAAGGAATACTTTGATTATGTTTTGAAGGAAGGTGATCCAAATAGGAATAAGATGAAATCATAAAACCTTTACAGATGAAGTAAGGATGAAGGAGGACCAGTACATTGTTGAAAATGTATCTTTAATTTTCATTTTTATAATTTTCACCTCCTTGTTTGTGTTAGAGGGTTTTAACACTTGACCCCACTTCCCTTTCCCAGAACTCTATTTCATATCTCTCTATTTTATCTAAGATCAGGGAACAACTTAAGCAAAATTATTGCCTAGAATTTCCTCTGACACTCCAAACTACAGTCTTACACATCGACCACACTGAAGTGATTCACACTAGTTTCCACCAACCTTCCTGCAAAAGTTTAGACCCAACACTCTCTTCTCAACCATTTTAACTTACCAGTCACAATCAACACCACAATTCCCTAAAAATCTTTTTCCCTGTCAGTGTTTGTGAATTAGCTTTTCTAATCACTCCTTTTCTTACCATGCTCATTACTCTTTTATTGTTACAAGCATCCTCCTCAGTGTCCTCCTGACTTCTGGAGGAATTTAACAGATGTCCATCTCAGTGCCTCATTTTACTCCTGTATGCTTAGAACATGGGTAACAACATTCACTGGCACAAACTTTATAACCATCCTTATGCAGCTATACCACACAGTTATTGGTCTACTTGCCTCCCTTTTTTCCCAAGTAGAGTTCTGGTTTTGTCTTTCTTGAGCTGTTGGTTACAGGTAGAACAAGCTCCTGCCAGGCATTTCAGTATCTTGCTACAGTTGCAATCCCATATGACCTAGACAAAGACCTGGGTCTTCCTCTCCAATCCAAACCAATCTCCCTTTCCCAGCCAGGATGGAAAACGCTGCTATTCTCCTGGTCTCTTGCTATCACTAACATAGTATCATCTCTCATCTCTGATCATTCTCAGGATCAAGCATCACCTATTCATACAGATTAAGTCTTTAAAACTTCTTTTATATGTGAGCTTTTTCCACCTAATACATTCTGAATTCCTTTCATAGAGTTTGACAATGGTCTCCTTCCATGCAAACTGCCACAAAAAAGACACATCCTGCCAACATTTCTTGATTTTTTTGTTTAGCTGCGTGAGTCTCAAAGCTGCATTATCCTAAGTTAACACAGAGTCACAGTATACATCTATTACTTTGCAAGTGAAAAAGTTCAAATGAACAATAAGGCCAAAACACAAGAAACTCGTAGTGCACAATGTTCCTCTAGTATTACATTCATAATGGTGGGAAGGATTCACAAAGACAATTGCAATTTCAATATATCATCCACATGAATTTCATATGACTGACTTTCTTATAATGTTTTAAAAACTTGCATTCTTACTGAAATTGTGTATACATACAAAAATAAGGCGAAACTACAGAATAAGCTCATAAAGCTGCAGGAGATTCAAAAGTAACTACAAAATATGTTGCAAAGAATGAACCAATCAGAAGGCCAGAGTAAGGTCTATGAAAAGGCAAGCATCACCTCACAGAAAGAGTGAAGGAAAACATAAAAAATGCAAGACCTTAAATGGCTACCAACTAAAAAACAGTGGATATTGTCATGCAATTAAAGAATTTATTATGTTGTTTTCACTTGGCTCTTATTCAGTTAGAACCCTCTGAAATCAATGGGAAAATATTATCATAAATGCCAGATGAATTTTCCATGCTCAATAACTTTGCTTGCAATTCTGCTCATCCTCATTCTAGTACAACTCATTCTCAAGCATAACTAGTTTAAAAAAATACATAAATATTTGGGGTTTGACATGATATCTTCCTCCCATCTGCTCAAAATAAACTTGGAACTAAAAAATATCTAAGACAACATTGTGATAATAACTAATGACACTCTTAAGGGAAAAGCTTCCTGTTTTTCCTGTTAACTAGACCAGTAAAATCCTACTACTAAAAATGTACTTTTAAGAAATTGATGCTATCTTGTTTTAAAGGTGAGTAATAAATAATATTATAATTGCAAAACAATGCGCTATTTTATTGAATTATTGAAAGGCTTGAAATCAAAGAGCAACTTTTAGGGTTCATTATTTTACCATGAAACCCTTGCAATATTTGTTGGTCAGAATGAGTTCTATGTCTGTATGATGCTAAACTTATAATACCTAATGAAACCGTGTCATGATGTTTGTCTTTGAGAGCAGATTTTATAACTACAAACATTTTACTTTGGTATGAAACAGTCAAAAAAAGAAAAAGAAAAATAAGAAGAATGTTGGGTGGCATTAGCAAGAACTCTTACTGGAAACAGGAAGAAATCTTTTCTTTTGATATTTCGACAACACAGTGCAAGATTTCTGCCTCTGCCTCTCCTTGCAAGCAGAAGCACACTTGGTACATAATACCACAAAGACATTAGAACACACCTGTGAGGGATGCTGCACTCACACAGGTGCAGCACAGGGAGAAAATGTTTGACATTGCTGAAGATGCTTGATCAACTAGTGACTACTAGAATTATCCTGGAGACAAGCAAGTCCGTAGTCAGAATTTATGGGCAATTGAACTCCTACTTTTAGCAGGAAATGTTTAATGAAAAAAATTATGACAAGCCAAAAAATAAATTACATCCTCCAGATACTAGTATTATTAATATAATACTAAAAACGTTTCCTGTGAAATAGAATTAGCAGTAAATCAGTGTGTTTTTCATGACTAACAAGAAAATTCAAAATACAACCAAATAGACACTGCATATATAACAAGGGTATGTATAGAAGTGCACTTCTTAATTGCATCTTTTTAAACCCATCTATAAGCAAAAGAACTCAAAACTAAAAGGGAAAAAGTATAATAGACCAAAAGAAAAACCAAAGCATGGCCCTCTAAACTGAAGAAGGCAAACTAGTTTACATGCTCCAAAATCAGACATTTTTCCCAGAGCAGCAAAAGTAAAGTTCTTAAAATTGTCGAAGCACCACTAACCTTCATCTCAATCAAGCATTCGTATTTAGAAATACCTGTGATGCATAAGTACTCTTGATCTACAGCATTACAAAGTTAACTGCAGTGGAGACTCCTACTGACTTCAAAACCTATTGGAACAGTTTATACATTACCAAAGAATGACTACTAAAATTTAGTTGGTATCTTAAAGTTTACGAACATGCACCATATCTGCTGAAGTTTGCCTCTAATTTACAAAAGAGAATACTGACACAGTTTTTGCTCCTATGGAATGAGTAAATATCAATTACCAAATTTAAAGAGTTGTCTGAATAGGAAGTATCTCAGCACTTCATATAAGGAGACTGCCTCTCGCTTTTCTGTTGCTTAAGGGTTCAAAGAAATAACTCCAGAATGAAAAGTCTGAGCTGCGACAGTTCGAGCTTAGGACAGACACCTCTGAGCAGCAACTACAGCTTTTGCATCTCTAGAAGATGAGACAGGAGTGTGATGTGTAATAGTAACTGGCAGCAGAATTACCCTGTAAAGAATATTCAGCAAATTTACAGTGTTCTGTAAAGAACACTCTGGTAAAAGCAGTGTAGTCATCTGAGTGGGGCTGTTTCCAGCGATCAGCTCTTGAAAAGGTAACACACAGAGAGTACTTTACTCAACTAGAGAATACAAGGAAGAAATTGCTACTCTTGGCTCCAAAATATTAATAGAAGCAACTACACACTGATGGACATGTAAAAAAAATTCTTTTATTATGATTAATGCCACAGTGACTAGTGAGTTAACTGGAAATGCCTGAAAAGGCTTTTGTCCATCATAAGATGCCTTGGTCAGATAGCTGGTCAGAGTCATCGACACTCAAATTTTCCTGAAATGTATTGATTCTGAAACTTTTTTAACCACACTGCAATCTCCTATCCCCTCTCCAGCACCCTGATCCTGATGCTTATTACTGCCAGCAGCAAATCGGCATGCAATGCTGAATGTAACACTTGGAAACATACTATGTAAAGACAATAATCTACCACAGAGACGCAGATATTCTCCACTAGGAGAATGCAGAAAATCTATGGGAATATAGGAGAGAAGCCTGTAGATGTGCTTTAACATGTCCCAGGAAAAAGCTGCTCATGAAACAGCTTCATCTTAAGTTACTGGCAGAATCAGTGCACATCTTGGAGCTGTATTATAAATAAACTTTATACAACCATCCTGAAAGTCAAGAACTCGGCCTCAATGTTACATGTAAGGAAACAGCTACTATAGAAGAAAGAAAAATAGCACCTTTGCTCCTTAAAGCACTGCAAAGATTGACTGGGAAGTACCACTGGAGAAGAAGTCTTCAGAAAAGAACTGAATGGTGATGCAAAATCTTACACTTTGCCTCAGGATGTTGCAAGATGAACATGAGGAAACCCAGAGATAAACACAGTGAAATTGTCTACCAATTCACAGCACTTGCAGATTAAAGTGAAAGAGAAAAGGGAGAATCCATAGTGAAGCAAGCTTGTTAGCACTTCACACACTGAAAACAGGTTTCCAAACCAGATGACCAACAGACATGGAAAAAAAAGCATTACAACGCTGCCATGCTCAGCAAGACCTGTGGCAAATGCAGTCACAGAAAAATAAAATGCTCGAAGACACATTCTATTTATCCCATGTGTATTTCCAATGTTTCTAAAAGATCTGAAGAGAAAGTCTGGGACTGTTCCTCCTCCTTTTCAGACATGTGGAAATGCCTCATCCCCACACAAAGTTTTCACAGCAATGAAGTCACCATGATCAAGTGGAAAGGGTCTTGAGGCGATGGAGCACTGGAATACCATTTTCTTCTTTAATATTAACACACCTCCCATAAAAACACTGCACTCAGACACATGGGGAATAAGAAGAGCAAAAAGAACTTGAAACACAGCTTTTTTTACTTGGTCAGTCTTCTGGTGTACTACATCAACCTCAGAGAAAATTAAGCGAGGAAAACATTAGAACAGCCCAGGGACACTTCTGCTAAAATTTTGTGATTACATTTTAAGTGCTCTTTGTCACAGATATCATAAACTGATTAAATCATTTCATGGCTGACCCCTACTGACTATGCTAAGCGAAAAGAGAGGGCTATTAATAACTACCCATTTCTGACAGCTGCCCAGGGGCAATGTAGCCTTTTGCAGCAATAAAATGACTCCCCAGCTCACTTACTGAATGCTAAATATTGATTCATATTATGAGTGTTGTCAAACACAGACCGCAGTTCTGAAGATCCGTACTGGCAGGTCATCAGGAATAGCATTAGCAAATGTCAGGTCAGGAATCAAAGGGCTGCTGGACTCTTTAGGGATGAGATTTATCGATTCCATAAAACGTGAAACAGATCAAGTACTTGTGATGATGGAAATGGTCATGGCAGAATGAGGCTGAGCCTAGAATGATGTGTACCTCAGAAGAGAAGCATCACACAAAAAAGTTAAATAAATTTTAAAGGTTAGGATGACCATGACAACTGAGGATTCAGGCCCATTAAAGACCTTTTTAGGGCTAAAAGTCAGACTTTGAACACGCACTTGACCAAAGCCATCTCTCTAGCTTGCTCACACAGGAGACCATACTGCTGGTCTTAAGCACCTGTTCAAATTAATATTGGTGCTGTTCGGATCAAACTAATGAATGCTCTAATCAACAGATAAAACCCAATAAAACTAAGAGGTCCATGACAATTAAGATGATCTGAATAAGCTAAGGTAACATTCTGTGTCTATGATTGTTAGAAACACATCCTGACAAGTAATACCAAAATTATTTAAATTCCATTATTTCACACCTTGCCATCACCAGCAGCATTTTATTTAATGAAAATATATTTCAGGACTTCATAAGACTGAGTTCATACAGGCTGACATTTTATAATTTTTCCCCAGCTAGGACAAAATCTAGCATCAAGTCATGGAAAGTGACTGTGAAATATTACATGTGGGTTGAGGACAGAAAAGCCTGGAAGTTCTTGCTCTTCCTTAAAAATTGGATACTGCCATTTCTTCCCTTTTTATCCTTTCACATCACTTTCTCGTAAGTGAAACACTAGTAATGGTTAGATCAGTTGACAAGGTGATAGACTTACTTGTAACAGAAAATCTAATTACAAACATGTATATATTCCATGCAGCCAGGAATCTTACTAAGGAAACAGCTGTACCCAGGGAATCCCAGACACTGAATGGTGTCCCTGCCCATGGCAGGAAGGTTGAAACCAGATGATCATAAAGGTCCCTTCCAATCTAATCCAAACCATTCTATGATTCTATATAATATTCAAAGCAGTAAGGTCTACTCTAATATTGAACATTTATTTGGATGAAGGAAATACTATACCAAATTCTAATCAACTGATATCAAATATAATCTCTTCTTAATGTGGATTTGACCACCTTGGCCAAAAGGAGTATTTTGAAATTAATGTAAAAATACTCAAATGCATTTTCAATAATTTGAAACTACTTCAACTCAGCTATACCTGATTTTTTCAAACATGTTACAATTTTTGTTGTTATTGTAAAGTTAAAATAGGCAATTTTCCAATATCCAGGACACTATTAAGAGAATCTCTATAAAGAAAAACTTCCATTTAACTTTTACTTTGGATAGTTGAACGGTAATTAGGATGTCTGTAAAGAGAAAAGTGTTCCTAGATAATATCCCTGTATACTGTATTCCCTGCATTGTACGTTCTCTTTCAGAAAATCGGAAATCAAATCACAAATTTAGATATACCATTTGATGCTTACATAGGACACAAGAATTCAAAAAAAGATGGTAATTGCAAATAATAGACTTGAAAATTAATGGTTTCAACAAACCACAATTTAAAAAAAAAAGATAAACACTGATGATTTAAAATTATAAAGAAACTGCTTGAGAACCTAAGATACAGTTATTAATGGATAAATAATTCCAAAAGAAGGCACAGAAATACACAAACAATATATTGTATTTGGAATTGCTTAAAATCTAAACAGGATGCCAATGTAAATCCATTTTAAAATTAATTACTTCATTAAATACATAAAATTTAATGTCAGAAACAAATCTTGAGTAAGTTAATCATAAACTGTTGAACACAGCTGTAGCTTCTATGATACATATGGACATTTTGATGCTAACAGAGACAAGTTTTTACTTGCTCAGCCCTGCAATTCTGACTATTGTATCAAGAAAAAAATAGGAAACATCCAGAATAGATTTCTGACAGGAAAATTATTGCAATATTTTCAGAAGAAGACTCTAAATAAAATTTTTCCCTAAGAGAACGTACTCCCATCAGGAATACTATTGAGGAATTAATCTTAGTGACTTGGTCTAGTGACTGTCACTATTATGGAAAATACCCAGTGTTTTATTTCATCACTGGCTTCAACTAATCTAAGGTGGTATCACCACACAAACAGCAGTGCTGGTTCTCTCTCCTTTCCAACAGACGTTTCTGCCCACACAGATACATGCTAGGGTAGAGCAAGCTGAAAACTGCTTGTGGTGGTGTTGGGACAATCGCTTCTTTTGCACATCAAGTTCCCTGAACTTACTCACTTTGGGTTTACATCAGGTAGAGATGCAGGGAGAGAGGGCACATGCTGACAGTATAAGGAGCAGGAATAACAATGTTTCAGGAGAAACTCACAGAGCAGTTTAGTTGTAGTGTGAAATAGCTCTCTATGGGTGCAGTCCTGTGATAGAGTGAGCAGCAGTAGTAGATCACTGCTACTTATGAAGGGAGGTCCTTTCCCCTCCCAACCCATCCTTCAGCTTTTCTTCTTCCCTGCTCCATGCTGACACTACTTTATACTCTGAAGCCCATCGTGTTCATCCCACTGTAAACCAATTCAATTCATTAACAACAAGAAAATCCATACTAAAAAACCAAAACAAAACAACCAAACAAAAAAAGCAAATAATTTCTCTGCCATTTAAGTTATTTGGCTCATGGCAAGATCCATGGCAAGTCCATCACGAGATGGACTACTGGTGAGAGACAGGGTATGGAAATCCAGGTAGTGGCAAACTTGTGATCAGATCAGTTCTCAAGGAACCACAGTCTCAGATTGTTACAGTATTAGACATGCAGGACAGGACAGAAAACCTAATGAAGACTTGGAGATATTTGGGGGATTACTTACCAACCAGCTCTTAATGGCTGTAAGGCTCTCATTTCCCAGGTTAGCCAGTCAGTGCTGTACTGACACCAAGTAAGCACGAGCAGCTCAGCAATAGCTCTCAGAGGCAAAGAACCTGCCTCTGCTGTGCACTGAAGTAGACCAAGCATAAATATAGCTGAGGCAAAAGTCCCTGGTCTGTATTTCAGCACATTAACCGCTTAACTCCGTAGGAATATCTATGTTCCCTCTTCAAGCTCAGCAGTCTTAGCTAAAAGTAAATTTCCAAGTTGCTTCCAGAAACATTCAGGAAACCTCACTTGTCTTCAGTTGAGCAAGCAAGCCTTTGGCAAGCACCACCTCGAAAACATTTTCATTTGAAAGGCAGAAAACTGTAAATAGATTGCAGCCACTTAAGAATCAACAGCCTTAATAAAGTAGGCATGTCTATTAAAACATGTAACTGGTAACGTACATTTAACTTCAAAGGTTTGCAAAAATAGACGTCTACCTAAAAGACATCTTTACACTTGTTTCATATACTTGCAATATTAATTCTAATGTGTGTTTCCCATTAAATAATTTATTCACAAATGCTTTTTATTTTTTTATTTTCATAAGCAGATTTTTTAAATTACTCATAGCCATAAAAGAATTCTGCCCTTCCTATTTTCTGTATAAAGTTTTTGGGGGCTCATTTTTATATTTGGTGAATATGACAGAAGACATACATTTTGCTCTGGCATATTCTTTGACACTGGTTCATGCTTTTTTTTCAGTTTCTTGGACATTTTTAAGTTGTATGAAGTATTGCAGATGAAAAAAAAATTCCAAGCCATTTTTTCCCTCTAAGTGGCAAAAAACCCCTCTAAATCACACAGGCTCAGTTTTAACATGAAGATATAACTGCCAAGTTTAATTCATACAAAACACCTATATTAACATTTTTAAGAACCAAATATGACCCAAGTGCAAAAAAGAAGGGATTTTGTTCAATTGACTATTTGTAAAATAAGTAAGAAATCCTGTAATACAATGAAAGCCCCTTAACTGCTGTATACATTCAGATGTGTCTTTTGTTCATTGTGTCTAGACAGGATACATGCACATAGGAGTAAACTTGCCTACAGTTATGGTTTGTTGGTTTTTTGTTTTTTATTTAGAAGCTGAAAATTAAGGTCATATACATTTACTCTCTATTTAGTCTACAAAGGCAAAGTACACCATTTCTCTTCCCAGTTACAAGAACTACCTTTAAAGAAAATAAAAAACCCAACCAACTTTAATATTCTCTGAATTCTGATCTCTGGCAGTCATGGAGCACTACCTGCAAGTACACTGTAACAAGTAAGGCAGCAACAAATCATTCTGGTTTAACTCACTAAGTTACATTTAACATGGCAATTTTACATAATCAATTTTCAGATAATGGATAACTAGGCAATAATGAACATGTCCTATATACCGGTGCTCAAACACTTTATACCAGCTGAATAAATATTTTAATTGCAAAACACAGGCCACATTTAGTTGGTTTTGTATTAGCATGAAAGAAGCAAACAAGAAATAAAGAGGCTAAATTGTGTTTGCATTGTCAGACAGCATTCAAAAATATAAAGTCTAAACCTACCATTTTAATAATTCTTTTCAAACATAAAAATCCATTAATAAGCAAAACATGTCAACATATTAATCAAATATTTCATAGCCGATCTAAAGTTATGCAGTGTTAAATTTTATTTTTTATGGTATCACATTCACCACTGATATGCTCTGCAACAGATAATACATTCTGAATTTTTCTTTGTTTATTAACAAGCCCTTGTAATTAACTTCCTTTTAAATCATAAGTATGATACTATTTTAATTTCCCTCACATTCTCTACCCTATCATTTGGAATCACATTAAGCTGACTCTTAGCAGGCCACCTGGTGTAATTCTATGACATTGAAGGGAGCTGTTCTGGTATGCAGGAAACACTGACAGTCTTCTGTGCTGAAATCCATTTCTCTAACTGATGACAGAACTGGGGGAAATTAATTTTTGCTATTCACAAATACCTGACAGGTTTAATGTAAATGTTTTGAAAAAGACCTCAGCATATGCTGGACATACATTATATATGCAGCAGTGCACTGGAATATTGTATTTCCAACCTGTTCAATTTCTAGATCACTACTGCTGAAACTGTTGAAATTTCCCAAATTACTTCCATATTGTAGTTTTCTGTCTATATATCTAGACAACAACAGAGGACTCCATAAAGCCTTTCAGTTCCTAAACCCAGTTACATTTAGGACAATCTGTTTGATAGAAATACCACAGAGAAATACGTACTGTACCTTGCCTGACGAATTAACAAGAAAGGAGTTGCTTATGTATGTGTGATCAGAGACCAGAGGGAATTCCACTACAAGCCTTCATGACCAAGAACACTTTCTCATGAAACACAGAATATTTTGTATTCCTAAAGCCATGCCAGCAGCCTTAACATTACTGCTAATCCCCCATCTCCACCCCTTTCTTTTAAGCCATAGATGCAAAAATACTGTTATTTACAAATACTGAATACAAGACACTGATTTTTTCCTAAAGCTAAAGAAAACAGGGATTTTTTTAATGACACAGACTTTTGATTCTAACTTAGTACAGCCAAAGAAATTTACCAAGTGTGGAAATTCATTACCTGTGTATCTTCATGGGTATGTCTATATGTCAGCATCTGTTTTGAATTTGGACACACCTGGTCCCACATAAAACAGCAGCAGTGCCCCAAAAAATCATCATGACCAACAAATTATAATCACACAGAAATGAAAAATATATTATATTATAGTATTATAATATATTAGCCAGCAAACAGAATTTATGACTGACAATTATTAACCATAAATTTAATAATTTAATTAAATTTTAGCCACAACTTAGGGTGTAACAATCTAATTGTTACTAGTCCTGATTTTAATTGACAACTCCATCTATATTGTGTTAAAAAAAATCTCACCCTATTTCTGTATTTCGCCTAAGTTCTAACTAATTGTTGGATATAGCCCAAACCCTGGAACAACACATAGTGGTACAACTAAAGATAAATTGGAAGGTAAGAATACATAGATTAAAAAAATGTATTTTGATTGATCAGAAAGAAAAGTCCTACAAGCAAGATCAAGTATAACTTTACAGAATAATTTCTCAATATAATGTCCAGTACATGCAGTATTTAAAAATCTACTTTAGTAGTCTGTTTTAATAGACTATAGCCTAGTAGTCTCACAATATTAAAGTATAACAAGAATACGAGACTTAATTTTTCATCACATTAGTATTGTGAACACTCTTCTTTTGTAAGGGAAGCTGTAAAAACTTCAACAAGGAATATTATAAAATACTTCAGGATTTCAAGAAAATTCTGGATTATTTCTCAAGTGCTCTACCTAGAGGAATAAATACCTCTAGAGATGAAGAAGCTGCTTTCCTAACTCAGATCAAATGAAAATGGTATGACACCTGTAAACCAAAGTACATTTATGTTAAGTGAGTACAATTGAACTAACTGAAGTGCCATTTCAGACCACAAGTTTTTGGAGAAAAAGAACACAGCTTCCCTTCGGTGCAATTTATAGCTGCGTTTGCAGTGAGAGATAAAATAATGTTTCGCTCCCTCCTTAGCAGCTTTGTGATACTTGCAATTGGTTGTCAGTCAAAGACAGTCCAGTTTCTGGTGATAATAACCTGTGTAAGTGGCTTCATATCTTTTTGTTATAAAGAGTGAACTTTAAATAGCTCAAAGCAAAATGCCATTCTGTAACACATTTCATACAACTTTTTAATTACTTAAACGTAAGTACACACACTTTTTAATAACAGATTTTTCTCTGCTTCACTTGCAAAAACACGAAAAACCGAAAATTTAAACTCTAAATATTCAAATATTTAGAATAATGTTAGAGTAACTGATTTTCTTGTATCATATTTGTTCCACAAAGCTTGAAGAATTTGGCTCTAAAGCAATTAAATCAGGTCAAGCAGAATCAGCCCACACTTATTCTTCAACAGAATTCCAACCAAGGCTGGAAAAAAGTGACTTGCTTTTATCATTGGAAAATATGAAGTTATTGGCCAGGCAAAAGGAGGCCCAACCTGGCTTCCCTTGAAGGCATTTGTCCTCAGCCATTAGTGCAAAATTGCCCTCTTGCTTCTGGTGCATTAGGAGGTGCAGTGTGTCACAGAAAATTAGGAGTTGTCATGCCTGCACACTAACTCCAGTCAGAGTGGGCAGAAGGAACATGCCTAGCAATTCCTGGAAAACCTCGATATTCTCAGGTTTTACTGAAATCTCTCTCTTAGGCAGAAAAAGAGAACCTGTCCAAAAGGAAAGCTAGAATATCCCAGCAGTCCAAATTTTCAGGAATATGTATACCTGTGGTAAACACTAGCAGTCCCTATTGGTCGCTGTAGGGAAACGGTGAAAAAAACGCCATCTTCTTCACGAGAGCACAGCATGAGAGTGCAGGGCCAGGAGTCAAAACTGGCACACACGTTTCTGATTTTCACTGAGGAAAGTTCATCTTCAGCATGGGAACATATTTTCACAACATGTAAATAATACAGTGAACTGTTTTTATTGTATGATTTTGTATTGCTTTAGTAAGTATACAAAAACTTTATTAATTACTCATGAGGAAGAAAATCACCAAAGAACTGCACAACTGTCATCAAGGCAGGTGAGCTTTATCAGATCTACTCTGTAGGACGGTTAATGGAACTATACAAATGATCACAAAAAAAGGAAAAGCTACCTTTTGGGAAAAATTTTTCTATGTCAGCTTTTTGGTTGTTTTTTTTTCTGCATTTAAACATTTTATCTCATTGGCTATTGGCCAATAACCCAATTTAACTCACTAAACCTACAGAAGGATAAATATTTAATTGCTGAACAACTACATCCACTGGCTTCTCTGATTCAGATTAGTAATGTTTATAAGCTCTCAGCCAAGTTGATCTAAACCACAGATGACTTAATTATCCTATTTAATATCTTTATATGTTTTTCATACTCCTTCATGTTATACTGTCAATAAAATTATAACACATAGGAAAAATATCATATACAAAAATATTCAAACCAATAATAAAATGTTCATCTTAAATGAAGCAAAAATGCCAGTGACAGTGCATTTTCCCAAGTATTCTCCATCACTCCTTACATTCCTAGTCAGTGTCCTACACAGCAAAACCTCTCAATTTGTTTTCTGAACTACCAAGTGTTCCAAGACTACACTCCCATTTGCAAGGTCTCTGCACAAGCTGGGTCCATTTCGTCTGAGCATATTTGAGGTAGCTAAGGGTTGTATATCAGAAATTAAACAACCCAATAGGACAGCCGAGAATACATGCCCTTACATTTCATTATATTATGTTATCGTTAAAAGAAAAAAAAAACAAAAAAATCTACATCCTACTGAAGTCTGTCAGGTTATGAAAACAGACCTCACTGTATTTTTTATGATGGTTTCAAACACAAGATCATCAATGTTAGTAATGTTTATAATTAAAGCACTTGTGGAGAACCAGATTCCTGATATCCTAATAGTCATTCTGGAAATAACCTTTAATAACTACAATGTGTTTTTCAAGAAATAACCTTTAATAACTATAATGTGTTTATCAAGAATTTCTGAAAATAGCAGGGTAATTTCTTCAAAGTACGTCACACAATGACTACAAGGAAGACTTACATACAACAAATTTTAAAGGAGCAATGCAAATAAATGCATGCCCTGACCAAGTTTGAGATAAAAACACACAAAAAAAAAAGAGAAACAAAAAATTAAAATCAACTGGCAGCATGTAGACAATTAAAACCAAATTAGCATAACTTTATGTTCACGTTTTAAGACAAACATCATCTTTTCATTATCAAATGAATCTCATTAATTCTATTAACTCCTAGGCAAGCCATAAGATACATCTTCCTTTTTTATTTGATTAAGGTATTCTAACAAAACAGTGTTCTTCAGAAAAGGTGCTGAAAGGAAGACATCTGTTCTGCTTTTCCCACTGATTCAGCAAGATGTAGAATCCTGGTCCTCAGACAAGAGATAAGAAAGCTTTACCCAGAAATCATCCAATGGTACACTGAGCAACCATCACACTTTTGTTGTGAGCTTTCATCTGTCTGTGGACACAAGCCAGAAACGCCAACTCAAAACTGATTTCACCCTTTTTCACACAGCTAAGACTGGGGTGAGTTGTGCCTGTTTATACTTCTAATGATGCTCTATCCCCCATTTTCTTTGTAAGCTCCCTTCTCTTAAGAGACAGAGCACAGTCCAACAGGGTTTTATCAAACAAGCTAACTTACTTTCAGAAAAGAGGAAATGCCCTCGCATACATCATAGCTGGTGAAAGTAATAAAAAAGCTTATGAATTCATTATAAATTTTCATGGAAAGTTAGTACTGCCACCCAGGGAGGATGTGAGTTAGGGCTGGGCAGTCCAAGACCCTCATGACATGAAGTTTCAGAACAGCAATGGATCACATAGTATGAAATACCTTAGGGTCTCTCCCAGAAGTGGCATCATGCTGCATCCCCACAGAGGTGTCCCACATAGCTCTCAGATACCTCTCTAGTATGAATCAAGGTCTCTGCTTTGTCAGACAAATGCATTCCACCTAACTCAAGTGTTCTCCTTGCTATTTATTTCTTAAGCCAAGCCAATTCTGTCTAGCAATTTGAGTTCCATATTCAACTCTTGACAACTGCAAAGACCTTGGGATTGTCCATCACAGGATTTCAAAGTTATTTCCTGGGATGGTCAGGTTCCTGGCTTGCCTTTAGCTGCTATGCCTCACAATCATCATGCAGACATGTAATAAAACTAATGATTTCAGATAACTGTTTTTGAGGGTTTATTTTGCCAAGCATGACCACAGTTTTTTACAAACAACAGAATGCGTTGCATGTACCTGCCTACCTGTACATGACATGCTTAACCCACTGTTAGCTCACCTGCATCTCTCCCTTCCCTGTGCACTTCTCTTTCAAGCTCTCAAAACTGAGGATCAATAGTGACTTTCCAGGATGATCTGACAACTCACAGTGGTTCATTCACATGATTCTGAAGGACAGACCAAGTAAATTCAGGCCAGAGCTGGACTCCCTACTCTAGCACAGGCATGGAAACACCATATTTAACTGCTGTGGATGGTCATTGAACACAACATAAACATAAATGCCCTCCTTACAATAAGCCTCAATATTGCAGGATCTTTGAATCTTTTCTACAATTAGGCAAACCTCACACATTTTCTACTTAGTCAAATAAAATTTAATATATTGGAAATTTTGTGGAACAAAAATAGTATAAGTTACATAAAAGCCTACACAGGAACGTTTTCTTTTGTAATAATACACTCAATACCTTTTTCATTTCCATCTATTACAAAGAATCACAAAGTGGCGACACAAAACCACAGGAAAATGCTTTTCCCTTATCATTGGCCATAAACAAGGGGGGAAGAGGGAAGACAAACCATGGAAAAAACACAGGAAATCAAAAGAAAAGAAGAAGATAATATTCTTCTCACAATGGAATCTTAAACTGTATTTTTTTAGTAACTTTGCTAGAAAAGCACAAACCTCTCACCTGGAAGCAACATAGGATTCGTCTTTTCTTTCTTGCACATACATATGCATTGACACAGAGATATAGGTGAAACCCTAGCTCTAGATGTGGCTAATACAAGTGCAGAGTCTAATTTGAATGTAACTATTATTACATCTCCACAATAGCAAAAATTCCAAAGCATGATCTCCTTAAATTCACACAATGTATGAAAATTAATGGATTAACATTTCCATAATGCTTTATTGATCTATCTGGTTTAGAACACTACAGCTGTAATAGTTCGTTCTTAAAATATCAGGATCCCCCCAAAATTTTCATGGTAAGATAATAGCATTGTACATCAAATAGATAACATCCAGCCATATTTCCTTGCATTACTGAATCTCTCTCAAAGGACTGATTACTGTATAATAAAAGGTCTACCTGCTTCTCAGTAGCTGTGTATGTTTATCCACACAAGAAAAATTTTGGTTTGAGAATCAGCTGTGCAGACAGAACAAGCAGAAGGGATGTTCTGCAATGCTGTAGAACAGGGGAGGATCAGTCGATTTAGGCAACTGAATTACTCTTCCACAAGAGAGAAACTGCAGTCTCTTTTTGACAGGAAAAGAGGTTCTAAGAGGTTTACAAAAAACTTGCAAAATATGGCTTCTAAAACTGTTCGACATGAAAGGCATATTGGAAACCATACGATGGTGAAGAGACAAAACAATTGGTCATACTAACACCAGAGTACGAGCTATAGAGGAATAATAAAGTAATAAAGTAATTGGACAAACTGTAAAAGGAAAGCGACTCATCAGGCATTTGCCAAGAGATTGCAACACCAGCAGACAACCAGTCTAGAAAAGCATTAGTAAAGGGAAACAAGAATATATGGAAAAACTTATGAAGCAGCTGCAGAACACAAGGGCAACGCCAGGAGTACCAAGCCCCAAGGATCAAATGGTATTCACTCAGGAGTGCTAAAGGAATTCAAGAGGCAAACAGTGGAACTGGGGTGTGTAACCTTTACCTTCAATTGTCTTTACATCTGTCTTTATATATTGTCTTTACAAGTGCCTGACTAGGACATTAGGAAAAAAACAACACTCTCCGGCAAAGAGAAGTCCTGCCTCACAAACCTCTGTTGGAGACAAGAAGTCTAGAAATAGGAGAATTTCAGCTGATATAGTCCAGCTGCATTTCCAAATGATACTTCTGAAATAAAAACTGTAGTTCTCATGTAGATTAAAAGACAAAAAGTGTTATTAAGATACAAGATACAAAATACAAAATGAAATATATTGTAAGTTTGTAGAGTGATGGGAAGTGAACATATTACTTCAAGAGTCTGTCCCAGGGCACTGGAAAAGTTGTTGAAAATGCAGGTGTAACCAGGTTACACATGGTAATAAATACAACAACCAAGTGAAAAACAGTTGAATAACTAGAGGGGACTGATGACACTGAAATATTAATGGGACACAAAAATGAAAGCCAAAAACACAATGCAGACAAAAGCAACCCACAAAGCAAGCACAATCCTAAATTCACAAACAAGCAATTGGCCCAGAGCTGGCTGTTGCAAGATCAGGAGGTTAACATAGATAGTTCTGTAAAATACTTGGCAGAACACTGAACAGCAGGCAAAAAAACCCAACCAAACAAAAACCCCCACCAAAAACAAAAAAAACCAAACCAAACAAACAAAAAACCAAACCAAAACAAACAACAACAACAAAAAAAAAAACAAAACAAAGAGAAAAGAAAGAATTATTAGGAGAGGAGTATCTTTATGTCACTGTATAAACCTGCAAAGAGCTCACACCTTGACAGCTACATGCAATTCTGAGCCACCCTTTCAAACAAGTATATAGTAGAATCAGAAAAACATACAAGGGTAACAAGAATGACTGAAGGTCGCAATATGAGAAACAAGTAAGTAGACTATGACAGTTATTATGAAGTCCACACAGCCGTATTCTAGGGTATTAAATAGTGTTGCCACAACTAACTTAATGTAACTGTGTGTTGCTGTAAACATCTTACACTGTCACAAACAGCCTGGTCAGGAGAATGGGTTTAGAGTATGAAAATACCATGCTCTGTTAGATACGGAAATGAGAAAGAAATGAGAAATTTATGAAAAATATATGATGATTTGATATCATAAATAAAAAATCTTAACTACGTCCTAGTACTTAAATATTTTTCCTTAAGGAAATAGAGATATTTGTGGATGACAGATAACTTACCAAATACCAAAATATGACTGTTACAAAAATATTTTTTAATTTATCCTTGCAATACCACCAAGGCATTTCAAAAATGACCCAGTGCTTACACCAGGTGTTTTACACACACATGACAAAGAGATGGGTGATACCCAAGGAGCTAAATTCACAGTGTGCTATTAAAGAAGCCCAAAGAGCCAACCTATATCAATAGCTACATTACAGACTTTTAAGTTATTCATATAAAATATGAATACCTACTTCTGGATAAAAAGACTTACAGATTTCATATATTTACCAGATTTGGTCTATCCAACTTCTTTTTATTGTGTTTAAAAAAAAACCAAAAAATATTTCCTATTAAATAAGCTCAGCAACTGGCTTTGGGTCACTCAGCCTGTAAATCAGACTGATTATTTAAAATACTCTAGAAGGAAGAATACTGGCAAAACATGGAAGTCTCAGGTCACATCCTTTTTTAATGGATATCGTATTCTATCTAATCTACTGCCTCTAAACTTTTTCAACAGAGACCCAAGAGCAGGAATGCCAGTGGCAGTGATAGTCTGCAAGGATTGTATTTGTGGTACACTTATACATAAGGATAAAACAAAGCCAAATTGCATATCTTAACAACTTATACATTGCAAGATCAAAATGATACCCACAAATGATTTGCTGGCTAATTAATTTGCACTTTCCTAGCCCAAGCAATTATGGTAATACATCAGCAGTAACAAAATGTTAATATTGCATTTTCAGCTAGATATATCTAGCTGCAATCCCTAGATTTTGATAATATGCAGTGCAAATAAATATCTGTTTGCCCAGTAAACTTCTGGTCAAAGCCAGGTAGCATTGTGTCTGGCGGACTGGGATACAGTAAAAGAAAAATACAAAACAAACCCAAAAATTCCAAAATCTACAAGAAGAAAAGTATGTCCATACCTGTGTCCTAATACTAATATCAAAAAACCCCACCTAATTACATGTCTGGGATTTCAAAGAAATCGAGAATAATCCATGTAAGTGATTGAACGTTTACATTTTTATGACCTGTTCTTGTTGTGCACAGCACCTCTTGCTCACACTACTGACATCCAGGAGTGAGCCCTAAGGGAGCTGTTCTAAGTGAGGGTTTCTGTATGTCGCATTGAAAAGGAATACAAACTGACAGAAAAATAACTCAAAATTGCCATAAAATAACTGGTACCTCCCAATGCACAAGCAAATGACATGCACTTCAATGTAACACATTTCTTCTCATTTTGTGGTAAGCTAAAATTTACTTAATATTTGCATAAAATGTACACAAAAACCCCAATTGTGTTAAAAATGAAATTAATAAAGAAGTTTAAAATCCTTGATTTTATTCAATCAAATGCTGCTAGTTCTAAACCACGTCATTTGGCTTGTAAAAAAAATATTGAAGAAATTTGGGCTTTTTTATTGAAGTAATGGATGAATATATTAAAATTCTTTGTTTAGGACTTGTGTCTTTTTGGCACAGAATTGCACTGGAAAGCTGTCACAATGGGATTTGACTATTCCACATAATCCTTGATGTGGAATGTGATTTTCTACAGGCAGCTGCTACGCAAAGATCGAGAGCCAGAGAGAGCCCATCCACCACATGACTCCACCAGTAGCTACACATTCTTTGCAAGGTAAAAACACTGCATAGCTTCAAAGCACAGAAAAGCTCTGCTCTCCAGTGCATGGGGAGCGGTGGAAGAGTAGAGCAGTCCATCTCCAGGAAACCCTGCCATCCGTTGTGGATGATCTTTGGAAAATTAGCAAGATTCACCTATTATTTCTACAGTTCCACCCTTCTTCTCTGAAGTGTTACAAAAATTACTAATACTTACCCTAAAAAAGAACAAGTACAACCTCAACTATAAATTGATTTTCCCTATCCGGCCAAGCACAGGCAGCACCCAGATGCCTGGAGAGCAGACAGACCACAGCGCTGTGAAGGGAGAGCACACATGGCTAACACAGGACTGCAAACAGGACAACTGCCTGAGACTAGGCAAGAACATACCTCATCTGCAGGCAACACGACTAATGCTCCCAACGACAACAAGGCAAAAAAAGTTTTGATGTAGCAATGGTTTTTGAAGTATATAACAGGAACTCATATATATCATCAGGAATATCAATGAATGATGACACAGACATGAAATCTGGTTACTTCTTTGTCTTAGGCTTTCTCAAACAGAACTTGTTGCTTCATATTAGAGGCTCACTGAGTCTGTTTAAATCAATTTATTCCTATTAGTCCATTCTGAGTTTCTGAAAACACTTCCAACTCACTTGTGTGGAGCAACTGATTCAGAGAAAGTAGAAGCAGAGGCAGAGAAAGATATTCACCTTCTAGAATAAAGGAAAGACTCTAAGCATGAGGCAGGAGGCAGCTGAGGTTTACCCAGTGTAAATAACATTTAATTTGTAAGAGTAGCATCAAGAGACATGATCTTTCATCAGTGAGCACATGGTTTTTGCCTGAGGGGAGTGAGTATTGCATTTGATTCCAGGCTTGTGACCAGTCCTATCATCAGAACTTCTGCCTCCTCCAGTTTCATAATTTCATTCCCTCCCAAATTTAACCCCAGAGGATTCTGTCACAGTGAAATTCACTTCAGTGAATCAGTGGAATAACAGGACTTTTACAGGCAGGTATCTTCAGCCGTAACTAAATTTTCAACCAATCATCACTGCTTTCCATCTCCTATTTGCCCAACAATCAGGAAAAGAAATGCCATACAGGCCCTGGAAACACACATTCACAGTTATGAAATCATTCACAATTACTCCCTTCAGAAACAAAAAGACTGTTTACTGAATCACCAGCAGTACTGATGCTTTTCCCTGGTCTTAAAATTAAGAGCCAGATATGGTTAAGGGAAAAAGGGTTTTTACCTCGGTATTTAGTAAGGATACTTATGGTGCACCACTTTGCCAAGGTGGAATGCGCCAAAATGCACACACACAATAGATCGCATATGCAATTTATAGACCTTGCAAATTAGCGTATCTATCAAAGATTCCCCAATGAGAGGCTTGAATGATTAGCGTGATATCCCCCCATCCTGAGGAATTCCCCCCTGGATGGGCCTATCTTAGTTTACAGGATGTGTTCTAGAGAGGACCTTGGTTTCTCAGGATAGCGTAGGGCTTTCTGGCCTCCAACTGCAAGGCCTCCAAGATGTTTGGTCTCCTGGCCTAACAGAATATTAGGACTATGCTAAATTATCAGACTCAAGGAATTACAAATATGCATGCTAAAAGCACTGAGGATACATAAAAGCTATATAAAAGGGTATATAAAAGGTATATAAAAGAAAAGGCAAAAACATCATAATGGCATCAGTACAACAACTGCATCCACTGGAACTTCACTGGACCATCATCCTAAGGAAGAGATCCTTGATAATTGTAAACACCATAAGTACTCCTACTGTACTTCACGTACATGAGTTTCCACCATCTATATTTGCACCACATATCATTTACACACAGCTCATTTGAAAGCCTAGAACCACAAACTGTTTTGCAATGTCTTTAAAGAAATGACATCTCAGATGCTGAAAATTCCTCAGTGTATTATACCTTTGAGCAGCTACGCAGAACTCAAGATGTGTAGCGAATAATGTAAGTGTAAACATGACATTTATTGTAGGCACAGATTGGTGAAACTACAAATAAAATAATTTGGGATTAGGGAAATTCATATCATGTGAACTACAGGAGGCAAAATGGAATGAAAAATTAATCAGAAAGATGATGAGAAGGTCTGTCACAATAATATTGCATATGCACAAGCTGGTCAGTAGCAAAAAGGTGAAATACAGAGAAAAGATGATCAGATTTCAACCTGGAAATGAAAGAGAAGATATAGAAGACAGGTAACATCTTTTTCTTCAGAGCCAGATGATTTGTTGCATATTTAACAATAAAGGAATTAACTCCTCTGCAGCCTAAGCGAGCCCACAACTTCCAGAAAATTTCTACACCAATTTAAACTTTACAGACCCTATGATCAACCTATAATCAGCAACATGTACACATGTACCTCTTCAAAACTTGGCATTCTTCAAAATAAATTATTCAAAATAAAGCAAAAGGTCTAGCCACAAGACATTGCTAGATTTGCTCAGATGATTGAATCCAGCTAAAGAGACTTTATACCCAAAGGGGATGCTTCTTTGAGAACAGATCCCTTCTTTAATCAGGCCATCAAGTGTCATCTCCTTTCTTACCACAAAAAGAAAGTCTCAGTGAATTTACACTCTTCCTTGTCCTGTGTGATACCTGTTGAAAACTACTCAGAAAATAATTTAAAACTAAAAACTTAAAACTGAAGGCAGTTGATGTCTTCCAAATTTTCCCAGTATTAAACTGCAAAACTTGACACAGTAAGAGAAATTTTCCCTACAACAGCATCGTCAAAAGTCACAGATTCTTCACCATACTTCTTGCAATGTCCCAAATTTCAATAACAACTGATTGAAACATGTAAAATATGTCAAAGAAATTACAGCATATCAGAATAAATTCACACTGACAACTGATAAAACCCATTTACCAACAGGAAAACATTTTTCACCAAAAAGAAAAAAACACCTCTCTCCTCTCAGTCTTGATTATTAAGGAATTCATGTACATTACCTTGGAAGAAGAGACTAAGATCTAAAATTCATAACTTTCCTGGAAAATAGAAATAATAAATTTTGTAAAGATGTTGACTTTATAGTATTTCCTTATGTCTGACTTCCCTCCATTCTCTCAGCATGTCAGAGGCATAATTACCAGACTATCTCTGTATCCCAAAGCTCTAATGACCTGATCACTTTGTTAGGTTCCACCTCCCATTTTTACTTCTTCCTTTCAGATTACCTCGCTGATTTACATAATTACATTCACTTCAGAGTAACCATTTATTCTAATTTGTATCTGTTTGAATTTTGCTGCTGCTTCTTTTCCAGGAGACGGCTTGTGCTCCTAAAAGTTTGTTCATTTCTTCCAAACACATCACATGGTCTAATGAAGTTTATTAACTTATAAAAACAAACATTTTGGTAAGCACATTAGGAAGATTATAGGGAGCCAGCAGTGTGCCCTCTCAGCAAAGGAGGCCAGCTGCATCTTGGCCTATATAACTACAAACACACACAGTGGATTGAGGGAAGTGATTGCCCAGTGTTGGGCAGTGACAGAAAGACACTGAGGAACTGGAGCAAATTCAGTGGGAGGTAACAAAGTTGGTCAGGCAGCTGGGCACAAACCCTGTGAGGAGAGGGTGCTGAGGGAAGGGGGGTTGTTCAGACTGGAGCAGACAAGGACAAGAAGTCATCCAGTATCTCCAAGGTTATTATCCAAGGAAGTATACCTCCAAGGAAGTTGGAGCCAGATTCTTTACAGCAGTGCACAGCAGGAAGACAAGAGGCAATTGATATAAATTGAAACTGGAACTCCTTCAAATGGAAGGGAAGAAAAAGCTTTTTCATCGTGAGGACAGTCAACCATGAACCAGGTTGCCCTGAGAAGCCGTGTAGTCTTTATCATTGAAGGTATTCAAGACCAGACAGGATAAAGCCAAGAGCAACCTGGTCTGGTCTACATAACAAGACCTTTGAAAAAAGTGGTTGTGCTACTTTTATCTCCCATTAAGTTCCTGTAAGATAAAATACATGTACATAAACCAGTTATTGATTGTTTCTTGACTATTTGGTATGCAACTTGAAAGCCCCTAATTTCTAGGTTTGCAGAAACACTGAACACAGTGGCACACAACTGAGCATAAACTGGTGTTAAAGAGAGCATGGAGTGGTGCATGACCACAGAAAATATGTTACAAATAGGACAGCTGGTATTACAAGGTACTTTGGATCTCAATCTCTCTCTGCCCAAGTTTCAAAGCTTTAAAAGAAAGAAAAACATCAACTTGTCGACAAAAATACTGTGAAATAAATGAATGTAATTTTAGAAAGTACTCAGGAGACTAATTGTCTGTAAAAAGCCCATTTGAAATTAACAATTCTATGTACGGAGGAGAGTCTGAATAACTATCAATAAACAAAGCATGAGTCTGTGCTCTAGAAATTAGTATTTTATCAAGTGTTTTGCTTCATAAGCAAAACATGTCAAAACAAAGAAAACAAAGCAACAATAATGCTTCATGATTCAAGAAAAGCTAAAAAGTAAATACCATAAAACTAAATCAATACAAGCTATCACAACATTCCGAGCCACAAAAAAATATTCACAGCACAGTGCTCCATTTGGTACAGACAAAGCAAACAAAAAACTCTAAGCATTTCCTACCTGCTTAAAGTGCAAAAGTAAGCTACCACTGTACTTTTTAAATTGTAGTGAGGATAGAAAATTATAGATGAAAAAACTACAAATATTATGCTTGATGCTCAAATATAAAACAATAATTTCCTTGGAGTACTAGTTTAACAGGCTATTTTGGTTCTGCATTTTTTACAAGGCAATTCTGACAAAGATTAGACTACGGAGTGAATAGTTGAAGGGTTATTAACCCCAAAGAGAATTTACTCTAAATACCCTTTAACAGTATGTAGATCACTATTCCAGTTCAGGCAGACATCACAAGTACACTCTTGTGTACATGGCTTTTGAGGGATAAGAGTGGATAAGCCACTTCATCTCAGGATGGAGGAAAGGAAAGTAGACAGTCACTTTTCCAAACCCATTTACATCCTAAAATGGGCAATAGAACAGTTCTGCTGACACTCAGAGATTTAATACAGACCAAAAGGTAAGATGTCACAGTGCTTATCTTCCAGTTTTTGGTAATGCTATGTAATGTCTCAAGCTAGAGCACCATCTTTAATTGCAGTATCAACATTAAATTATAAAACCATTTAGCAAAGGGCAGTCCCTACAAGAGAGTTTGGGGTTTAACATTCAAAATGAGAGGCGAGAGATGAAAGAATACAACTGTTGAAGAGCTTAGAAAATGGAGCACAACAAAAAGCAGAAAGTGCTCATATAAAACCAGTCCAACACAAATAGAAGTCATACTGCCAAACTCATTGGCCTCTAGATCTGCCTCCAAGTGACTTAAAGTTACAAAAGCAGAGCCAAGAAATATAGTGCAGTTGTCAGAGTCGCAAGCCCGTGCTTCACTTACTAGACCCACTATCCCAGTTAACTTCCCTCCTGGAAAATGTCTGGAGTCAGGGGAAAGCAATCCACAGAAATTAGTTACTGTCAGACCCAAAGACACTGCCTTAAAGGAGAGCAAATACTGGTAAAGCATCCCTTTCAGGTTTTTGTATCACGGGACAAATCAATCACTTGGAGCTACTTCAGTCTTAGAGCCCTTCCTCAGAAGATAACTACATGAGACAAAGCAGTGAATATTCTTAATTTTGCAAGCAGTTAAAGTCACACAGCAGGTTTTTTTTCACAAGTTTATTTATGTCTACTTTATATAAAACTAGTAGCCCTGGAGTCACTTGATTTCCCATGCCATATTGTAGGATTTGACACTTACTTACAGATTTCTGATGTTTCATTAGAAAGATTTCACTAATTTTAAAAACAGTACCTACTTCAGGGCAACAACTTATCAAGGTCAGCTCAAATCAATAGTTTTAATACTTTAACACGGATAATGCTACATCTAACTCTCAGATAACATTGTTCACATCTAATGCATGTTTAAAACCGATCCTTCTGCTTTCAATGACAAAATGGAATTACCAACTCTTCCAATTGTTATCAGCTGTTCTCTACTTAAAAAAGACAGGTTTCTAAACAAGAAAATTATTGCTATGCTATAATTAAAAAAAAAGGGAGGAATATTTAGTGGAAATCAGATTCATAAGAGGACTCATCATAGCATGTGGATTTGTACAGTCATCGAGGAACCACCAATTGAAAGAGAGGGGAGATACATCTGACCTTAATCTACTGCACAACACCCTTCATCTGCCAGAAATTTTCCAATATCTAGTATGGACACAAAAAGGAAAAGACACGCTTATGAAAAACAAAGCTTGCTACAGCAATACAATACAACAAATTAATAAACAAATACGCTGTGCAGTATTTAGCTGCTCAAAGCTTTACTGAAGTTAAGACAATAATGTTTGTTGTCAGCATCAATGAGCAGGTTCTATATTTATTTATGTTCTCCTGCTCTTTAAAGTAACTTATTATAATCTTAATAATGAAAAAAGGGAGATACAATATATTTTCCCTGGGAACACAGCAACTGAACCTTATCTTTCACTGAATACTAGTTACCATAGCATGTGCTTGTACTTCCTGTGATACAGTGACAGCCCCCTCATTGCCATCTTCCTAAACAGAACATGCCTGGTGACTGTGTCCATTGCCAAACCCGATTTTGTTCAGGAAAATTAGAAGGTAGCAAAGAAAATCACCACATGAATATATATACATACAGAAAAATCCATGACCAACATGATAAGGTGGTATCACGGCAGATTTTAAGGGAAAAGCACATCTCAATTTACTAGAACTCTTCAGGTAGTTTAGCAAAAACGTATAAGAGAAAAATGATAGACCTATCTTGGGTTTTAATGTCAAATAAATAAAGTTAAGAAGATATATTCAAAGATTAATTTAATCACAGCAAGCAATGAAGAAAATCACTAGGAAGAGTAAAATAGACAAAATACATGTAAGAACTTACTATTTCAAACTATACAGAGCCAATTCCAGGAACACAATATAGGAGACAGAATTATAACAAATCATCTGTTTTACAATGTGTAAGATGAAATACAGCCACTTTCCCAATTATTATTGTCATAGATTTGTTCATTCTATGGAAGACAGAAGAAATACAACATATTTACAAGGAGCAGATTGATTCAGATCAGACGGAGCTAGGGAAAAATGTGAAAAATCCCAAAAGAATGCATCAACAAAAAACCTCATGTTAGCATGTCCATACTAATTCTGACATATTCAACATTACCCCTGTTAAAAGAAGTTGTGTTGAGATATACATAGTAATTATATTAACACTGGAATTCTCCAGAAAAAAAAATTATTATTGTGTATAACTTGTAAAAATACCTATTTAACACAAAACAGAGGTCAAAAGAACAAATGGAACATTATCTTTTGCTAACAGCAATCTATGATATAGTAGATTTTCAAATATTTTCTCTACTTGAACCTGACTCACACTACTAATAGGAAAAGTCCACAAGGACGATGCAAATTGTAAGGGAAAAGGAGTGGGATCTGAACAAGAGCTGTTTAAAGCATTTTCACTCTGTCTGGAAAGGAAAAAACCCACAAAACTGATTTATATAAAGCAACCAGTAATACATAGGTTTGTTTGGGCAACTTATATTTGAAAAAATATGAAGAAAAATGGAAAAAATAAAACCAATAGAAATGTCTTAAGATAAAGGGGAAAATATTTTTAAATAAGATAACAATGTATTATTAGGATGCAAAATAGAATATTTTTCACAAAATAATAAATATATCTACATCATATGTACACGTCCCATACTGAATAAAAACATAAAATGGTATAAACATGCTTATATTTCATTTGGGCACTCCCAAATTATCAGCCACTACCTTAACCAATGTCTGTTTGGGATGAACGCTACAAAACATTCCTTTCAGAACCTGCTGTGTTGCACGAGAAAGAAAAGAGTACAGCTGAGCAGCACTGACTGGAGTTCCGCAAGGCAGATCCCAGGATCTGTCCGTGGTACACAGCTGCCATGTCCCAGTGATTGCAATTTAAAGGGCTGAAGAAACACAAGACTCTTGGGAAAATTATTATTTCTTTCTGTGGCCATAGACACTGCTCAGCACTGTGAGAAATAAACACTAGTGAATGTAAGAATTTATCATCTGAGTAAGGTGCACACAAGTGTGATATTTCTTTGTAGGGATTTCACTTTTACACTGTTTTATTATCAATCTGCACTTCAGGAACATCCTTAAATAGAAGCCATGTAAAACAAATATGGAAAACTACTCTGTAACATAATCCATGGTTAAATGAGTTAAATGAGGAATGCCCTGTCACTGGATGTGCAAATAAATCCAGCAAGTATTTAGACAATTTAAGGAAGATACATCAGTAAAACTATTAAAACCATAACATAGGCACTATCTTAAACTGAGGAAGTTCCTAAATCACAGATTCACAGAAGCCAGGGGAATGCCTCAGAGACACAGCACGCTGGACCTTTTCTCCTTCCTGGAGAAACACCAATAATCACTCCAGATAATGAGTTCCTTTCAGGCCCATGATCTGATACAGTCCAGGGGTTCTTCTGGTCTTCTACTGGCCACTGCCCAAACCCCAAGAAGATACAGGGTCTGCATTACAGGCAGTAACAGGTATATAGCATTAACTATAAAGGCAGAGGAAGAGAGGGAGAAACCCATAAATTTTATAATGAACATATACTCTTCCAAATAAAGGAACATCACAATTTTTTCCTTAGTCTCATGAAAGCTAATTTCTTGTAAGAAGAACTGAAAGAAAAGAGACATTGCCTCTGGATGACAACGTAGAAGAAGCTGTATGATGACAGGAAGGAGAATTTACTTTCTCACACTGAAAGCACTAACACTAGAGAACTGTGTTACTATTGGAAACAAGATACAGGTACTGGAGCATAGTTCAGAGTAACTGTACTCACACCCCTTTGCTGATGACCTGGTCCACCTTTCTATTTCCACCAGTGTTCTATGCAAACCAGTAATTCACATCAGTTCTCTTGCAATAAAAACACCTTTGGCACATGAAGTTAGAGTCAATGACAACAATGAGGGATGCCTGAAACCCATGGAAAGTGCTGACAGTGAAAAAGAAGGGGAGGGGAGGAAGGGACATTATGAAAACAAAACAAAAGCAGGGAAAAGTTGTTAAATTAACTTACAGTGATATTCCAAATAGTACTTTATGCACTTTGCAAGAAGTCTTCCCTGGATTTATACATTAAAAGTACACCAAATGCAATCACAGTGTTTGAATCTAATTATGTAACATCTCTGCAATAGCATTCTGTACAATTCAGAAATTTGCCAGTTAAATTCAAAAGTAGTGCTAACATCTTGGGCTTCTTCCCCAAACTGTATCTTGATTTTCATGATCGCTTTGCAGAGGTAACAGTTCTTTTCTTTCCTTCCAGTACTTTCCAAAGGACCAGGCTTTGAGTCCTGAGGAACACTCTGAAGGCATTGGGAATTCTGAGGCTGCACCTACATACATACACACGCTGGTTTAAGTGAACTGAACCTGCCAGCTGTCCTCACTCAGCACACTGGTATGACGTTTGTGAAGGAGGTTTGCTGTGTTGACTTGGATTCTTTGCAGAGAAGACTCAGTCAGAAGCTCCACTTCAGACGTGCATCAAACGTACTGCAATAGGAACATAGGGTTCCACACCAGTAACTGGTTCCTTGAACAACTTCAAATCACACCTCTGGTGAGGGCATTTCATCCAACAGTCCGAACTGAAACTAGTCTGAGGTAGAACCCCTAACCTAGACTGCTACAGTGCAAGCATGTAAGCCTCAGCACCAACTGCTTTGATCTAATGATCTGCTTCCACTTGCCAAACTGGTTGCTTCCACTGACATAAACTGAGTGCTCATCGCCACTCCAAAATGCTCTACAGATTTCAAGTCATGTGCTGTAGTTCTCAAAACTAAAACCCTCCTAGGTACAGAGAAATGAGTGATTGACATTCACATAAAGAACAAAGCACACAGCAACAACTATTTTGTTTCCTGTCATTGCTTACACTGAAGAACTAAAAGAAAAATAAATCAATTTTTTGGGGGAAATTCTGAATCAATTTGTTATTAACATAACATTGCTTATTCAGGTAATTACTGGTTAATGTTTAGCAAAGAACAATTTACAAGATGAAGAAGAATAATTAAGAAAATAATCAATGAAAATTAACTAAATATCCCTAAAATATTGCCAGTTATAGTCATTGTCAATATGGAAGAAAAGCTGTGCAGCAATTAATTACTGTTTTGAGTATCTGGAGAGTTTTATTCACCATTTCATACATTTAAAATTTTACTTTTCCTTTGTGTCTCAGTAAGAGAGGAATGGTGTGTATGCTCAGCTCCAGTATGTAAGAAGACAAAAACCATGGAGAGGTCCTGATCCTGCACACCTGATTCATGCAGCAGGCCCACAAAGTCTGCCGAACAAAGCTACTGCCACAAATATGTCAAACAAGATTTGACTAATAAATTGCTTCAGTGCGGTGTCATTCTGTAAAACATTTTTCAGAGGTTTTAGGGACTATTTCAAAGCTATATATTAATTCTGCCCCTGATTGATGAATGATTCTATTTAGACAGTTCACTGAAAACAGTTGAACTTCAAAGGCCATATGAAATCATTTATTATCTCGCTTGTGATTTAGAAACACACCAGCTGAAAGTCTTAGTGCATACGGTAATAAGCAGTACTTCCCTACTTAAAACCCTACTTTTTCCTAAGGACAAAAAAAAAAAAATTTCCTTTCCATAAATTTAGCATAGAACTATCAAAAATCAAAACAAACCCCCAAATCTATAGTTACATTTTAAGCTGTTAATTTTATTACTTTTTACACACACTAAAACTGCTAAACATAGAAAAAAAGAGATTTATTTTTACTTTCTTACCTGTATAAGGGATTTAATTAATGATATCTGTCTATGAAATTTTACCTTCCAGTAATATTGTACGAACTACTAAAGTAGAGAAGTTTCCAACACAATATAGCACCTACACGAAAGCATGGCCTAGAGAACAGGTGAAGGTTTTAACAGTGCAAAACGCTAGCTAGACAAATGTTCCATCCTGAAAGAATATATTTATATATGTAGGAGGGTACAATAACATGTTCACACACAAAAAAGGGATCCATACTGATACAGGACTAAGCACTTTTAATTTATTGTTTCATTGTCATAGTAGAAAGTTCACTTCTAACTACTTTATTTGATATGACACAATGAGGTGATTCTACTCATTTCTTCTTAAGTAAGAGATAAGCTTCAATGATTTTTCAAAACAATTTGAACAAATTACTGGGTAAAGTACCTACCACGATAAAAACATAAAGGAAGAAACCCCTAGATCTTCAGCAGCACGGCATGCTATTTCTTGTACTGTGGTACTTCTGAAGAGAAAAGATCAAATTCAATTCACCTGTCACTTATACAAGGTGGGGGGGTTAAGTTAAAAATGAAAACAGCATAGCTACTTGCCCAATGGCATATAAAAGAAAATATATTTACAAGCAGCACACATTAATTCAGTTGGGGTAATTTAACTAAGCTATTCTGTTTATGAAGTTCAAATGGCAAGCTTCTCTCCTTCACTCTAGAGAACAAAAATGATTCAATGAATATGCTACCTCAGTTCTGAGGCATCTTCATGCAAAGCATTTGAAGTATAGCAATTATGTTAATAACGATTGCACCAAATATACATTTAGGTTAGAAAAACAACCTGGTTTCAGGCTTCTCAAAAGCAAAGCAATATTCTTTATTTTGCACCATTAAATCTTCTGATTATCAGACAAAAGCTTACACAGTAACACAGAATTTGCAATTCCAGTACTGAAATTAACAAGACTGGGGGTTTTTTGTTTTGTTTTGTTTTTTAATTCCCATCAGCTCTTTCCTTCTGGCTGTCCAACTGTATTTCATAGCATGGCACTACAAAATTCTGGCTCCCTTAAACCCTGTCTAGGAACAATATTAAAAATATAAGTTACAGACAAAGAACTAGTAAAACCTTAAGAGCCAACTGAAAAAGTAAGTGGCATTCTTCTTACTTATCATATTTCAAAGAGCAGCACTTTTTCGTAGAAAGATCCCATTAGCTGAGCTATGACATCTTTATTCTCGTACCTATAAATCACTCCATTGTTAACCTCCTAAACCGCAGTGACTGCTGCCACCTATGGGATCTCCCCAGGAGCGGTCAGGATTTCACTCGGCGGTTCCCTCTACCGGGGATGTAGGTCTGACAAATGTGCAGGCACTTTTGTTAACAGCAGGTGTCCCCACTCTTGCTGATGTTTTACCTCTAAGTCATCCCTTTAAAAGCATTTTCATGTTTCCTAAAATAAACTCCAACTTCTGCCTGGAGTCTAAGTAGTAGCAAGGTGATTTGAGATAGGAAATTGCAGCCCCTGAACTCTTAATTCAGTTCAATAAATGCAATTTTGCAGAAAAACAAAAATTCCCTTGTTGTTAGCACAATGTTATCTGCTGTGATGTATTAGCGGGCCCAGAGCCAAACAAGTTTCCTTCTAAAGCATAAGTTGAAATAAACCCAAGAAACTTTTAAGTAGGATAAGATCAGCTTTGTTTAGGCAATAGTTTCATCAAACACACCAATGCTGCATCAGAATAACCTTACAAAGAAGGTGATGAATGAAAAACATTAAAATACATACAATTTGAAAGCCCCAAGTGATATCAGACTCAGTAATATATGCACAAACATATGGACATACCCCTGGAAAAGCATTAATGTTTGCTGTTTAGCCTTTTCAAATCAATATATTTGACTTACTTAAAAAGCAAGCAATTGTGCAGAAAGTCAGTGCGCAGTTTTGTTTACTAATAAGAAGACAAAAGTAAGTTTTCCTATCCTTTCAGTACAAAAACTAGAAATACCTAATTTTACAAATATGTCACCTTTTTCTCTTCAGCCCCTACCCCCTCTATATTTAATCTCAGGGATCATAATTCTATTTAAATACACCACGGCATTCTTCCTCAAAATCCAAGAGATGGGCATGGATAAAAAATTATGGCAGAGCAAAAAGGCAAATTTAAACTAAACTTAATGTAGTTAGAAGCCTAGGTAAAGTAACATTACAGCAAAGAGACTCTCATAACAGAGATGCATTCTGTCAAGTAGAACACATCAAAATGAATAAAATACTGGGCACAGCTCTCCAAAAGGAATAGCATTAATGGGGAGATTATAGTTAAGCAGACATTGATTAGCATATACCACCCTGCTATCAGTTTGATTAGAGCAAATTAAAAAGAACATAATTTAAGACCAAGGTCTTAAAACAGGGGCATTATTAAAGTCAGAGTTTTGCAAAGCATAGATGTATTTATTGAGATTTGATACAGACGTAATTATTATTCAAAACACTCAGTACCCAAAAGAAATTACAAAAGCAGGAACGAAACATGAGAAAATACCTGAGAGACATTCCTAAGACATCAGTATCTCTTTGACTGGGCACAAACAATAGCACAATTTGTTCTCTACATATTCCCTCCAGGGCTTAATGATGATAGAGCTACAAGGAAACTGAAATATTGAAAAAAGGCAGACATGAGCATATACTTGGCCATTCAACACTGAGTACTAGAAATACTCAGCCTTTCTTTTGGTGTTGGGAAAAAACTATCCTTCCATCTCACTTGCCAAATTGTTTTTTTTAATTAGTAAGAAAACTACTTTATTGCCACAAACAACAATCAATTCATTTCCTATGCTAACACTTTTTCCACCTTTTTGTAAGAAAACAAAACTCAAAGTCATGCCATGACTGACTCTCTCCTGACTAGTTTAGAACACTAGACCTACAAAAAAAGATTAAAATTAACAGTCCCCACGTGCCTTCTGCCCCAATATAGCTCGATGTGGAGTCAGAACAGTGACTTCTCCTGCTGGTGGCAAGAGAAGTGCTAGAAATGCAGTCAAGTTGGGCATTTGTAGAAACGAGTGCAGGAGCTCCCTTTGGGCACATTAGATCTGCTTACCTGTACTGTCACATCTCACCAGCTTTGAGGCTTTTCTCTGCCTGCATCAGAGCAAAAAGGAACCTGGGTCTGCTGACTTAAGTAGGGCTTCTCCTTTCAGGGATATAAACTACTCCAAGATGTAGAGTAACCCAATGTAATGGTGGTTCACTGCCCAAGGAAGAGGTCTCTCTTCTCTTTCTACCCTTCACATTCCTGTCCAAACAATACATTCCAACTACTACGCCTGCACTAGATTTGGTGATTCTGGGTTGTACATCAAGATCAATGGAAGGCTAATCCACAAAAAAACCAACCAAACAAAAAAGCCCAAGAAACCTCCCCCAACCTACATTCGCCTCTCCTACCCCCCAAAAAACCCCCACCCCTATTTTGCCTTTAGATTCATATACTGACCAACTCCACAGACACGAAAGTGTTTTGCCCAACACAAGACAGGGGACAGCAGCACAAGGCCAGCAGAGAGGGCAGGAGAGCAGCAGGCAGTTAGACCAAGCACTGCATGAAGCTGATACACAATATCACTTCAAGAGAGCATACCATTCTTCTCTCCTCTCTTCCCCTAGGATAACATCATGGAACCACAGCCTGGCCTCTTCAGCTTGCATTAAAACACACGCACACACACAAACTACAACAAAATAAGTAACTCACTTGGTCAAATACATCAATATTTTTAAAACGAAACAGAAAAGCTGGGACACCACAGCCTGATGTTCTCTCCCACAGGTATTTTGTTTTGTTTTAATCATCATTATTCGATTAATTCCCTTCCAGGCTGGAAAAGAAACAAGCTGAAAACTCTGGTTTTAAATTTAATTTTCAAAGCAAAGGAAATCTGTTTCCCCAACCTGCTGTCTATTTAGGCAGAGCAGAGAAATCTAGCAAATAAATCAAAGCTATTCTGCGAGTAATATCCATAATTTTACAGAAGCTCCTATTCACCTGTGTTTCAGGAACAGAAATTGCTTTAAAATATTACATTACCGTAGTAACTCATGGTTTGGACCTGTCATCTTGATGTCTCTCTAATTTGGGAGTCCAAAAACCCATTCCAGGTATTACTCAATTCAAACCAAGTGTTTTGTAAGAACAATCTCACAAGCCTTAAAACCAGGTATTCCTACTGATTTGAAACACCTTTTTAGAATCATATGCGGACTAGGAAATTTCTTTCCCTTCAAAAACAGATGGTTCTACTTAACTATAGAGGAAGTCTTCCTATCTGTGATAACCCTGTATTAAGTCACCCAACCACATTCAGCCACTTTTTGTCCTCTAGTTGTTTTGATCATCTAAATCCTTGTCATACCTGCTCTGTCCTATGGGACATTTCTTACAGAGATCAGTGGGTTTACTATATAATAATCTCCAGCTTGGCTGTTCTCTGCTGTAGGAGCAAGAAAACAAGAAAAAGAGATATAAAGCACACACTAAAGAGATTACGACTGAAACCAAAGGATCCTAAACTTGATTTGCACGAGTACCTAATCAGTAAAGGTGGGGAAGCTGCAAAAGCAACAGCTTTCTGCTCCATTCTAGTGTGATCATGACCAGGAAAAGAGTTTGACTATTCAGCTAATGCTCTCTACTTTATGTAGCTTGATATCACTAATCACACATAGCTCGAAACATGGGGAAGCTGGCACTTGAGCATTCAGTAACACGGTATGTCATGAACACTGTAACCTATAACATGATTTCTACGTCCTTAAGTGAATTATCATAGTTCATAGGTATAAACTGTTAATTATCTTCAGCATTGTCTGAATAATCTATCTAACTCTCAGTATCTTTCCTGTCTCACTTTTACAGTGCAGGCAGACCAAACCTGCACTGCTGCAAATCAAACTTAACAATTCTGTAAAATTATGCAACAGTCCTGCATATGTCCTAAAATCCTTCCATCTTGATACATTAAAACATTCCTTCTTTTTTTTTCTGATTGAACATAATATGAATTCAATCTTCAAGAAACCGTAAGTTATTGTATTTCCCTTCCTGTTATACATCTCCTGTAGCCATTGTAGTCTCTTATTTTCCTACTGAAATCATGTAATTAAATAATGTGAATATGATTACTTGACTTACTTTACAAGAACAGGTCATCACTAATAGTTTGATGTGATTATGAAGCCCTGTATCTTCAAAGGGACAAAACAATAAAAAAAATACAATACACAAAGTCAATTATTTCCTGTAATCTCTCCATTTACTTAAGGACATTACACAAAGCACATTAAAAGTAAACCACATCTATTAACATACCACACAAAATTATTAAAATACTAAATGGATTGAAAATGCACATTGTTAACATTGCACTCACATGCAGGTCCCTTCAACTGACAATACAATACGAATAGCTGAATGAGAACCGCATTGACCATGATGTATATAATTTCAATTTTTTACATTCTCAACCTTCAGAGAATTATAAAAACCCTGTACTTCCACTTCATGGCAACATAATTCTAAATCTTGTTGTGTCATAATTTTAAAAGTACTTGATATAAGCAGTTTTTAAACTGTATTTTTATTTGAAGGTAGAGTATTACATGACAATATCAAGCCAGGCACTGCAGATCTACTGTACTATTTTAAAAAGAAACAATATCTTAAATGTCTTCTGAAGAGAGTTTTTATAATGAATTGTAAATTTGCATTTTAACATCCCATTTTAAACACCAATTACATGCCACCAATCATTTTTAACATATCATGTTCTCCTCTTCAGAAATGCCCTCTCACAAAGAGTGAATAGTTTCCACAACTTTTATCACAATATTCCAAACTCTTGTTAAATAAAAATAAAAAAGTTCTGAATTTATTATGTACCATTTCCATGTAACAATTCCTAGGTTTCAATTAATATTTGCTACCCCATCATGACTTGTGGTTCTTCCACTAACTAAAACTGAAAGTGGAAAAAGCCTGCCTTTTAACCCGGTTTTTCTATAACTATATGCACGTCCCAGATAAAAACTTTCACCTCTTCCAAAACCACTCGCATTTTTATGGAAACCAAATTGTTAGGAAGTCATTGACATCACAGTAAAATGGTGGGGGTTGCTCTGTATTTCCTTGCACAATTTCAGAATCTGTTAATACTGCAGGTCAACATAAAAGCTCTTCCTATCCTCTAACCTTTTTTTTTCCACAGCAGTATCCAAAGCATTTTCACTTTCTTTTCCTTTCTGTGGGTAATTTAGGATGCAATTTCCAAAGTTCTATGTCACTCCTAAGAGTCTTAGTCGCCTTCGAGTCTGTTCCCAGCCAATCACCAAGACAACAGGTCATGACAATGAATGAGAGATCTGACCCAGAGTCAATTCACTCAGTCACCAATTTATATTGGAATGACAAGTTAGGTATATGCCTGGAATTCCCCATCAGTACATATCATCTTAATAAGCTTTGTCACCTGTAGTATCTCAGCCCTTTTTCTAGGCAGATTGTCCCTCATCAAGTTTACAAGAACTGATATCATCAGTGGGTTTAGCTCACCTGGTTCCATTTCCCCCTTGGAAAGACTGACTCTCTCTTCACAGCAGATGTTTCACAGTCCTATTCCACAAAGGGTCTGATTTAAATTCTTCTTTTAGTTGATCCCTCACTCAGGAATAAAATGTGAATATTGCTTGTCATCTTTGATCAGAGCAATTTCTTATTGGTTTTCCAGTAAATGTTTGGGATCTAAGCAAATGAGGAGACAGTGGGATTCCAGTCTCCCTTTCTTGTGGCAGTTCTCAACCTTGAAGTCTGTCAGTTCTCCAGCGTGGCTGCAGTCATGGTGGTTACTTAAGACAGCAGACCATGTACCATAATTCTCCAAACTGTTCTGACATTGTGGACAGCAAGTTCAGGCTCTTCTAAATTTGTGTTGTCTTGAGTCCTGTGCTTAGTGTGCTGGTGCACCAACTATTGTCAAGGTAACAGAGGAAAGTTGAAAAGTCAAGCCAAAAAGTCAATCCATCAGGGGCCAAGTGAAGTGGCGTAAGCGCAGCCTGAGTGGATAAAGGATCATTTGAACTTCCTGCCAGCAATTCTCCTGACACATTAAACAGTCCAAAATGGTCTTCCCCCTTTGTGCCATTGGCTTCATCAAAGATTAACACAATGTCTGCCAAGCTAGTTCAGTTAGCAAGGGACAAAGCCAATAATCTACATTTTTTCCTCTCACTAGATTCCCAAGAAAATCTACTCAGGCTCAGTGCTCCCTTCTGATGCTAATTTGGACAGGAAATACTGCGGTCTGATCTTGTCTTTAGTTAAATGGGCCTGAAACTTCTTCTGAAACTGTTGCTTGCTGCTGTTATGCTTCAGAAAATGCAAAACCACCTACAGTTGTGATACAGACCAATCCCTTATGCAAATTCCATTTTTTTTCATCCTTTATCTAAAACTTCCTGAAATTTTTCCACTGACAATAGATTAGATCCTCCAATAAAACTACCTGTAGGTGCTGCAGTATCACAAACAGGCTGTCCAATGCTTCTGTAATTATTTCTCCTTTCCTACTGTCCTAGAAGCAATAGGAAATATAAAATAGGAGCTTTGAGGGTTGCTAGTTTGTTGAGGTTTTTTTTCCTTAATTTTTTTTTCAAAATATTGCATTTCTGAACTTTTACTCCCATTCTGTAATGAGTTGCTGTCACCTCAGACAGTACAAGAGTACTAACCTTGCAACAAGAAGACATCGGGGATTAATGGGTATTTCTCTCTGTATACAATTTTTTCCTTAAATTCCCCAAAACAGAAAAAACTAACCACCCTTTAATGTTCTCTGTGAATTGAGGTGTGTTTTATAACCCCATTTTTTACAAATATTCTTCTAATTAAGTGGAAGCTAAATGATAAATTCCTATTTTCATTGTCAGGAAAGTAAACACATTTCAGTCAATAAGGTTGTGCTACAGCAAACCAACTTCAAACAATGCCTGTACATAAAACATCAAGGCTAGCCAGACACTGAGGTAAAAACCTCCAAACATAAATTTTGCCTGGAGTAAAAGAAATATTGCTGGTTTAGCTTTATCTTTTTAATATGTACTGAATTTCAAACAAGTTTATGACACAACCAAAAATAATTAACACACACAAGAGCATCATGAAGAAAAAAAGTTCTTAATTATAATACATAAAAACTAGAAAAAATAATAGCTAGAGCAAAGGCTAACAGTCCAAAGGACATTTTAAACAAGACACACAACTAACTTCTTTCCTTTATATGCTTCAAAAAACCCCAACACAAGTAGTTCTAACGTAACTGGAAAACAAAATAAATTAGCCTTATTTGCACATATATAAACCTTAAATCACCTTTAACAGGTTTCGGGAATATTATAATTGATGACTGAAATAGAATATATTTTATTTTTAGATCTGAGATAGGAAACAGCGATTATTTTCGTATTACAAAAATAACATGAGGCTGATTTGAGGGTCAGATAATCTGAAACCCTGTCTTACTCGGAAACATTAAACCCCCACATACTTCTTCGGGCATCATTTGAGCTATCCAGTGGACTAGGCAGTATTACAGTGTATCTGCTATGCAAGTGGCCTCCATAGCTCCTGACAAGTAAAAGGAGTCTCCTAAATTTACAGAGGTTGTTACTATAATGGACCACTTCATCTTCCCCCACCCAGCTATGCAGTACCAGCAAGGAGGGAAAAAACCTTCCCAACAGAAGATGGACTAAACGCAATATGCACCACAAACCGTGGCCCTGACAGCATAAATTGTGAATATTCCTCAACAAAGCTAAGCTTGAGGGTGCATAGGGCCACACTGCTGAGGCAAAAAGATCAAAGCCTACACCAATTACAGCCTAGTTTCACAGTATGCCTTTGAAATGTAACAGTGATATACCTTATTTAACACATTATATTGATTTTTGCTAATATTCGTCAGCATTGCCAATGTGATTTTGGTTATCAAATCTTTATACACAGCAGTTCTACACATGCAACAAAATCTAAAATTGTGAATAAAAATATTTTAAAGAACAGATGGAAAACTACTTCTAAATTTAGATATATGTTCAGCTATATTTGGCCACCTACTTAAACAATATCTGTATCTGAGGCAACAGCGTATAAGCAAAACAGAATAAAGATAACGCTTTATTATAATCTTCTTGTGATGTCAAGGACAAAATTATCTTCAGATTCAGATCTGCATAATTAGTGGGATTTTCTTTATTTACCTTCAGAATATTTCTATAACTCAATAATTTTGCTTTTATTTTAATACTTTCAGGGCTATAAAGACAATCTAAGAGTAATGAATTGTACTTGATTTGAAATAAAATAATATATATTTGAGTTATGCAGGATTATCCTATGAGAGTTTCCTTACATTTTTTGAAAATCATATGCAATGCTTTAATGTTCTGTAACATAAAATAATACATTAACTGTTTCCAACAGAACTGCTAAATGCTTTATTCATGTTTGCATCTTAGTGGGGTTTTTTTCCAAAATGAATCGAGTTTATAAAAGAATATTAAACAAAGAAGCATTATCCTCTCTCTGATCTTTGTTCTGATCATGAAGATTTTAAACAACATTAGTCTCACACATAGCAAATTACTGCTTGTTAACTACTGTTGCCAACTGTTAGGGTACGTCTGCCTTACTATATCAGTTTGACCCAGCTTCTAGTGCTTAATGGTCCTCTAGGCTAAAAGCGAAAGCTGATCCATCAGGCTTACATTAGCATAGAATAACACTCAATGCTTATTGATGTGCATGCAGTGTAACTACCACCCCCGGCACCTAGCTCAGTCCATTATTTTCATTTTATCTCAAGTCATTTGTATGGTTGTCTGCCCCAGTTAAAGCTATGGCAAGACTGGTACTTAAATGAATTTGTGAGAAAGGAGACAAATGCCCCCTGAACTTCAAGCACTTTTCTATCATGACTTGCTAACATAAAATACACTGGTACTGTTAGGTCCACTTAGCAAGCATATCTAGAATGGCCTTAAGTAGGTAAGAAAAATCACTTAGGACTCTATCAGCTAAAAGGACTGCTGATTAAATGCTGGGGGTGGTGGAGCGTAGGCTGTGACTGTTTGGGGTGTTATTTTTTCAGTGCAATGTTTTAAAATGCTGTTTTGATTCTGCTCATAAACCAGGAAACTTCAGCATCGTAACATTCAAAACATTCTGTTTTGAGTATCTGGCTTTAGTTGAACACTGTTCATTAAGATTAAAAATACTGTGAAATCACCACATTGTAACAGAAAAAAACCACTGAAACTTAAAGGCACACATTGTATAATCATCTTAATAGAAAATCTTTGAAAACAAAGCAAGCTATCGCAAGCTTCAGGGCATGGCAAACTACGTGGCCACAAAACATAATTACTGCAACAAAAAGCCATGAATATTCAACAGTCACAAAACAGTATAAAGAAAACTACAGAACAGATTCTAAAGTTTCCCTTCACACTATTTCACAAAATGTAGATTAAAAACTGCCTCAATTTTTTGCATTTTCCAAGAAAATTATAGTTGAGCATTGCAAAGTAAAAAGATCCATTGCAGATGTTAAGATAAACATAGTGCTCTTCTGAGCTTGGGTTTAAACAGGCATTAATCAACCCCTATTGCTGCATGGACAGGAAAGCTTAGGAATTCAAAAGAAAAATGTTGGTCAAGCAACAGTAATGTCAACCATTTTTAACATACGGTCAGTCGGTTAGACTGCCCAAGGAGTCTGACATATTTTCACTTCCACAATAAAAAAGCACTAATATCCCTACTTGTAATATGCACCAAATACATACATAATTCTACAGTTTTAGAAAGGATCAGCCAAAAAAATAAATATGCTATGACACCAAAAACTATGAAAGAGCAATCCTCAGAACAATGCCTCAGCCCTTCTACCCTCCCATCCAGTATTAATGAATGACAGAATGGTTACCCAAAAGACTGACTGAAATCTAGTTAACAGGTTGTTATTCCTTAATAAAAAGAAAGCGAGTTGATGCACTGGTAACTCAGTCTGTGTCAAGAAAGAAAAAATTAGTGTGAGGAAACAGCAGTAAGCTTGAAAAATGTAAGTACATTAAGAGGATACGTGTGTTGAGGAGAGGACATCATCTTCCTTTTTGTAGTGCTCCTGCAGCACAGGGAATCCCCTGAAGCTGGCTGGTCTCTAATCCAATAGGGCAATTCTCTTTTTACTCCAGTGAGCCCCAGGACATGAGTGTAAGCATGAGGATTGTTAGTACTCCTGGGCAGTCAGAATAAGAATATGAGAATTACATTTTGTGCTTTGAGTATGCAACCTCATGTGCTATGAGCAGTAATGTCTTTATGGGTTTAAGGACGTTTAAGAGATTAAAGTGTGAGGAAAACCAAAACTGCTAGTTACTTCCAGTGCTTTTATAAGGGTTACCCCACTCCTCTCCTCTGGGTAAAATTAAAATACATATATGCAGTCCAGGGAGTTAAAATAACTGTTCCTCAGAAGTCTGGTCCTTCAAGACATAGAAACTGCTTTCAAAAGAGTTTCATGGATAAGAAATGAAGAGGAAGTAACAAAATGAAAACCAGAAAAGAACTGAACTACACCAGGCCAAATGCACATTTGTAAATGCTCTCTGGAGTAAAACTCCATTGTAGCTACACACACAAAATACTGTGGGAATAAGGACCTCCCTGTAATAACAGCGTTTGGTTCAGAATCTGACACTGTTCTGAATAACTACAAGCAGCCACAGGTGTTTTTATAAACTTTTTTAACAGAATGCAGACACTTCTACTTTTGTTTAACAACCACACTTAGTCTATAGAAGAGCCAAATGAAGCAGTAAAGTTACTTTGGGATAGATTAGAAGAAGTACAGCACAAGGCAGTCCTCCAGCACAACTGTTTGTAGAGCTATCAAGCAGTGTTGGTATTTGTTCTTTGGAGAGAGAAAGAGAGTGAGTTATGTGTCCATCATAATAGGGATTTGTACTCTGATTACAGTGGATGCTGAAAAAAAACATTGAGAAGCTGTTGCACAAGAACAGACACAACCTGAATATTAGGTTTTGAAGAGTAAAAGCACAGACTCTACTCAGAAAGGCAGTGTTCACAGGAAAAAGGAAGTAAGTTCCAAGAAGGCTTTTACATACTTAATAGCTTAAAAGATATTATACCACTAATGTAATTAATTTAGGAGCCCTAATTTCTGATTCTTCATTCACTTACTCTTTGCTTTAGATTCTTCTCTTCACACACCAACACTTCACAGTAAATTGCTACTCAGCCTATTCACACCCTGAGATGGACACCATGAACGTATTGGTGCTTGGCATGGAAAGGAGAATGGGAAAAGCTAGGCCACTCAGTCAAGGTGGTACCTATTAAGAAGTACAGAATTCATTGGGTAAGTTCCTCTGAGGAGAGGCTCTAACAGGCACATGCGTTGCCTCAGATGAGAGGGCAGAACTAAAATGTGGTCAGAATACTTTCAGTCATTGGTCATGAGGCACTGCTACTCAGGGGCATGAAAACACCCTCTTGGCTTGCCTTGTTGACCACACCATCCATTCCTCAATCTTGGTCAATCTTTCTTGGCTTTGAAAGAAAGGTATACTTGTTTATGTTACGTTAACAACAAAACCTCAATGAATTGTTTATGTAGTCCAATTTAAGGACATACTTAAAAATTCTACACTAGGAGCCAGAGCATGTGAGGTATTACTAGACGATTACTTCTAAACCCTAAATAAGCTATAACTCTCAAGACCAAAACCTCTATAGTTCTCAAGTGAAAAGGGTTCAGCAGGTATGTAGAATTATCTCCCCTACACTGTCATTTAATCTCTGATGAAATTAAGAATAAAGAACTAGTTTCAGTGAACCACCTACTCAGCCATATATTGAAAATATGTCTCTCATATTGAAATACGAATCTCTCAGAGACAAAGCAGTTTCATTCCCAGGCAGCCTGTTCTATACATTTCCGACTAACCACTGTATATTCACATCTTTGAATGTGAAAAAGGAGGAATATATGTTTCACTACCCTGAGAACCTAGGACAAATTCAGGAAGCTAACACAGCCTTCCATTTAATTTTTCTTTTTTAAGAATTTTTTTTTTTTCAAGGAGGTTGCAACTTGATTCTTAATCCTCACTCCTTCAATTGAGGTTATCAACAAGGGTGCCAATTAGTGCACACTGTAGTACTCCGCATGATGTGGAAACCTAACCCACAGAGAACCACAGGAAGATGCACTGCAAAATAAGCCCTTCATGTCTTTTTCAACCACTAACATGGTGATTTCATTATATTATGTAGTCAGAGAGATCTCCAAACATTTAAAAGGAAAATGAGTATGAGCTCTAGTGCTTAAAATAGAGTCAAGGAAGAAAGACCATCAAGTTTGTTCTGTTTTGTCATCATTATTACATAATAATTCTCTTGGGTCAGATAACCTGCATGCACAAATAAATGGGAAATTAAATCTGGCCTTCCTTGAATTTCAGAAGACTCAAAATATTTCACACCAAATTTCTATTAAAAAAAAGAAAAAGTAATACAAACTAGCTGGAGCTTATCGGGCATTTCACAGAAGGATAATTTTAATGACAATCCTATTTGATCATCTCCACATGCCACCTTAATTATTATATACCTCTGGAACAGTCTGCCCTTTCTTCCCAAACCCTGTGGGAATTGATAAACTAGCTCTGCAGAAATGAGCTTTCTGGCTGTGTCCCAGGCCCCTTCTCACCAAGGATTCCACAGCATTCTTTTCCAATAAACTATGTGGGGGTTTCTCTTGGAAAGTAGTGTTGGAAAAATGAACAGTCTTCTGCAGGTTGTCACAGCAGAGTGAAAACCCTAGTGATCAGCAGGCAAAATCACAAATGAAAAAACCACACCAGCTCCTCTCAAGAATAACTTAAATGAAGGACTTGCACAGTACCTTGGAAAATCATCGGGAATTCTGTATCTTGATATTACTGCCTCGACCCAAACTCTTCAAAATAAGAAAATACCAGATATATCCCACTTGTTCTGAAAGGAAGGAGCACATTCTGACTGTTATTCATAAAAACAAATAAGTAAGGATAATAATCCATACATTAAAACACAATTAGTTTGGTCAAGAGTATTTGGCATTCATACACGCTATCCACATGCACCAGAATACTTGCCTCTACACAAAGCAATCAGGTATGTCAGAGAGAGATAGATACAGATGTCATCCTAACAAGACACAGTTACACCACTTCTATAAACAAGCCTTTTAAAACCAGACAAGGTGAAAATGCATATATTGTGTGTACTCTGGGATACAGAGGCAGACCCTGGACAGAAAGCAGGAAGAGAGAAAATAACGGTTAATGGTCATAACATGCAGTAAAAATTGTTTCAGAATAAGGACAGATAGATATAAGAAAGGGATTATTTTGGAGGGATTGGATGTATTGTGGAATTCAGAAAGAAGGTGTTAATAAAGCATAAGAATTGGGACCAGAGATTACTGCGAATAGAGAAGTGGATTTAACAGCTGAAAGTGAGATGAAGTCAGCAGAAATAAGAAGTCATTTAGAAGACTCTTGAGGTAGCAGAGAAAGATTTGTATCTGTTTAATGTAATAATTTAGGAAAGGAAACAAGATATGGGATGATTTTTAGAACTGGCTAGAATTAGAGTTATATATACCTCACAGCTATGATTAAAAACACTGAATATGGGATCATATATTTTTTCCAAAAATCTTGCAGTGAAGACAATTGTTATTCAATTCAGCGTAGTTACAGAACATGGAAGAGAAATATAGCTTCTAAAGGTGCCCTGGAAAGATGGTTAATGGGTATAGGAAGAAGCTGGAAGAAAAGAGTGAATGGCAACATGAAACTAACCAAAAGGGTGACACAGCATTCAGTCGATCAGGGCTTGAGTAAACCCCACAGGAAAGGAGGAGCAGCTGAGAATCAGAGCACAGCACTGCTGGATCCCAGCAATCCAGCAGGAAGGACCATCAGGAGCACAAGAGCGAGTCTCTGCAAAAGGAGTATTCTCCTCCTTACCACAGAGGTGCTACCACCATTGCTGATAGGCCGGCCTTGGCTAACGGTGGGTCCATCTTGGAGCCGACTGGCACCGGCTCTATTGGACACAGGGGAAGCTTCCAGCAGCTTCTCACAGAAGCTGCCCTTGTAGCACCCCCACTACTAAAACCTTGGCAGAAAGCCCCAATACATGCTGTTAAAACAGGCTGTTTAAGAAAGCCCTGAGCAAACAACACTTCATACATACAGAAAGAAACCAGAATCTTATTCACTTCCCAATGCAGTAGCCAAAAGAGATAAGGAAAATGATAGATGGGAGCCTGGCCTGAATTTATAGATTTCTACCACAAAATACACGCAATTTGACAGCTACTTTCTCTGCCCCTTCTCTTAGTTTCCTATTGACTCATACTTAAATCCCCCTTGAAGGGCTTATAGAGCTACAGTTTTCACCACTAAAAAAGTGAGTTTGTGATTATACATTCAATTCCAGTACATTCTCTTCCTTAAGACTTCAACCTATTTTTATTAATCACTGACTTTTCACAGAGCTTCTTCTGCTCTGACAGGAGTGCAGGTTTCAGGATTTGACAAAATGCAGCTTCAGTTTAAGCTCTTCAAAAAGTATTTAGTAAACTGAGGCAAAAAAATGCTTGCTCTAATAAAGTCTATGACACAAATTTCTTTAAACAAAACTGAAATCCACTCTCTATACTGAAGACGACAAAAATTACGCCACTAGCTGAATTTCATTGCCAAGCTGTCAACTTGAATTTCTTCTGTTTAAAAATAGCTGTTCATTACATTCAGTAATGGGCTGTCAAAGCTTTACAGCACTGAACCTATATCATATACAGTAGCAATTGGGCAATGTGCATTATTATGTTTAGATTACTAGCATTTTTACAAGACCTCTGGGCTAATTTTAAATGAGATGGTTGACTTGAACTGAAACAAAACCAGTTTTATTTTACTTTAAAGCTACTACAGATTTTCCATTTGTACCTAAATCAGGCCTTCATGAAAGTAAAACAAAAGATTTACTGAATGTGACCATACAGTATATTCATCCTTTTGTTTGCTTTCAAGGATATATTTACTCTAAACAACATAAAATAATAAAAAATACTCTATTTGCCAAATTAAATAATATTCCCGATGGTATGAATTGGTATTGTTGCTCCTATGAATACATAATAGGTTGTTAGCAAAGAAATCATGCCTAAAGCGTATATGCAGTAATATTTTAGCAGGGTGAAATAATTAGAGATGTTTTTAAAATAACAAATGCATAACCTGTCTTAATAGCTCATGATCTAATTTAGCATATCACAAAAAAAAAACTATAAAAAGGTATCTAGAAAGCACAGTTGAAACATCCTTACACAGCAGGATGTCATAAACATAAAGGCATGCCAGAATGGCTCACAGCTATGAAAAAAAAAAGAGAGACTAAAACAAGATCTGATGACTTGCAAACATAAATAATGAATTCTAGGGCCAGATTATAGACGTCTTTATTTTCATTAAAAAACCCAGCAGAATAAAGGAAAAACAGATAAACAAAAAAAATCACACACCGGGTATAAAGCTCTATACCATCTTTGTTTTACGGGAAAACAAATTATTTTACTAGATTCAGAAGACAAGAACTCCACTAACGCAACTCAGTGGTTATATAGCAACATTGGGCTATATGGTTCCTTAGTTTCCAGTAAAGTATTTTCCAGAGTTTATAGTTCACCTGCAAAACATTTGCCATGTTAGGAAGTTTGTCAGGCTGGGTTTCAGCACCAAAGAAAAAAAAAATACCATTTATTAATTTTAATTATGACCACATTTAGTAACTTCATCTATGACATAGTAGGATTGAGAGCACCCCCAGCAAATTTGCAGACGACACCAAGCTGAGTGGTGCAGTTGGGACACCTGAAGAACAGGATGCCATCCAGAGGGACCTGGAGAAGCTCAAGGACTTCACCTGTGGGAATCTCATGAGATTTAACAAGAAACCAAGTGCAAGCTGCTGCAGCTGGGTCAGGGAAACCCCTGGTATCAACACAGGCTGGGGGATGAAAGGATTCAGAGCAGCCCTGCCAAGAAGGACTTGGTGGAAGAGAGGCTGGGGGGTGAGAGGCTGGACATGACCCAGCCACGTGCACTCACAGCCCAGAAAGCCAAATGTGTCCTGGGCTGCATCCAAAGCAGCGTGGGCAGCAGGGCCAGGGAGGGGATTCTGCCCCTCTGCTCTGCTCTGCTGAGACCCCACCTGGATCACTGCATCCAGTTCTGCACCCCCCAGCAAAAGAAGGACATGGAGTGAGTCCAGAGGAGGACCACAAAAATGANGAGCTGTGGTTGTTTAGCCTGGAAATGAGAAGGCTCTGGGAAGACCTCATGCAGCCTTTCAATACTTAAAGGTGAAGACAAGCTTTTTAAGCAGGGCATATTGAGATAGGACAAGCAGCAATGGTTTTGAACTGAGAGGCTAGATTTAGACCACATCTAAGGAAGAATTTTTTATTATGAATAAATAATATTTATTATTATTATTATTAATAATAATAATAATATTATATTATTATATAAGGGTGGTGAAACACTGGAACTGGTTGCCCAAACAGGTGGTAGATGCCCAGTCCCTGGAAACATTCAACAGCAAGTTGGATGGGGTTCTGACCAACATGATCTAGTTGAAGATGTCTATGTTTATTGCAGAGGGGTTGGACTAGATGGCATCTAACCCAAATTATTCTATGATTCTATATAAATAGTCTGCTAATAAAAGACTTTGGAGGTATTGAGCACTAAGACAACCAACAGCAAGCAAAAGCAGTGCACTATTAAGTGTTCACACAAAAAGCATATGCAAAAACAATATAACCCTTTGAATAAAACTAGTAACAGAATTCAGCTGCAGTGAGTTTCACAAGTACAAACACCAGTACATCCACAATCCTCCCCACTGTGCCAGTATCAGCAAATAATCTTCGCAACACTCTCTGTGATTAATTGACTTTTGGATAGCAATAATTCCTAACTTCCACATCATTTTTCTCTTTAAATTAAATTAACATAAATTTATAACAGATACACATTTTATTTGTATAGATGGTTTAAATATGCTTCTGCACTGTCTTTGGCCATGTTTTTTGGTGCCAGGCCTCTAAATAAAGCCCAAACTGAAGCCACCTGTTTGTCACCAGTCAAGTATGTGCTGTCTGAAGGTTGTCCAATGATTGTCAAATATTTCTTCTGGAAAAACAAATTTCTAACAACTGAAGGGGACATCATTACTAATACCTTTTTACTTGAAAACTATCAAACAATTACAGAGCTAGCTAAAATATGCATCGTTTGTTGTATTTTTGTACAACTACTTGCAGTGTTCTTGGTAAAAAGGACTAACAAGCATGGCAGACCGCACTAGTCTTTTTATGGCAAAATTATGCAAATTCCATTAAATATGCATTTTAATCAATCTAGAATCCACCATGATATTGAGGGTATAATACTAAAATTCTCATCTGGCTAAACATAAGGATCGAATGAGAGCAGATATTTTTGTACTATGTGGTATATCAGTTTGTGAGAATCCTAGAGTATCTAGTGTCAAACATGCGTTAACAGCTTCACAGTAAAACATGACACAATATATTACAACACCTCCAAAGAGGCAGCTGTGATCTACTGTGTCAAAAACTCCATTCAAGTAGGCTGTCAAGGTGTACAAGGCCTCTGATCTTTGATACATCTGAACGTATTATCAAAGCTCCTCATCTATGAAGATGGAAATTATCTTAAATGACAGAAAATGTAGACTACGTTGCTAAATCACTATGCTGAAGAAACAATAATGGAAGATATGAATATCCAAAACTTTTGAGAAAATAGTAGAGAAAGGTACGGCAATTAAAAAAGAAAGATATATACATTTTGGAAAAAGCAGTACACAAGGAAAACAAACAGTGAAGTTGACTTATAGTCAAGGCATCCTTAAACACAAAAAAACTACTTTTCTCCTAAGCAATCTGTAGTTTAGGAAGGTAAGTGATGTCTAATGCTGTCACACTGTACAGTACAACCATTCTTGAGTGACTGATAAGGAAAGGGATTTCTGATGGATTAGCTAGGTATGCTGTGCCTTGCTAGAATGAAAAGATAAAATGAAAGATTATATAATGTGGGACATAGCACTGGGTGACAAGATTTACTAAGAACAAGGTAACACAGAAAAGCATTTAGATTTTTAGAACACAGAATAAAATTGTTTATGAATTATTTCCAGTTCTGCCTTTGGCATTTAAAAGAACTCTGTTTATGATTCTATCTTAAGTTGGTCTTTGTCTTTTAGCAAATGCTGTCTTTAAATTATATTAGCATTTTTTACACAGAAAAGTTCCTAATAAAATAAAAATTAAGGATTTATCTAAATTCTAATATTATCAGTTCATTACATTAACACAAAAAATTTTAGTACCTCCTCCTATTTTCCAATATACCCTGAAGACGGATACCTCTCAGGCTCTGAGATGTTATCCATTTACTTGCTGTAGTATTTTCTGTGACTGCATAAAGCTCTTTCCAAAATGGCAGCACATGTTCACTGGGGAGTTCTGTGCACCACTAAGAACACTGTGAACACATCTGTTCCAACAGCGCACGCTGTGAAATAACGGAGAAGCCTTTGGAAACTGACATTAAGATATTTGAAATGACAATCAGCAAAAATAAACAAACATAAAATTTGGAATGGAAAGAACTTAAGTGAGAAAAAAGCCATCTTTAAAATGCACACAGAAGTTAGAAACTGCTCTAAGTATTGGCAACTACGAGCAAAGAAATGGAAAAAATACATAAATGGAAAGAGAAAAAAAGAGGAGGGAATGGTCAAGGTAAGGACATTTTGTAATGTAAGATTTGAGTTTCTCAAATACAGCAAATATAAGCACAATTACTAGTCGTGCTATGTGTCCTACCATACCACTCTACTTGTCCCATTTCTGGCTACAACTCCATCCTTCTTTTTTGGCTCAAGTCCCTCTGTTTATTCTATTAAAACTCCTTTGCTTCTTTATCAATCACCTCTTTTCAATGTTTTCCATACTACAGGAACAGCATTTACCAACACACCAATACCTTTCATTTGCTTACAATGAAAGGAGTTTTTTTCTTTATTTTCACCCTTCAATCTTTCCATAGACTTTTGTACCATAGGTCATGCTTCTCTCTTCTTAGTTCATAACAGCATCCTTAAAAAATGCTTTACCCCATAGTGAAGTACTGCTCATTTCTCATGACATTACCAGGTTCTATTTTAGAGATTTCCATAGAATCCTTCACATTCTTCTTGTCAATATTCACCATCGAAAGCAGCGTGGCCAGCGGGTTGAGGAAGGTGATTCTGCCCCTCTGCTCTGCTCTGGTGAGACCCTCCTGCAGTGCTGCATCCAGATCTGGGGTCCCCGGAACAGGAAGGACATCAACTTCTTGGAGTGAGCCCAGAGGAGGCCACCAAGATGATTATAGGGATAGAGCACCTATGAGGATCGCGCAGCCTGGGAAAGGGAAGGTTTTGGGGTGACCGAATTGTGGCCTTCCAGGAACTTACAGGAAAGATGAGGCAAGTCTGTTTACAAGAGCACATAGTGACAGGACAAGGGGGAATGGATACAACTGAAGAAGAGCAGGTTTAGATTAGATATTGGGAAAAAATTCTTTACTGTGAGGGTGGTGAGGCAATGGAACGGGTTCCCCAGGGAAGCTGGGGATGCCCTATTCCTGAAAGTGTTCCAGGCCAGGTTGGATGGGGCTTTGAGCAACCTGGTCTAGTTTCATCATCATCACATCACACAGAAAAGTCATACCGACACAGACATGGGTTTTGTTTCACAACAAGAGACGGGAGTACTACAAAATCAAAAGTTAAAATGGCATATAATATACAACAAACACTCCCATTTTACTTAGCTGAAAAGTTAAGAATAAGGAATAGACTGTTAGCCGTAATTCTTCTTGTTTTGCCACTAACATTGCATTAAAATGTTCTTAATATATTAAGACTGATGCATAATCATTAATATTTTAACATGTTTTCAAAATACCAGAGAACTATCATAGTAGCCAAAATCTGCAATTTGTCTTTTGAGTTATTGAAGCAATTGTGCTCTGTTTCTGCTCAGAAACAGCATTTATTTCAAATGTCATTGTAGAGAATACAAAAGAAATTTGATTTGATTACTTAATTTTTCTAATTGAATATTGATATCCCCCAACAAAGCAGCTGCAGAGACACAGCAAGAGGATAAAGTAATAGAGTATAATGAAGCAAAATCATATGATGAGGACATCCTATTACAGTTGAGATTTCCACAATGTTTATCTGCATTTCAATTACAATATTGCTTCCTTTAATACACATAGCAAGGTTATAAACTAATTCCATATTTGATCCTAACTCTGATTGTTTTCTGTTAATCTGAGAAAGAGAACTGTCAAGAATATTCAAGGTCTACGTTAACTAGATATAATCTACTTAAAAGGTTCTGTGACTTGTTGAACTAAACCTGAATCCTGTAATTCTGGAGTTCCATTCAATAGCATAAAGTTCTACACAGGTATACAGCTGCATAAAAGTGGGAAGAAACTTGCATACAGATATTTTAGTAAATGCCAAGCACATCAGTTTTCTAAAGCTATTATCATGTGCACCAGACTACCGAACAGTCCTACTGCTTGTTCTAACTCATACTGGTAGGAATGTCTGTGGTCGCTTCCTTTCTGGCTAAAGGGAGGACTTTGAGGAAAACAAAGGTTGTATAGCAAGGTCATAGCAAGCCATTTCCTTTACTCAAATCATACTAAATCATACTATTTACATCAAATGATGGAATCAAGCTTTCTTCTGTCTTAAAAATAATGATGAGTACCTAATTGTTACTTGCTTCCTATATTTACACACATATATTTACACACTACAGAAGATAAATTGTTTGTTTCAAAAAATAATAGCATTCTGTTTTTATCTTCAGTCCACACTCTCAAGGAACGCACATATTTGTACATACTACCTAATTCACAGACACACATGTATGTATAAATATATACACCATTACTTAGAATTAAATGATTGTACTTAAACTCTTCTAAAAGATGACATTAAAAACTATTTTATATGAGCATCATCATTACTAGATTGTAAATGCTAAGGCCAAAAGCATGTTAACACTTACTTTTTTTTTACTTTATAAGGATCACTGAACACATGTCCATGCACATAGACAAAGCTGAATAGACCCTCTGCTGAATTTTATCTAAAAATTAACAGAGTTGTTTTTAAACTACTTAATTACTATTAAAGAAAACACTCTCAGCAAAGCCTTAACAATCATAAAACAAAATAGCTTTTCCTCTCCCCTCCAAAAAAGGGGAATTAGAGCTACTGTAGCATTTCTTAATTGATTGCAAATTTAAAAGGACCTCTGCATGGTTCTGTTTTGCACTCATAATAGACAAAGAATGAATAAACACTTATCCAAAACAAAAGAAAATGTTGCACATGAGAAGCAATGTACCACTAGCAGGGAAGGGATATATGACTGACACGTCCACTACTTAATTTCTTAAATAATGTTACAGCAATTTTTCAGCTTGTGAGTTTTTACATGTCAAATAAAAATCAGTATTTACTAATTAACTGGTATTTTAAGAGGGAATACAGAGTTATTGAGAAAAAGAAAATAAAAGCTAAGCAATAGAAAGTTATAATTAGGATACTTTTGATCACCAAAAATATCAGTTCCCTCTCTCTTCTCTCTTTAACATTTCTAGTTTGTTGATGAACGAACCGTGTTTGGCATAATTAACACTAAGATCTTCAGAACTCAATGACTGAAAATAATCACTTCTCTCCTTTCTTTCCTGAGTACGCTGAAGCCCAACCTAAAGATTTAGAGCTGACTGGACAAATATAAAGGATGTCAGAAACAGTGACCGCTGACATGCCATTCAAGGCACATGGAAAAGAGTTCAGGCTTGAATGCCTCTAAACTGCTCATTGGTAAGATCAGCTATCACTGAGACACAGTGTAAGTCAGCACAATTCACTGAGCCTGCTATGACCTTAAAATCATTGCTCCTGGGGCATGTTCATCCACCAATTAGTTTATACGCTCACTGGAAATCCATTGCTCAGTAAATGCACTGGTCTCTCATTCCACGGTGTTGATGAAGTGTGTGTGATGGCTTTCTCTTCACAACTTGACCCCTAAAGCTGACCCATCTGGAACTGAAGTATTCATGCCACTTGAGCACATCCTTGGTTATCACAGAGTGATATTTTCTTTAAAAACACCATTACTCACATTTTTTTCCTCTTAGTTAAAAATCTTTTACAACCGAAAAAACACAGAACTTTTTAGGGGTAAGAAATTTAGTACACAGTATGCTGAAGGACATCTGTAAAGGGAAATTCACTTACGTAAAATCTGATTTCTACTAAAACTGGTATGAAAACTGTAAATATTGTTCTGCTCGGGGAACAGCTGTTAAGCCCAAATATTAAATCATTTCAGCATTTGTCTTGCTATGAATGCCATGAAAATAAAAAAAATAACATAAAAAACCCAAACCCAAACAAACAACAAAAAACCCCACATGCAAAGCAGCGTTATAATTATCATCAAAGCATGATAAGAGATATTTTTCTCTTAGGCATTTAAATATTAGGCTATCTAAATATTACATAATTAAAAGCACAGTGTCCATTGTGTTTTTCTCTATACAGCATATTCTTACCTTACCCTAGGTCTCCAAGTGTATTACGACCTCATTGTCACCAAATTTCAGACTAAAAATTAACCAAAAAAAAATTGTAAAAGATAAACAAATGAAACTAAATTCCTCTACTAGGCTTATTTCACAGTCTGGGATTAATTTTCCTATCAGGTACTATCAGTGCTTATTGCTAGTAAGAATAACAGCTCACCTAATAGAAGACAGTAAAAAACGAATCTACTGCATTACTCACTGTGGCCCTTTTGGATGTTGTTCAGTCATGAAAAAAAAATACCATTAATGTATTTTGAAAAAAAAAAATTACTGTACTGATTTATTTAGGGCAAAAAAAGGTACATTTTTCAGGTTTTGATGAAATTCTGAGATTATTCTGCCTTCTTCTCTTCTGTGAGAGTGGGGGTTTAGTGGGTGGAGGTAAGGATCTCTCTTCTTCCCTTTTCCACATCCCCTACTTCTCTTAGTGAGAAAATGGAAAACGCAAACCAAATAATGTATTCACAAATGTTTAAAAAAAACCAAAACCAAACAAACAAAAACCCACAAAGTTGTTAGCTAACTTGCTTTCTGGAAAATTAAAACAATTAGCAGCAAGACTTGTTAAGCAACCTGAACATAATTTTTCTTGTTCTTCTTAATTAGAGTGTAAGTTCAGCCACAAGAGGAACCTCTACTATTGTAATGCAAAGTAATGTGAGACTTAGTAAAAATCCTATCTCAGCTTTAAAACTATATGAATAATAATAAAAATATTAATTATATATATTGTTACATACTGGAATGTTAAGCTACATTTCAAATGCTAAGTGTAAACAGAAACAGCTACGATAGAAAAACTTTGTGATGGCATCTAATTCTTATTTAAATACCTGATAAAAATATAAGATTATTAACGGTTAAAGTGGGCCTATAAAAATACAAAAAGGTAAAACAATCTGGAAACTAGAAACAAAGTAATAAAAAATCCAAAGGGAAAATGCAGAACTAGAAAACTTCAGATTAGAAATAAGATGCTTATTGTAATTAGATAACTGAAAGATTTGTGTGACAAGGAAGTTCATTATGCATCTCTTTGAGTCTTTAAATAAAAATAATGTATCTTTCTAAAAGCCATATGCCATTTCATCAAGAAGTTATGTAATTCATAAAGATATTATTAAGGGCTCAAACTCTCAATCAAATTCCTGCATCACTGCCAGTTACCTGTCATCACCCGAGTCACGGTAACTTAGCCTCTGACAAAGCAAAATTTTTCTGATGATATATTATGGGTTATCCTAGGTTTGAAACTTCAGTCACATTGTCTGACTTGTGTAAAGCAAGTGAGAATAGCTAACCATGATGGTCTTCAATACTTTGGGTGAAATTTTGATTCTATGCAGACAAGAGAAAGGCTGCTGTGATTGCATGCGATACTGTACAACTGAAAACTTCACTTGCTACCAATGTAACACTAAGGACAGCTGCATGACTTTTATAGACCCTTCCTATAGTTAGAGGTAAAGAATGTTTGCTTTGTCCTGTTTCTCTTCTGGATACTTTCAACAATAAACAGTAATATATTTTAAAGAAGCAAAATCAGATTTTTAAATACAATTTGTTATAATTGTATCTTTTTCAATATAAAACTTCCCCTATCCTTTTCCATAAAAGGGAGTGGTTGGAATCCTCTCAAGTATTTTTCTAACTATAAATTAGGATTATTATTTACTTCAAAATAACTGCAATATATTTCATATTTTTTCATGAGACTTATTCATAGGCTTTGTGGCACTTGACCACAATACACAGGAAGGGTAAGATCTGATCTTTAGGAGAAGACAGGACAAGTAACACCCAGAATACTGCAATATACCACAAAATAAGTGTTGTGAATTGACAGTAATCACAGTGGTCTGATTCAATGGGCTGATATAATAACACACCACCATCAAAGACAAAAGGTCCTTGCTTCCCTTTGCCCCCTACCCTTCTTCTGGCCACAGGATCCTGTAAGACACTCACTCTACTCATACAAGCTGGTACTTGCTGGACATTTCCTTTAGTTCATTTATTGAATTTGCAGAAAACTGTAATATTTTCTACTCCATTAGTAAATTGCATCAACTCATGAAAGAACATCTTCCAGCACATGAGTTACTGTGCAGCTGAAAATACAAAAAGGACTGAGGACAAAGGTGCTCAGAAGAAAAGATAAGCATCATGACAGACTTCTGCAACAGCAACTTACTAAATATTCAGCTGTTCATAAATGTATAAGCTTGGAAAAGTGGCCTAGCTTATTTCTTTCTTTCAGAAAGAAAAGGCATCATAATGATAGCCACTAACAGATTATGGATTCAAGAACATTCTGAGAGGAAGAAAACTGCTGATCCACAATGAAAAAGTAGCCAAAATGCTATGAAGAAGTAACCACTACAGCTACATAAGCATGAAATACAGTGCTGCAATCAAATAGTTCATAGCCCACTGACACACAATTTTGTGCATAGGTGAAGTAAATGAAATACCTGAATACTGAGCTTCAGTTCATCTGCTTTTTTTAAAAAAAGTAGCAAAACTTTTGAAGATTTATAATTAAAACAGTAAACACAGATCTCAAGAACAAGTAATAAAACCAACTGCATCCCATTCAAAATTTTCAGGTTCAACTTAATTGTTATCTACTGAATTTTCCACAATTTAGGATGGAGATGCAAAATTTCATTTGTACTTAATTTGAGCTAAACATGGCGTGCTCTTAAAACAGGGCAGTCCTGTTCTTTCCCTCTCCTGGCATACTTCAACATTTCCCATGCAACTGCTCAGCAAGTTGGATTAGGGAGCTGATCCAGCTGAAAACTAACTCTACCAAAACAAAAATCAGATTAGAAGATCATCTGGCACTAAATGTGCAGCCTTGTAGTGACTGTATTTGACATCAAGATTAGGATAAAGGTGGATAATGAACCACCTGAATCAGATGCAGTCTGGACTTAGAGGAGGTTTAGCATATAATGAAATAGTATATTTCTCTTCCTACACTTATATGCTGTAGAACTTAAATCTAGTTTTTAAGTTTTATTTCCATTTTCCAGTTTACATATTACTGTTTTCTTAACTTTGGGTTTTGGGGGTTTTTTGTCTGTTCTTCTTCTTGTGCCTTTCACGGGCATGTGATTTCTTGTCCTTAGTCACTGTTGATAGGTGATTGCAAAAGCTGACGCTGGTATACACTGAACAATCATTTCTCTTAAAATTAGCTTCTTCCATTGTTAAAGAAGCATGCAGCACAAATGCTTCATTTCAAGCTTGTGCAAGTTTTATCCTGAAAACTATGTGCTTCATTGTCCCAGAGAAATAGAGCTGTCTTCAGTTGTTATGAACAAGGGCAGGCTCAGAAGCACTGACACTTGACCCAGTGAAGTTCTTGCAGTGTAACAGGTTGAGAAATGGGAAAACAAATTGTGAAAGTAAATGTCCAAACTGCATCTGCTTCAGCAGGTTTGAAATTCTGACCGATTTAAAATTATTGTAAGCATTCAACTAGATTTTCCCACTGAAAACCAGTTAAAATTTTTCCAACTATGATGAAATGTTTCATATTAAAATTAAATTTTGTGCATTCATTCTAGTAAAGCAATATAGAAGCAAACGATGTTTTGGGACACTTAAATCACATCTTTCTCAGTAATAAGTGAAAATCTCGAGGAAAGGACTGAAATAATGTATTTTTTAACACAGATGTGATGTTCAATTCACAATGGGTACATATATATAAATAAATATGTAAGACATAAAAAAAATCTGTGTAGGATATACACAGAAAGAAAGGTAAGATTTTTTTATCTCCATCAAAACACTGTTCATGCAAATTCACCGTCAAGTGCAGCAGATATTGTCTAGCCTTACACAAATACAGTCCTTAAACTTAACAAAATGCTAAGCATTGGACTTCAGTCCTAGTAAGGCAGAGCTCTTAACAGAAAGATCCAATGGGGCATTTCAGAAGATCAACAATTCACCATTCATTACCCCTTATAAAACAAAATGCTCTACCGTGCTGGGGACAGAGAACCTGACACAGAAGGGGAAAGAATGCTGAACCTCAAGCTATTCACAGGCCAGGATTACAACAGGCTTTTATTTAGTACTGGGCAGGAAGTCACTGGTATGATAAAGAAAAAAAAAGGTTTTAAGATGTAGCAAAAATAAATTGCAAATATAATTTACCACATAGCAGCTACTGGTAGGTTCGGTTTTGAAATGCAATGGAGGCTCAGAATGAGCACATTCTGTCTGTAAAAGTTAGTTATTAGACAAGATATGCCCTAAAACCTACCTTCTTTAATTAGATTTCTAACATACAGCTGCACAGAAACCTAGTTTCATTATGAAAAGTTTGAAGTAGGCCATAGCACCTAACACTGATAAGGCAGTTATCATAGAATTATAATACCAAAATCAAACACGCATTTCCTTTATAATTTTACAGAATTATACTGAAACAGACATAGCTTTTCAAACACAAAACTCCTTCTGACCCACAAGAAATAACTGAATATCATTCTGCAGTCCATACTATATGCCTCATGTTGGTTTAAACGTAGTTTTCTTCCTTTAAAGATGAAAACGTGTCTGTAATTTTACTGTGTATATGAAAGTCAGAAAGTAATCATTTTACTGTCATTTGCATAATCTGGGAGGCTGTGCTGAAGATTAGCTGTTAGAAAATTATTTTATGCCAAAATTTTTTTATGCATCTAAGAAAATACAACTGTAAAGTAAATATAGGCTCTAGGAACTAAACTGAACAGCAAGCTAGCAAGTTTCATTGTTCACTGTCAGAGCAGCCTAATCTGCATGAGCAACCTTTTCTTCTGATCTGACCTCAGTGCAAAGATAATGCCTTTCAAGTGTGGTGACTAAACCTGTTAAACTATAAACCAAAAGATGTACAGAATCGTTACAGAAGTAACAAAGAGCAGTTATGTGCAAAACCTACAACTAAATTAACAAACTAACAATCTCCCTCCAGGAAAATGTTAAATTGCTCTTCTTCAACAACTGCTGAATGACATAATCAGAAAGAGGCCACACCAACACGCTTATAAATTTGCTATTATTCTAAGCATTTCCTTTTCAGTTTATAAGAAAGTATTGAAAACCAATATATTGTAGTATCAAACATGAACTTTAAGCTGTCCCTTAGGTTTTAATGATTAATGTTGTGCCAATTTTATATAAATAAAAATTTATGAAAATATAATTGCAAACTCATCCAGTTTTCCAATTCAGAGTTTAACAGATATGACAGTTCAGGGAACCATTTGGAGCACTAATGAATGTCAAAAGGCTTAGTTTCACCAGATGTTTTGGGAAAGATTTCCTATTTCCGTCGCTAACAGAGACTTCCACATAATTCTGAATATAGTCAGTAAGAGGAGGGGAAAAGAGGTAAGATAACAACACAGACTGTAAAAAATCTCGCATTGTGAGTCATTAACCAGCAGAAACAAGTGGTACTAAGACAAGAGCTGCTCAAAAGGTCTTCAAGAGACAGTTAAAGTTACAGCAGGCAATCCTCTCCCATACAAAAAAGATACATCATTTTTATTTGACAAGATCCCTTGCAGAACTTTACACTCCCAATCTTGGTCTTACACATTAATTTTCATAACTGAAGTAAAATTTAGAGAAGAAATCGCCAATAACATATTCAAACAAACAAGCTCTAAACTTGCTAATTAGGCAGCAAAAAACTCCCATCTGAAAGGACAGAAGTTAGGCAGTGGCCTCAAACCTTTTGGTGGTCATCAACCATCCCCAAATCACAGTGCAGGCATTTTGAAGCGGTGCTTTGAGCACAATCAGTAAGTGATAGCTGACTAAAAATAAACGGGTCTGAAATGGAACATCAGAAGTGTCTCAATTGGTTCAGAGTTCACAAAAGACCTTACTTAGCAGAGGTATGAATTCTCCACAACAACCCAAGAAGAGCATATGGAGCGGATGCTCCATATGAAGAAACCCGCTTCAAACACTCCCTGCTCAAGTGGAAGATGGGTCATACAGAAGAGGACACGGTACTATACCAAACTGGGGACGTGAATGCACTAGAAACTAAAAGCTTCCATTTGCCATTTTGTAGACAATAAAAAAATCTTTCAGTCACATAACTGAGATCTGCAGGCAAAAATTCATAGACTTTACCAGAGATCTAAAAACTACTTACGCTATTAATTAATAATTTTATTACTTAATATTCCTTCCAACCACGTCTTTTTGGTTCATCCATCTAAAAGACATCAATTTCTGTCTTGAAATCTAGTATGTTTATTCTTCTGTGCTAAACTGACATTGTGTCCGAGACAACAATGGAAAAAATGTATTTTATATGCCTAAAATTATAAATATTTTAGTCTAAGAATAAAATGTTATAAAGCACTCACCCTGGGCAAGAATATCCTTTTAATCTACAGTGACATTGTGACATTGAATTATGTGCAGTACTGCACCTACATCAGTGAGAAATATTTAATATCATAATAGTGCTTAAAATATTATAAGCTCTAGTCCTAGTTTTAAAATAGTCTGAAAGACAAAATGCAGCAAATTGGAATATTAAATACCCCTGTATCAACTCTTAGAAGATTAACCATTTGGAAGGTATTTTTAACTATAAGATTTGTAAGTGTCTTCATGAGTCAATCCTTTTATTACACAGAACTAAAAAGGAAATTTTAGTATTTTTAACTATAAAAAAAAAAGTTCAAGCATTACAGAAGCACATTTAATTCCTTTATTTTTCAAGAAGATCTAGCTATTCTAATATATAGGTACTATTTCGAAGTGCATGTATTCCTGGAAATGGGTGAATTTTATTGGCATTTTGAATGACTAGGACTTTACCCAACCACAAAATTACCAAATTATTGTTGTCACATTTTGGGAAAAGCATACGGTCCTTAGGCCTGTACCCTGTAAGGTTATTACAATTTTTCTTGTATTTCAGTACTCCTGATGTAAGTGTCTGAATATTTTAAATAAATATGGAACTTAATCTCCACTTGAAACTTGAAGTCTCCTCCGTCCCTCCCATAAAAATGCAAATGGTGGAACTTCATTTAATGATAAAAGTAATCTTGTTTCAAGACTATATAAATTTAGTTTTGCTAAATATCGTTTGCAGTACATGGAAGGTTTTGTTTTCAATGTGGAAACAGAACAGTGACTGAAAAATTGTTATTTTTTTATCCACCAAATCATTCTGTTTTCAGAGTTGAATCCATTTATTCACCTTATAAAGACATTATGACTGTTATTATGTGAAAACAAATTCACCTAAAAACTTCTAAAGTATTTCTGCTTGTGTAACAACATCACCAATTTTTTTTTTTCTAAATCTATTCTCTTTAAAGCAGCCCTTGGAATGAAGTTGCACAGCTACTGCTGAAGGCAATCACATTTCATGCCTCTACCAAAGCTATTAGAGCACACATAAATGGCGCTCCTTTTTAATAGACTTCACATTAGGAAAACAGAAGAAACCAACCATCTAGAAATTTTAAAGAGCATTACAATCTGATCTGACATTGAACAATGTAGTTCTAACAGCAGTGATTAGAAAATACCAAGTAGTCATATATTCACTACAGGTGAAAAGTTGTCAGTTTTGTTCCACCGTATTTTCACCATGGCACACACCAAGGTGTTCAAGATGACATGAAAGCCACAGGCAACTTCAGGGTTCAGAAAAACGGGGGTCTGCAGCTGTACGGTGGTTAGTGCTGCTGGCACAACACGTCTTGTGGTGACCAACACACTTTAATAACGTCAGGATTTCGCTAAGCTCACTTTATTATATTATGCTCTTAAAATGCATCAAAGAACAACATCATTTCTAAGCTCTGAATTATTATCAGTGAGCTGCAGTTAAGGATAAGAAGTGTTGCTAAGTTTCGCATAATGCTTGCCATTACAAGTAAGCACTGCTTTTCCATTCTAAAAATGCCATTTAAGGGTTTCAACAGTTCTGCTAAACCTAGACTGTAAGTGCCATGCTTGAATCTATTTTTTTGGATGTATGCCCAACAATAAATGATCCACAATGATCTGAGGACAGCACTCTCATCCAAGAACTTAATCAGATTAATGATGTATTTGTTTTATAAAAATGAATAACATTAAGCTTGAGAATACCTAATTTACATATTAAATGGTTGAAGGGGACAAAAGAATACTAGTGGTTTTATAAAATTAAGATTACAAAATTGCCTATTGTCTTGAGAATCTGTTAGTAAATTGCAGAGATGCAAAATAATAAATAAGTGTTCATTAGCAGTGTTTATGTAAATTCATTAGTTGATGTTTAGTTTTTCAAAAGATTTAATGATGTTTACATTTACGAAGAATTTTTTAAGAGCGATGTTGATCTCATAACATAGCAATGGCAGTAACACCAACATCACAGACAGAACTTTCCAGTTCTTTTGACCTAAGGAATATAATTAATACCTTAAAAAAATTTACCATAAAATTAAGATGCTGAATGGAGCACTGAGGAGAGGTATTAAAGCAGCAGTGGCACTGTTTGCATTGGGTTTAGTTTTACACAGACCTAGCCAAATGAATTAAATTATACAAAACTGAATGACCTTACAGGGTTGATCTGATCTCCTTATGGGGTTAAGAAGAAAAAAAAAAAGCTACCTTATCTTCCTCATTGATTTCATTCATGTTTTAAATACTTAGTGTTTCTCTACCAACTTCATTATTTCATAAAAATATTACAATTATTAACCAGATTTTCAAGAAATAAAAAACTATCTCCCATACAATGAATTAGTCTGCAAGTGAGTTACTTAAGTAAAATACTGAAGAATATGATTTATCAGCACAAATATAGCATTTCTGGTTTGCCATATCAAAAGCAAGTTAATTCTTCAAATCATGTACTGATAGAGCCTATTTCCAAATCCCAGTGGGTTAATCCATGCATGGAAAAACAACGAGAAAAACAAAATAAGCAGTAGAATGTGCAGTGAAGATCAAGTTGGCATTTGCCATCTGGCACAGTAAATCTAGGGTCTACTGGCACACAACAATTCAACAACAAGTATCATGTCCCATTCCAAAGATGTCCAGAGAAATTCCCTCTGCCTACATGTTATTAATATTTTCATTTGATAAAACAGGCTCCTGCCTGGAACCCAAAGATTTGTAACAAACCAAGATGGTCCAGGAAGCATACATATGATCCAGGACCCTCCTGGAAACATTCCTAGGCCAAGCAAAGGACACAGTAGATATGCAATGGCAACCCAAGCTGAAGTATCAGGCAGTAGCTTCTAACAGATTCTGCTAGTAGAAACATCATCTTCCCCTTAGCGACAGCATCCCCCCTAACAATTCAATAGGCCTCATTACAGATACTAAAATAGGAACGTTTCTGAGGACACCTCCAAAAAGCAGGACCTCCAAGAGTAAAAACAATAGAACAACCCTTCCTTCCTTGGCTGGGAGGGAATGGTAGGAATATTCACAAGAGATGCTGGTAGTAAAAAAGCTCTTCCAATGACAGACTATACCTTCAAACCCAGAAGAAGAAAGAGAGATGAAAGCTCAGTTTCTCCAGAAGACGGGAAGGTGGGGGTGGGAAATCTATGACTCTATATGAAGAGCTCAACAAACTCGCTTCCCCACTGATGTACAAAACTGAAATTGTTTGGCACTTCTATCGAAAATCCAGGCCTACAACTGAGTGGTACAGGAACAGCAATTGCTGGCAGACTTGTATCAACAGAGCCCAGCAGTTGGCTCTATTTCAGCTCCTATCTAATCCTTATATTATACCACGCTCATCACCACAGTATGTGAATTCACACTAATGCGATGTTATAGCTAAAAAACAAAGTCCACAGCAAAATGTAAGCAACTCAGGAAATCTGCAATTAATATTCCAGCATAGACTCAACTGTGTTCCAACACCCCCTGCCATTCTTCAACTGTGAGTTCATTCTGGTTATATTCTGATGTAGGCCACAATGTGATATTAATCCATATGTTTTGACTGATAAATCACCAGCCTACCACAAATGGGACACAAACTTCCCCATTACTTCTACACATCAGAGTAACTCTGAGCAACCTGGTCTAGTGAAAGGCATGCCTGCCCGTGGAGGAGGAGTTAGAACTGGATAATTTTTAAGGTCCTTTCCAACCTAAGCCATTCTATGACTTGTGTGCTTGTGGGCTATTGTGTTTGTTGTACAGCACTCTCAGCCTAGTAAAATTTTTGCAATAATATGGAAAAATCTTGTATGTACATTCTAACTTAATCCTGCCTACAGTACTGTCTTTGATACAGTACTGTGTTCTTTTATTTAGATTTTCATTTCCCTCTTCAGATACAAAAAATTAATAAGGCAGAAATTGAACATCAAACTCATAATGATTACATCAAGAGATCAACACAAGTCTACTGCAGATGTAGCTGTTCTGTAAAAATGTGCAAATAAATAAAAAAAGAAAAATATGACAATTACACAAGCACTTGTCCCAATAACAGGTATTTTTCAAACTATTTTTACTGTACCAGTTTTGTAACACAATCCTGTGATACAACTACCACTAAAATAGGTAGGTAACACACAGTGATACTATGAAAACTAGTTCTGTTTTCACCTCCCCTCTCACTACATAACATCTTCCACAATCCACTTCCCTGAAATGCTGGGAAACCCACTATGATTACTGTACTGGAACACTGCCATAGTGGGCATAAAGAGTTTGGTAATAGGAGGCTCTAGGAAAGAACTGAGACGAGGCCATGAACTATCCCATGCCAAGCAGTTAGAGCCACCTCTAATGGGAGCACCCCATTCCACCCAAAAAAATTAAACCAAAGAAGACCACTTCTGCTCAGGTATCTGAAACAGTGGCAGCCACTGGAGGAGGAGAAATGGAAGAGACACACAGAAGATGATGTTGTTGGAGACTACCAGTGCTTGGATGAAGGCAGAGGAGGTACAGCTGCAGAAGGAGGATGGAGGGTGAATAAGCCACGCTGAAGTCAGTACACCCACCCAGTAGTAGATAAAAGTTTACTTGCAAACAGAGAAGAACATATAAAGTCTAAAAAGCAGCAGTAACCAGGCTTCTTGATGCAGTCGTCACATGGTTTACTTATTTACACTTATTACTGGACTGCAATGAAAAGCACTGAAGGCAAAACATTAACTCATGAAGATAGGTGAGTCTTGCTTCACTTTGATGATAATTAACTATTCACTGAGGATCTACATCCATGCTTCTGACTCGAGTTTAAAAAAAAATCCTAATAGTCTAAAGTTACAACAATTCATGTTACATGTTTTATTTGTTTTGTATGTGAGGTGGACAATAAAGCAACAAGCATCAATTTGATCTATGGTTTTTAAAAAAATAATAAAGAATGTTTTATTTTTAATGAAGATATACTAACCAGAAATTCAGAGGAGAAAAAAAAAACCCCAAACTATCCATTTTTCTTTTTGGTAGGTTCATGCCATTTTACAATGCTCTAGTACCAGGCTTTAGGGGCTGTACAGATTAGCCATTACTTGAATAGAAATTCATTCTTTTTCTTTGCTGAATGAATGCCATTATTTGGCTGTGGGTTGTAAGTACAGTTATATTTCTAAGAATCTTATTTCTGTCTATAACAGCTCAAGAATAGGAATATTACTTATGTTCCATTACATAGTTCTGAAAGTGTTTTGACCCCACATAGAAATTTGAAGACCTTTTCTGAATAGGGCCTTCTATTCACAAAATGATTTTTTTCTGTATTATTTTATTAATACAAACACACTTCACCTAGTGAAAGCAGGTCTTACATAATATACAAGAGGCATCTTATTATATTGTGATAACTTTAAATAGAGTCTTTTGACTATGAAACTTATTTTTTCTACTTAAGTGAATGTAAACTATGTGGAAAATAAGAAGTAATATTTTTTGAAATAACCTTCAGGTGATATTTAAATAAAAAATACATGTAAATATTTTCAAATTCAAATAAAATACCCACAAAAAATAGGCTTGAATAACAAAGCAGTGAAATAGATTATCTTGTTTCACAGGACCTTGTAATTATTTGAGAGCGGAATTTGTATTTTTTTTTAGTATCCCTTTAGAATTAAGCCCAGGACTGATACTCTGTCAGAAAGGTGTTATCATCTTACTATGGCTAGAGTACTTCTATGATTCAGCATCACGATTTTTTCTAGTGTTTTTAGGAAACCATTACATTTGTAGCAGCTTTGCAATTTCTGTAAGAGTAGCAGCTGTTGACTTAGGACAACTTTTCCAAAACAAAATATTATTTCACAATCAGTCAGATTATGACATTAATCAGTGAGATGTTGTGGTTTGGGTTAGCCTTTGGTTAGCTTGCTAAATATTTAGCATTTATTTTCCCATGCAGAATTTTTTGATGGCAGAATTCTCCCTCAAATCTGCTCACATCTGAGTTCATTTGTTCACAGTGAGTTGCCATGAATTCACCTGATTCTCACCTAATTTAGCCCTGACAGGATGCTAAAGGGAATTTGTTTGATACAGCAACTATTAACAATCTATTTTCTGTTTGGTTTTCATGGAAGTTCCAAGCACCAACTGATGGTTTTGCCATACCAACACATACGGTACTCAAGAATAAAGTAACTTTGCACGTGGGAAATTTAATGCACCATTTAAAAAGGACATTTACTTACAAGTATCACTGAACTGCCCAGTGCCATCAGAAGGAACAATTCCGCTGATAACATTTTGGGGTCAGGTTCACCCCCCAGCTTGTATTGGCTCTTCAGAAAGAGCTCCCTGAGTGGCCTCAACATAGGATGAGACACAAGTGAGAGCATGAAACACTCAGCCAGAAAAATGAAGACATGAGACTTCATCAGCAGTGCTGACCAAAGTGTTCAGTTCTACCGGCCCCTTGATGTAAACTTTCAGTCCTGCCTCTTTGCCTCCTGTTCATATTCTTGTACTGCCCAAGCCCTGTGACAGGGCAGAACAAAAATGAGAGTGTGGAGGGAAGGGCAGGAAGGGTGTTCTTCACCTTCAGCAGCAGAGGCACTTTAGATGGGCTTAAAATGTTTGCGAAGTCAAACTCAAACTATTACAGAGTTCCATTCTTTTCCATCAGCTCCTCTGAGTGATGCTGAAGAGCCAGGTGTGTTAGTAAGCCATGTCCCATGTATCTGTTCTCAAGAGAGAAAGCAAAGCCTGAATAAAGAGAGAAGCACTGTGGAAGACAAGATGCTTTTTCTCTAACACGGTGGGAAGGCAAAAAAGACCACTCAGATGCAAGAGTGCTTAAATACTGAAAGATAAATGTCAAATTTTCACAGTTACCTTTGGGACAGTAGCAGAGAGACTTTCACAATATAAATTGTTAGGACTATTTGCATCTCTAAACAATGAAATACATTGCATATGCACTTACATGCAGATAACAGAATGTAAATAGAACTAAACATCCCCTTTAAAGAAAGCCTTTAAATATTGTAGTTTTAAAAATCAAAAATTGAACACCATAATTATCCAGACCACATACAACATTATTTTCAGTCAGAAAAACACGCTAAATATTTTCCTGAGGTCAATTTTTGCTACCTGATGCATGCTATTTAAAACATACCTCCCATTAATAAAAATACACAAGCAATTTCATAATAAACTTTGAAAGAGTAACCCTCAAAATATATTAGTGCACCAATAGAAATCCTATTAAGTGAAGCATCATTTAAGAGTGTCAATGGCTCTTACAACACTGGTTGCAATCCCTTACTAATTTAACATTACAGCTTCATTTCTTGTTCTAATCTGATCTAATTTACCCTTCTTATTTCCTTGCTTCTGGATATGCTAGGTTTGCCACCCAATGAGTTTATTTCACTAGTCATTCACTTTTAACTGTAAAACCAAACTATTTGAGGGGAATAATCTCCCTGCAATCCAACACAGGATAAAGAGCTCTTATTTATCGAGCATTTTGTGCCTTGAATTGAAGCATTATTGCGAAGAGTGAGCAATAAACAAAAACACCTCAGGGGCCTGGGAGGAGCAATGTAACCAATTACATTTAATTAAATCAAAGGATGGGAGCCCTAGGGTTGAATGAGCTGAAGAACAAATTTGCATTAACACCTAGCAGCCAAACAAGTAGTTCTTGGTTTAGTCTGGAAGTACAATTGTTGCCATCTATTCTCTGCACTGAAGGGGGGCCATTAGCTAAATTCTTGGGAATTGTTTGTCCACTGATGAGGGGCTGCCTTCTCAACATTTCACCTCCTCACACATGAAAATTGCCTACTAAAATAAACAGCTTCTTCTGAAACCCAGCAAACAAACATTAGTACATGATTCACAAGTTTGCAGTTCTGTCACACCTTTGTCCGGAGTCAACAAAGAGAACGCTGCCAGGGCTCACACACCTGAGGGAAGTGGAGACCCTCCAAGACCTATGTGGGTGGGTGAGGGGAGAAGAAGTGAGAAGAATTAAAGTTAATCTGGCCATAATGAAGCCTATAAATTGAAACACCCAGGATAATCATTACCTACAGCACTTCAGGAATGGATGCAAACATTGAGCTTTTGGTATAATGGGAAGAATTCCGAACACTAAAGTAATTACCAGTGCACCTCAAGCCTTTTTCTCCACTGTCCAGAGGCAGGAAAGAAAGATCATGGAAGTCTGAGAAGAGCAGGGAATGGAAATTTATAACCACAACTACGAAAATTGTAGAGAAATTAAGAGCAATTAGATACAGAAACATCAAGAGTCCACAACGCTGTGTTTTCCTAACTATGATTCTGTCGGGGAAAATAGGAGAGAAAGGCTACAAATGTTTAATCAGTTACACTGCTCTTTTTTGAATGTTCATTGCACAGTCATGCTAAAAGACAGAGTTTACATGTAAAGAGGGTGATTTTTCTTGAAGGTATGCATCTATGATGCCTTTGGCAGGGTAGCAATGACCAAAATTATTTTTTCATTATTTTAAAGATATACTTTCAGGGATTTATAAATATAATAATTTCAAATAATTAGAGATTTAAACTTATTGTCCCATACCTCATCCCAGACACAAAGTATGCCTTAATCTACATCCACCAAAAGCATAATTTAGTTTATCCATTTTAGGTTATACAACAAATAAAAGGGAATGTAATGGTTTCAAAACACGGCCCTAAACCTAAAGCTAAAAGGCTGAATTATTAAAATAATTTTTTAGGTAATCAGTGTTCATTGTGCCCTAAAAGTCCAACAGCCAAGATTCTCATTTTGAAAAATGCTGAACATGCGTACATAATGTTTTCTTAGCTCTTGTTCCTTGAATATTAAGATGGAGAGTACAGAGAATAGTAAATTACTTTTGTAGAGGCCTACATACTCTGATCTCAGTCTTTTCACGAAGTAAGCTGTTTCCCTCTTGACCTTCATTTTCTTGCTTTGGAAGAAATTAAATTGCAGTCTTACTCTGCAAAGTGACCATGTAAAAATACAATTTTATTCTTATCAGACAAACTGGCTTCCTTTATTTACTCATAGCTACATTTTCCTCTCATAATGACAAATAAAAATATGTTTTAGTGCTGTTTTATACACTGTTAGACCCCAAAATGCTAAAGGAGATCTAATAGCTTTTTTTAATGAGATAACAAGTTGGCTCATATTTTCATCTTGTTAACTGAGGTAGTATCCAGCTTATAATAAATGAGAAAACTGTTTCAGAGCAAATGTTTACTAAAGATGTGTTTTCAGACTACACCTAACTCCAGTCTTATGAATTCAACAATAAACACTGACCTTCTTTGTATCAGCTCTTGTGATAATGAGGATACAGGGAGTGTGAGGTTTGTTAATCTGGAAAAAAGCCCAAACAAACCAAACACAACACTCATTCTCAAGGTGGGCAAGTTTTTCCATAAGATCAAACAGCTGATCCAACTGACAGATTGGTATCAAAAGCCAAAATAAGCAATGGGTGATGATCATGTATTGGGAGTGACACAAGAGATGGAACAGGACTGCCTCCTTTAAGCAGCAACAAGCTGATACATCAGCATAGCATATGGTAGTACCACACCAACAAGTGTCTGTCTTACAATTTACAAGCAGCTTAACTTAGACATGTTTCTCAACAGATCATACAAAATTATCGCAAAGCTGAATTTAACTGAGTAGAGAAGCACTAGTATGTTCTGGAGGTTGCTTTCCTATTTTGTTTTAGAATGTGCTTAGCTAACATATTCTAAAACCATGCCGAGAGAAAGCACAAACTCCAGTTTCACATGTATAGTCCTTACCTGGCTTAATCTACATTCATTATTAAAAAAACCCAAACAACAAAATTTCTCGCTATACACATGTACTTTATGGATAAACTGCTCTGAACATCACTGCTTTCTCCTTCTGAAGGTAACTACACTTCCTAACTCTTGGCCGTGATCCCTGCAAAGAGAGGTAAGGGGAGGTGGACTAAGATTTATCGTAGCAGGAAGAACAGCATGGGAGGGTAGAGGCAGTGGGGCAATGGAAGTGGGGGCCCTCAAATAAAATCCATTAGGTTGCATCCTACTTACACCTTCCAGCGTGTTTATAAAGAAAAAGACAATGCTGTAGGCACATGAAAGTAGTTGTGTTTCTGCCAGGGTTTTTTTAAAGCTTATGGATGGCATGTCAATCAAAATGACTACAGCTAGGTTTGAGGTATGACATTTAGAAAAAAATCCTTTGCTGGAGAATTCTCTATGCCAACTTTACTTATGAATGAAACCACACAATGACAAGAACTTGTGAAATTACCAACTATTTCTGTAAGTACAAAAGTTTGACACTGAGCCTACTGCAGCCATCCGCTATTGCAGTATTTTTTGAACCTTAGGATTTATTTACACACAGAAAGCACTATTCTGGAGCTAAGACTCCATACATACAGCAAGTACATATTTTTTGAATTACTATATTGCACTATTTCTGAGCACGGCTCTTGCTCAGCTAAGAAACTTTCTCATATGTGAGGTAAGTAGGATTCCCTTTAGACCGAAGGAATGAAAGCAGAATACCAAAGCAGATAGAAGTGCAGCAAAAACAGTGTGACAAGTGATTGAAGGCAGAAGAAATGGTGAAACCATGGTCGAGTGATAAATGGTCTACATGAAAAAAATAGAAAATATCATAAATTTGACACACCTGACATAATTCACCTCCAGCACTACTCTGCCATGTGAACTGCAAAAAAAGAAGTCCTCACAGTGGTCAATCTGATGATGCAATAGCTCTGTGAAGCTACAGCACTGAGGAAATACATACCAGCCACCTTTCTAAATACTTACTTTCTCACAAGATCTAAAAGCAACCACATAGTGACAGAACATTCCAGATGCATGGAGTAATTAACGTACCTGCTGATGAGCGGTACGACTTCAATCTGCACTCTGAATCCCTACATACCAGAGAGCTGCTGCTTGCAGCACAATTAAGGTTTTACACTAGTCCAGACAGAAGGTTGAGAGAGGTGATGCTACCAAACAATTGTATCCAAACAATTGCTAACTATTCTTGGAGACCTGCTTGGAAAGATATTTTCTCTGAAAAAAATACTTGTTGAATTTTAAATATGCTCTTGAAGGAAAGACTAGTTTTACAATTTCAAATGCTAATCCCATTCCTCTTCTTTGAAACTATACTACTTGTTTTAGTTTACTTCCATTTATTAAAAATAATTTTTTCTTGGAAGTATCCAGTATTAGGGGGACTTTTTTATTTTGTTTTAGAGGTCAACATGCTTCTCATTTGCAGTGATAGTTTGTGGTTTTTCTGTCTCAATCTCATCTATTCTATACTATTTTCAAATCTATTCTCCTCAACTGATCTCAAAAAACAGTTATTTCAATTTGAATTCATAATCTCCTTTTTGATATGCTTCTGTTTACCCCAGTAGAAAACTGAAATGCACTGCCTAATTACATATTTGCTTCATCATTCTAATTAAATTGTTAATTAATTAATCTCAGCATTCTTTAAAGAAGATTCATAGCAATTACATAAGTAACACAGAAAGGCATTCTACACAAAGTAGGAGACAATTACCTGAAATTTCACTGTGCAGAATATAGCTGGAGTGTATGACTAAAATTTTCTGCTCCAAACTACTCTGTATCGGTATTCAACTGTCTACCACTGCATGTTTGATGCTGTACTCTTGATGTGTTTAAATTAGGGGAAAATAATTAAACAGTTAAATTTCAAAGGCATATACAGATCTTAAGTGACTAAAATTTTTTTGTATCTTTACACATGGTAAAAGATAGTAAATAGCAACAAATTAAATCAAAGGACTTTCATTCAGAATAACCAAAAAACATCAATTTAAAAAGATGCTAATTAACCCTGGAGGATACATGCAGGATTTGAAATGAGTCCCAACAATGTCCAGCTTAATGCTAAGAACTTATAAAATGAGCTATCAGGGCCTATTAGTGCATTGTAATGGCTTAGATACTTGAAGAAGTGACCCTAAAATCTCTATTCTGACCCGACTTTCAGAAATGGGGCAGAAGATTGACCTTCACACAATATAATCAGCAAAGGATCTAAAAAATGTATCTCTCTGTTATGTGAAACCACAGTTTTATTTACTCAGGCATGTTCACTTTGGAGTTAAGGTCCACTCAAGCATCATTTCAGGGTTAAAGGTTATAGAATAAAGCCATTATGTTTTCAAGCAGAGTAGCATGCTACCATTTGTTTTGCAGTAATATCACAATCAGACATTACCTTTTTAGCTTGGCCCAGCGGTGAGTTTAAGACCCTGGTGTACACATTGTAAAATAGACTGGTACTTTCTAAAAGTCATTCAAACTGCATTTGCTAAATTTTAGATTGGTGTATATTTTGTCTATGCTCTCATATATAGACAAACAGAGATACAGAAAGGTTTAGGATCTCTGATCCTGCAGAAGGTCTGTTTATATAATAATTAGGTTGATTCAATATACAATCAATGTACAGAAAAAATAATCAGTAATTTCATGATTTGTTTCACAGTGGGGTCAATGTCTTTGTCTCAGAAAACTGAATAAAGTAACTACAAAAAGTAGCTACAAGGATAATAAGGATTTCTAAAGTTCTCATTCAACACCTGTTTAAAACTCTTTGCTATTGTTTACCAGTTCCTAGTATTCATTACATACCTATTCCAAACTGTGCTGATTTTGGCTAAGGTAGTGTTAAATTTCTTCACAGTGACTGGTACGGGGCTATATTGTGGATTCATGCTGAAGACAGGGTTGGTAGTTGCTGAGGTTTTTGCTATTGCTGAGCAGGGCTTACACAGAGACAAGGCTTTTTCTGCCTTTTTACTGCAACACTGGTGAGGGGACGGGAGGGTGTATGGGAAGTTGGTAGGAGACACAGCCAGGACAGGTGACCCAAATAGGGATATTTGAGTCAAGAGGGACAAAAGGGAAATTCCATATTTGTCCAAAGGGATATTACAGACCACATGACATCACGTTCAGTGTATAAAGTGGAAGGAAGAAGGAGGAAGAGTGGGGGCTTGCGGAGTGATGGCCCGATTCACCATTACGTGTGACAGGGCCCTGAAGATGGCTGAACACCTGCCTGCCCACGGGAAGCAGTGAAATTCCTTGTTTTGCTTTGCTTGTGTGTGGCTTTTGCATTCCCTATTAAACTGTTTCAAACTGTCCCACAAACTAAGAACATTTCTTGGTCAGGAGCTTACTAAATTAAGGCTTTGTGCAACAATAAAGCCTAAGTTTGATAAGTAAGAAGCAGTGGCTGTAAGACCATTCACAACAACAAACTAAAAGTTTCTTAAACTGACAACAAATGCCACAATCTTGATTTTAACATATTCTTTGGACTCACATGGGGCTACTGAACTTTGCCTCCAACTGCTGTATTATTGCATGCAATTTTATCACCACACACTACTGTCTGCCTGTCTATCTATCTAAAAACCCTAACAGAATTATGAATCATAGGATGATACAGAGTGTAAGGGTTAGACATACAAATTAAGATATGGAGTACTTTCAGAAATAGGATTGTTTCTGAGTACATGTTCTGCAAATACATGGCAGTTATCTCAGCAAGTGCTACTTCTCCACATGAAGGATTCTTGGGTTTGTGATCTGAAGTCTGAGCATAAAATTATTACAGTACAAATTTGTATACAGAATCACAACATGCGTTTCCATTAAAGTAACATCAAGTTGCCAAATTTTGGAAATTACAAAATTAATTAGGAAATGCTGCTACCCCCCTGGCACAGCTGTGTTGCCTGTTTGCCTTAGGATGCAATATGTGACTAAATACTGCCACATACTGTACTTCACCGACGACCACCGCTTCCTTCTAGTTCACAGAACTAAAGGCAAGTGTTTATTTAGTCATAAAATAACCAATATTTGCACTTCAGTTAAATATAGACCCTTCTCTTACTTTCTGAATGTACCTTTTAATAGAGCAGGCTTCTCTAGCCTTTGGCTAGAAAGCCATATGCAGGCTATTCATTGCCTGCTTTTCAGTATCTTTATTTGAAAAAGAGACAACCATTTACCCCTAAGAGAACAATTCCTCCACCTCACAGTCCTTGTTGACAATGTTTCTTACAGCATGTGGTGGTGACCAGGGGATAGACAGAAATCTGAACAAGGCCTTCTTTAGATGAAGCCCTTGAAGCACAGAAAGAGGAAAAACATCCAGTAAGTCTTAAGAGTCTAAAGCACCTAGAACCTCTTTTTTTTTTTTTTTTTTTAATTTGACATTTCTGCTTTTGCTGTTGAAATCATCATTTCAGCCATGATTTGCTTCAGCAGATCAGACCTTAACCTTTCAGAAAAACAACACAGGAGCCAGCCATCACTGAGAACCTTCTAGCAGAGGGAGGAAGAGATCTACCCTCCAAGCAACTGCACAAACCATGAAATTTCCATTTGCACAGGCAACTCTAAAATAATGGTGCATTTTGTAAAGCCAAGGCCTTAAAAGTAAAACATACTTCTGTGGGTAGTTTTAAACATAAAAAATCCCATCATCTGGAGCATCACTTCCTCCACAAGTTGTTAGCAGGATTGCGACTTTCAGATTAGTTTAACTTCCTTATGATTACACAAATTAAGTAAATTAAAGCATTGCAGCAGTCTACAAAGAGCAGCAGTTAAAAAGAATGAAACACATATTTCACCTGAGCAGGCACAGGAAGGGATCAGAGACATCTCTGGAAATACAGTTCTTTTGCTGGCCCTGTGGGAAACATTTTCTGGGGCACCCATGATTTCTTTCCAGCCCCCTTGAAGCTGAGCTAGCATAGCCTCTTTTCCACCTCTGACTTCTAGTCTCAGTCCAGTTAGTCTCAGGATACGCTGATCTCTTTCCTTGTGATTTCATCCCAGGCTCCTCCATGCCCAATGTGGTTTATCTCTTGGAAAAAAACTAATCAAATATGTCTTAATTTCCAATTCTCCTTCCTGCCCAGCCACTACTGTTTTACTCATTCTTCTCCCCTCCATTCTCCTTGTCTTCTGACTCTTTCTTGTCAGTCTCAGTGTTTTTTCTACTCCCTCCTGCAATCATATCCTCTTAGTATCAGAAAGCAACATAGATCTTTTCCCCATACCAGGCAATGAAGTTTTTTGGTAGGAAAAAAAAACAATTTAAAGATTAAAGGCAAACAATTGTGGCAGTACCTGCCACTGTCCTTCAAATTGTTCCATATACAGATGAAATTTACAAATTCTACAAATTAATATACACACACACAACTTATGAAATATGTATCTATAAAGTAAGAAATACATTACATCAAAGCAATAATATATATATATACACACATGTAAAACATGTTAACTGTATTACTTAAATATTCTTTTTTTGAATTGTACTTCTGGAATATCAGGTACTAAGTGTGTTTTGTTAACTACTTTATGCAACATTCAAATTGCCAATTCAAAAAGAGGAGGAAGAGTAAAATTTGCTACTCATTTCTATGCCAAGTTTCAATTATCACGCTCCTTATTATTCAGCACAGAAAACATTTCAATAGTTACCAGATTCTCACCTCATTCAAATTAAAATAATTTGGGGGGATTTTTTTTTAATCAATTTTAAAGGGAAGACAATGTTTCTGATTGATTTGACAAGCCTTGCTGAAGACAATGAGATTCTTTATATTAGTAAGGCAAGTCAAATTTGACTTGTACTAAAAACAATTGAAAAAATATGACAGTAATTCAAAAGCTGACAATGCTTTCAAACATTTGGGGAAAGATGGCACATTGCAGTCCTACTTTCATCATCTTACAATAATTGTGTCACCAATAAGATCCTATTTCAGGCAGGGTCAAAGTAAATTGTCAGGTAAAATAAATCTCTGACAATATCTTACTAAAAAACACCCTCTTAAAAAAAGAGGTTTTCTTCTCCATATATATAATATGAACATATAGAATTATGTGTAATAGCTCTATATACCTATGTACATACACACATTAAGAAGTCCATGCCAGTTAGACCAATTTACTTAAAAATCATTGGCTAATCTCTTCTGAGCAGCACACACAAATCTGTAATTGTGGAATAAGAGACATTTTGCAATTCCAAATCAAATCCCTATATTTAAATGCTTTGATTTGTAAAAGTACCTAACAAGAATAACTATGGAAAGTTAGGCCAAGGCAAGGTGCTGCACCTGGGGTAGGGCAAATCCAGGCACAAATATAAGCTGAGTAGAGAACTGACTGAGAGCAGCCCTGGGAAGAAGGACTTGGGGGTGCTGGTGGGTGAGAGGCTGGACATGAGCCAGCCATGTGCACTCACAGCCCAGAAAGGCAAACGTGTCCTGGGCTGCATCCAAAGCAGAGTGGGCAGCAGGGCCAAGGAGGGGATTCTGCCTCTCTGCTCTGCTGAGACCCCACCTGGATCACTGCATCCAGTTCTGGGGTCCTCAGCACAGGAAGGGCATCAGTCTGTTGGAGTCAGTCTAGAGGAGGCCACTAAGATGCTCAGAGGGCTGGAGCACCTCTCCTATGCAGACAGGCTGAAAGATTTGGGGTTGTTCAGCCTGGAGAAGAGAAGACTCCAGGGAGACCTTATAGAAGCCTTCCAATACTTAAAGGGAGCTACAAGAGAGCTGGAGAGGGACTTTTGACAAAGGTGTGTAGTGATAGGACAAGAGGTAATGGCTTTAAACTGGCAGAGGGCAGGTTTAGATTAAACTTTAGGAAGAAATTCTTTACTGTGAGGCACTGGAACAGGTTGCCCAGGGAAGCTGTGGATTCCCCATCTCTGGAAGTGTTCAAGGCCAGGTTGGATGGGGGTCTGAGAAAGCTGGTGTAGTGGAAGGTGTCCCTGCCCATGGCAGGGGGGTTGGAACTGGATGGTCTCTAAGATCCCTTCCAACTCAAACCATTCTATGATAATTGGACTCAACATTTCCAACTTTCTGCCTACTTCTTTTTGACAGTTCACATTCAACTATTACAACAAAGCTCTTTAAATGCCAAACATAGAAAAATCTGTTTATTCTAAAACAGATATTCTAAGAAACAATTCATATATAAAAACACAGAATTTTCATTAATTATTCTCACTCACCAGCAGTTCAATCTGATTCTACACAAGCCTTGCAGAATTAATTGGCATAACATCTCACCTTTCTGTTAGACTGTCATTTACCCCAACAAACCATAAAATGTGTACCTGTGTACTTTAATACAAAATATTTACCATATCATTTTCTGAAGAGCACATTACGAGAATCCTCAAAAGGAAACACTATAGTAATTATGAGGAAATACATATTTGAAATAATGACAATCACAACAACTTAAAGCACTTAGATTACCTCTACCAATTTTTATTTGTCTGAAATTATCTATATTGTTGTGCTATTCCTACTCTCAACAAAACAAAATATTTGAAAGTCTATATTATATATGTTAATTGCTATCATAACTACTTTTGCCTGCCAAGGGAAAGTGTGAGGTATTATAACTTCTGGAGGTTAACATGGGAGATGTGCAACTGGCTCCTGCACTATGCAAACATTTACATTATAGAGCATTTATGAGTTACAACAAAGATTGCAATGAATGAAGTATCTGCTAAGTAGCTGATCTTGAATATGTATTCAATACCACTAGTATAATTTTTTTCAGTGCTACATATGACAGCAAGTTTCTAACTCTGGAAGTGGAAAATTCAATGGAAATGGGAACGTGCTTTGAAAACAAGGGAAATAAGTCAACAAGAATTTTATCTGAGCAAACAATTAGAAGGCATTATTTGGAGAGCTTCCAAAAGTTGTCCACCTCTGCTTTGATTCACATGATTCTAGTGTCATAGTGGATACCTGTTTGTTTTTATTTCTTTGAAATATGTACATTCTAGGACAATATATTTTACTGTCCATTTAAAAAATACAGAGATCTCCTTTTTAAACACCAAACCTGTATGACCATTTTATTCCCGTGTATCTTTTAAGCATCTTCTGGGTCCTACTGCCTTTCCAAGTAGCTTAAAAAGGCAGCCTAAAACCATTGTAGACTTTTGCTATTACTACCATTTAGATGTAATTACTTTTAAGTCAAGGCTTGCAAAGCTGTTCACATTTTAATGCTCAACTTTACAGTAAGTAAAAAGTCTGTTTCTTTATGAGAAAAGTTACAAAATTCCTCAGGAGTGTGCCTACATACAACAAAGAATAATTAAATTGCTGCATGCATTTGTTTTTCAACATTCATAAGTCCTTTAACTTGATGGCTATATGCCAGAGTTTCTTTGGAAAAACAATAAAAACTGTGTTTTATGAAATTTAAATACAATTCAAGAAAGTGACAAATGTCCTATCAAGAAAAAACAAAAAAGAAAGATACTGAACACAAGCTTTGGTTTGTACCTTAGACTTGTGAATTTTCAACCTTTTTCAAATATTATTATTATTAGTCTAAAACCAGATGCAGCAAACACAGTTCTTGTTATTAATCAATATCATTAATCCTCTGCCCTGATAAGAGTTATTTTATATAAATAGTTGACTTTTGGTTTCAACACTTTCTCACAGATGTACATTTGAAAGCAATGCCTGCTAATCTCAGCTGGCAAAGGGTGAAACATTACAGTACATAAATACTGACAGTTCACTGCTGTTTAGTAAAAAACTGCACTAGTCCAATCGAAACCAGCCAAAACCCACCTACATAAATATTTTTTCTTAGAGACAATCTAAGATTAAGAATCTTCCTCTGTTCCTTTCACCTATGAAATAGTCATAAAATGGGCTCAGATTCACCTGTCAGTAAGTAAGCCTCTCCCAGAGGAGATGTGCAGCTGCACATCCCTTTCTCATAGGGAATTTATATTGGTTAGTTTTCCACAGAAAATATAATGCATGATTTTAAAAGCAGATTATGGTTGTGGACAAAATTATTGAATTAATTTTTACTAGTAATAAAAACCCCTGTGTTTATCTGGCTAAGCTCATTTTTAGCAGAGTCTTTAACCACACACAAAAAAAGGAAATACTATTTTCTACTTCGGGAATGTCCAATTAAATAGTAAGTAAACTTACAAATTGCTTCAAATTGCCACAATTTAAAAATGAGAACCAAAATACAGCAAAAATAAGGACCCTGTATACAAGCTGCTTTGTCCTATTATGTTTTATTATGAAGACATTCCAGTATTTTTAGCCTGACAGAATTTATACTAAGGTGCTGATTTGTAAAATGGCTTAAGATTGTACAGTGTTTTAGCTGTGTGAATAGGTAAATTTTATGTAACTAGGTATAGGCTTATGGTGAAGCATGCTACTGTCTTCACACTCTAAATTCATGTTTACTGGCAGATTACAGAGGGGTTTTTTCCTGACACATTGTCATGAGGGATTACCCAATACATTTAGTAACACTGTTTCTTGTCTTACTGTCCAAAAGGAGCTCCAGTAAGTGAGCACATAAAAGCTCTGAGCCCATTCTCCTTGCTAACTCAGGTGTGCTGACTGCCCCTACTTTCACGAAACCACCTTGTGAGTGTTATAACCATTAGACTTGTGTCTGAAACCACATACATTCTACATAAATCTGCAGCTACCTCATAGAAGGCTAAACAAACCAAAAAAAGTTACACCTTCTATATTTTTTGACAGACACAGCTGAAGCATCTGAATAAAGGAAAGGATTTAATATTGTGAATGCATTAAGTTAGGAACTGAAACTCCAAAGAGAGGAAGAGTTAATGACGTACAGGTCTCAGAGTACCCGCTGGGTGAATTCCAGACCATGCCACTACGTGTGTAGAAAGGCCTCCTTACCTGAAGGAGGACTAAATTTTATTGTCAGAGCATCTAAAGTTCAGTTCAGCAATGCCCAAGTCTCTTTTCTGACACAGCTCTAAGTCCTTCAATTTTGACAACCCAAATGAGTGGCATTTAAAATGAGAAGGCAGTCCTGAAAATATAACACTGCCAATTTAACAAAGATCTTGCAATAAACCTGTATGTGGGAGAGGTTAGAAGTCAGGCGGTCCTCTGCATACCACCACGGTAAGATGGCTTGGTTCTGCCCCCCACTTCTAACCATGAACAGCTCTGTAATAAAAATAGAGACTTATGAGACTTCCTACCTCTGAAATGGATCTAATATTTGTTTCACAAAGGTGATATTGCATGGATTAGTAAATAATAAAAAGAGTGCTTTGGGGACTACAGTATTATCTTCTGAGCTGATATAAACCACACATTTAAATGGGACAACAAATACTGTCTGAAAATATTGGAATTGGCCTAAGTATAAAGGGAAATCTAAAAATTAATTGGGAAAAAAACCCCTCTGATAGTGAAACACACCTTCAACCAGTACTAGTATAGATGAGAAGTAAATTTAATTCACAAAGCACAGGTCACAGTTTGACAATAAATACAATAGACAAGGACTTGGTCTCAAAAGGTATAATGGGATCAAATTGCTTTCTTTTTAGTCCTGAATATTATCTACAGGATTCTATTTCCCTGGTGCAAGAGGCTTAAATTCATTTGAGTACTACCAAATTACCAAAAAAGCCCCAAACAAAATAACAATTTTAAAAACCCCAAAACCTTGCATAATTTAACTTTCTATCACACTTACTAAAAGTAGGGAGATGGGAAATAAAGGTTATTAGGGTAGATGGCTTTTACAGTCCTATACTAATTTTTGCTAGATTACCAAACATGTCACAAAACCAGTACATCGCTCAGAGCAGCTGCAGTTCTCCTTCAGGACACCAAAGAACTACAAGACAGAACTATGCATAGAAGCTTAGTTTGGATACATCTGCAGTATAAATTATTAAAATAATTTCAGAAAATGAATGAAGTTGTAAGGCAGAGAATCATCAGGTGACTTTCAGTGCCTAAGACAATTATGCATTCTATAATTAAGTATAACGTTTCATTCAATTCAACCTCTCCGTCATCTTCACATAATTAAGAACTTGAAACAGATTCATGTTTTTCATTCTTTTGTTGCATATTCCATGATAAAGTATAACAATAAAAAATATATTACAGATTTTAATTAAAAAACCATTCACCAGAGCAACAAGATAAGAGGCTTGTTTATAGGGCAGAAGCAGTAGATGTCTTGTATCAAAACTTCAGAAAGTCTTTTGACAATTTCATAAGAAACAGTCTAAATAAAATTTGGTTAAGATGGGTGAAGAGCTGAGCAAGAAAACTGACTATGGAGAATAATGGGAATAATTCTCAACGGTTTGCTGTAAAAGCAGGTGAATTTAACAGGTGGAGTTTCCGAGTTTCCATAAATGCCAACACCAGACTGTGCTCTCTTCAGTGTTTTTGTTGATCATCTAAAGAAACATGCCTATTACACCAGCAATTGATCAATTTTAGAAGTCCAGTAAGTTGAAAGACAGGCTTCAAAGGAAAAAAGCAATGAACTGGGAGAAGTCTGGAAACGGGAAAAAGTTCAACAGGGACAAGCACCAGGTATTGAAATTGGATAAGAATAATCTGCTACATAAATACACAATTAGGAATAACTGATTCCTTCTGAAGAGGACCAGGATTTTATGGCAAGTCAACAGCTCAACATGAGTCAAAGTCATGCTGTTGTAAAAGGGAAATTTAGTTCTGGGATTACAGGCTGTAAAACACAAAATCTCCTGAGTTACTTAGCATTATGCCCAGATTTGACAAACGCTCTTCAAGAAAGAAACAAACCAGGCGTATGGAGTCTAAAGAAAAGTCAGAGCCTAACAAAAACTGTAGCTTAAGAAAACATGATTGAATTTGGCTTGCTGGACATAAGGAAAAGAACACATAGGCAAGGCCATGTGATGAATTAATATACCTAAAAGGCTATTGCAAAAGAAAATTTCAGCTTTGCCAAGGACCAAACCAATAACCAGTTTAAGCCTTAGTAAAAAAAGGCTACCATTAGGTATGAGGAGATATTTTCTACCAGTAAGGAGAGTAGATGTGAAATCACCATTGCTAGAACCAGTGTGTTCCAAATCATTGTTTATGGGATAGTCACTAAAACCTTCTGCAGGTGGGCTGCAGTCTTGATTAAATGCCACGAGGCTGGACTCCGGTAATTAAAACAAACTTGCAGTTACTCCTCACACATTTTCTATTTACCAAACCATTTGTATTGGAGGCTCTTTTAATCCACTAGGTTTACCAAAAATTAGTTCTTTATATTTCTGAAATAATGCCTTATTCACCTCTTTCCATATTATTAAACATATTTTTTTAAAGAATAGCTTGAACCCAATATAATTTTATTTAACTATACCATACTCACAATAACAGCATTTAATTTATCAATCTAAGTACATGAAAACTAGTTCTATACTGGGTTTTTGTCTGGTCACTGTTATGTAGATTAGTTTTCATCATACTTTTCAATCAGAACTATCATCAGACAAAACGTTTCAAATGGATATGTTATTCACCAAAGGTTTCAAATTCTCATTTCCAGAAATATTTTACTCAAAGTAGTTTTTTGTGAATACTATTTTAGGAATTGGTGCTGAATTAAATTGAAACCTTTCACTGTGACATTTTCAAAAGAAGACATGAATTCACCCATTTGAATATGATTTTTTAAAATTAAATACAGCGCAACTTTTGAAAAGTTCTCTAAACCAAACCTGAACCAAAACAGGGTTCAAGTTATGCATAACATTTCAGTTGCATTTGTATTGAGAAAACAAAGAACAAGGACTCCCCTTGCTACCTCCACACTCCAGACACTGATGAGACTATAATACAATACAGAGAAATGCCCCATCTGATGTGCATGTCAGAAACCACCAGCAACAACACGTGATGATGTCAAACAGAAGGGACATACTCAGGATGTGAAAAGGAGCACTGAAAGCATGGCTACAACATGGCAAGTAAAAGGAATTATGAAAACAAAAAGAATGATTACAAAGAAACACGCAAGTTCCACACAAATGGCAACAACCTACTGGACATCAAACTCATTTGAAATTATTTCAATTACACTCAAATTTGAAATATTTTTAGAGAAAACTCTAAAATGTATTAAAATACTAAGCTGGATTAGTTAGACAGCACATCTTAAAGGGTTGCTTACCTTTGTTATCCTGCCCTATCTCATTTAAAGAGGCGACTAAGATAAGTTATCTAAAGCAAAAGTAAAATCCATGACATTAATTAGAATCATTCATACTCTTCTCCTTCTACCAACCTAATTTAAGGTGTTATACTGTATCTTCAAAATTTTAATTAATGTAAATCAAAAGATCCAATTTCTCATGGTAATCCATATAGAATACCTGGAATACTTTCAAAAATACTTCATGTTGTAGAAGATTAGCACAAGTAGTACACTTAGAAACTGACTTATGCCAACTACTTTTTAAAGATTAGACAACAGATGATGCCAAAATGTAGCTAATCAGAGTCCCAAGGTACAAAACACTGCTCAGCAACACAGAAAAGTAACTGCAGTTGCTCTAAGAGATTCACATATTTTTACCAAAAGTTTCTCATTGGAATAACCTGAACAGGAGAAGAGAACTACAAAAACTTCTATCTGACCCAGGAGGAAAGAGGGTACTCAGAAGTGCTCAACTGGGCTTCTTCACCTCCCACTTCTCTAAGCTGGTGCCATGCTTGAAAGTAGAGGCCCAAAGACAGATAATGTTTGGAATATATAGTAGGAAAAAAGTACTTTAGAGGAAAGGGATCCCTGACCACAGTTATGATTCCTCCTTTCACACACAGGTTCCTGATAAATAGAAGATTTTAGTGAGTGGGGAAAAGCTGAATATTTCAGCGCAGTACTTAAAACAGACAAATCACTGATGTTCCATCAGAGAACAATCTCATTAAAAAAATTCTGGTAGTAAGAGTAATTTAAAAGGTGCCTGTTCTCTCCATATACTTATTTTCTGCTCCATTCCATACGCCTTATGTCGGTTATGTCAACGTGACTGCTTGGGATGATGCTGTAAACTGAATCATTGAAGTGAATTGGATGGAGGAGGGAGGGAGGAAACAGCTGGTTTTTCTTAACCCTGATCATGAAATGTTTTATTTAAAAGGAAGCTGCATAGTGAATAGTAAATTGTAGGTATCATAAATACAATATTTCATTCAAAACGACACGTATCGTTGCTATTCAAACAGTCTTCCAGACAATTTATTTTTTGTTGAAGACTTTCAAGGGGCTCTGAGGTTCTGACACTGTAAATAATTTCAAACTGCCACGCCAGAGGAATGAGAGAAGGCTCAGAGGACAACGGGTGGCAGTTTCTTCAGGTGAGAATACCGACTGAGGCAGGAAGCATATTCCAGCTGGCAGGCTTTTCACCACTGATAACCAGATGTTTACTCAAAACAATGTGGGAAACTTCCACAGCAGCACTCTGCTCCCTGGTTGATTCTAGGGAAGGTTACATGAAATACAGCCGCCATAAGGGATGTCATCTGGTGATTTTCCCCAGGTAACTTCATGGCATCTATCCTTCCAAGCATGATCATTCAGTAGCTGCCACCATCTCTCCATTCAGGAGCTCAGATATCTCAGGCACACAGTGAGAGCTCTGAAGAAACAAGTAGCTCTCAAAACCCACCCTCATATACTACCAGAAAGAAGATATCCCTCTTGCTTTAGTTATTTGAGAGAATGGAGGAAAGAAGAAAAGGTTCTTTGTTTTAAAAAAATCTACTTTAACATTTTTCTTTAGCACATTTTTTAGAAGTTGCATGATTACCAGTTTTAAGTAAGTATAAACTAAAAAAAAAAAAAGTGAAAACTAAAAGGAGAAAAATAATTTATTTCTTTGTTTCCCCCTTGATTTGTGCTTCCCAAAAACCTCGATGTGATGTTAACTTGAAATTTAAGAAAAAATCCTTCTCTCATGTTATTTTCTTGAAAAATACTATATGAAGGGCAAAAATATTCTTCATTTTAGCTAGCTTATTTATTTGGGAAACAGATAAAAAAACATCCCCAAACAAACAACAAATTTTTCCAAAAAAACTTATTGCAGAGACTGAACTCCTAAATGTAAAATTAGCATAAACAAAAACAGTTCTAAAGATGTTGTGTGTTTTGTAGCAGTAGCTATTTCCAGACACTATGTTTTCATTAAATTATGCAACATTTTCCATCAATTAAACTATTAAAAAAAAAATCAAGAAAAAAGTGAGTATGTTATTCTACTTTTCCTGGATTTCCTGTAGATTACCTGTTTTCCTCTATAAACACAGGCAACAGAATATAAAACTATCCTGTTTACATCTATTCCAAATGAAAAGCTTAAGTGTTTCCAGGATCCATTTGGCTGCAGGAGCCACAAATTTGGAGCGTGTGCCTGGGTAGCTCTGTAACTGCAGCACCCTCTGCTGCTCTTTTAGTTCTAAAACATATAATTGTACACTCAGCCAAATAGAAAATAAAATGAATATATGTTGAACATGTTGTTTCTTGAAAATGGTTACATTATTAACTAATGCCATGTGCAGTTTACAGGAAAACATTTTGCTATTACATACAGTATATTTTCAACTTTATACTACTTGAGCATTCTGCTGTATCTTGTTTCTGTGATAACACCAGATGAAAACATAATAGATGAAAATATGAAAATATGCTGTATTTCACCTCTTAAAATTCTCCTTTGCACAGCCTGCAGCTGGCTTAGACTGGGGGCAAATAGTAAACAGGTTTATATTTTGGCCCCTGATCATTTCACTAAATCTAAATGCTTACATAATCTGCAATGATTACTTCACAGATATAGTCATATAAGCACTTCATTTGTAACTGCTTTCTCCCACTTGGAAAGGCAAGGGAAGGAGACACTCTCAAAAGCTCATCCTTGCAGAATTTGCCTTAATTTTTGGAAGATTTCTTCTGCCAGGATGAGTGTGGCATGTGGTTCCGGGGGCCAGCTGATGCTATCCCACAATGCCACCACTGAACCTTCCGCCTGGGAACCATCAGCTCTTTTAAAGGACTATCTCAGGACTAGAGATGGTGTCAGGTTGTACCCTCTTTTTAACAGATGGCATATTGTTGTCCAAAACGAACAGACTGATCCTTTCCTTCATTCCAGTCCTCTTTTCCCTGCCTCCTGTTTATGCACAGAATTAAAACTGAATGAAGTGCATTTAGCACTGTATCCTGTCTGTGTGGAGAATTCATTTAGAGTTTTCATGTGGAAACCACTCTCCCAGAAAGGATGAGCAGAGAGAAAAAAACTTCCACATTTTTCTGAGAAAGTGCAAACCCGTTACAACTTGTAGCATGAATTTTCATTCACAGTGTCAACCCTACAGCGCAAATGCATCTCCAGAAATCTTTTAGAAAAAGACAGAATACAAGTGTAGGTATATAAACACAAAGTTTGAACAAGCCATTGTGCAGAGGCAATTTTCAGAGTTAAAAGTTGAGACCCTGCAATACACCATTGACAGCTACTGCAGCTGGCTCCACTTCTATCCTGAAGTCTTTCTGGTGTAAGGCAAAACTTTTAGAAGCAGCCACAAGTATTCCTCAAAAGCTGCTTATTGATATTTTATATAATGCTGCCAGCTAGTGGCACATCTTGTACTGAGTTGATACCTACTGGGAGTAAAGAGACAGTGGTATTAAGTGGAGTCTGCTCTACCACTTTTCTTTTGATGGTGTACAGTGATGTGGCTGTCAAAGACCATAAGCACAGAGATCAAAATGTGAAACAGAAAGACCACAGAAACACTTCCTGAAAGAGCTTGTTTCAACAAAAAGTACTTACTAGAAGAAATAAAAACTCCCCCCCAAACCACACAAACCATGTTATTTGAAACAAATTACCATGTTTAAAAACAAAATACAGTTTTTACAAAAGCTAATCTGTTTAATACAAAATTATTTCATAATCTTATAAATTTCTAGAAAAAACATTAATCTTGCTGATAAATATTCAGTATGGCAGCCAAAACAAACACACGGAATGCTAAAACATTTCCCTGTTTTCTGGTAACTCAGCCCAAGTCATTTAAGTGAAGTTTAGTGCCCAGTAAATAAATGCTGGCTATGCAGTGTGTCCCAAAAGAACACTGAAGTCTGTAACTCTTCCGTGCATCCTCCTCACAGAGCACACTGCTATGACAGTACATTCAGTTCTGACTAGCTCCATTAGTATTAGATATTAGGAGAAATAATATGATACTGTCAAAGACCATTTCAGAAATATCTGGGGTTGTTTTTAGAGTAAACTATGATTTGATAATAAAAAAGTTCTTGTAGAACACTACAGCAATTGCAAAAAACAGTCAACCTAATTTTAGAATACAACAGTAGTTACCTCTGGGGATAAAAGGAGGCAACACAACACCCCCATCATTTCCACAGTGGGTTAACACAAAGAGAGTCAAGAAATACACAGGAAAAGATCAAAGAAAGAGCCAATTCAAATTAAGGGATAATGGGAGTGCACAGAAACTCCGTCAGGTATGACCCAAATAGAGCAGTTGGGTCACACACAGTTGGGGGAACTTTACTACGATGGTGTGACAGACACATAGTTACTCTGGCTTGTACTCTTGGCCTCGTATTCCATACAGGTGGTAGCAAAAAAGTGTGATTATTACACTCCAAGCCAGTACTGCATGCTGCCAGAAGATAATAATTTTACAGTTACCCTAACAGAGTGTAATCTAGAGTGCATAATAAAACAGACATAAATCAGTAATATGTAGATCAATACAGACAGACACTTGCAGACAAAGACATTTAAAAATGGGGAAGCAGTGAATCTAGAAATGACTTGGCAAACACTATATATAGTAGCACAGCATGAACCCTCAAAGCAATTCTGAATCCAAAAGGACAAGTTTATCTTTGTATAAACAGAGAAACAGTTTGACTGTTTCTACTACAGGAGTAATAAGACTACAGATGTCTTATTACTCCTGTGTTAGCACTGGTGGTGTGCCTGTTAGAGGGTAAGTCTTGTTCTACCATCTGCAATCAATAAAAAAGTAACTGAAACACTGTTAAAAGTTAACAGAAGAGCTGACAGCACATCTATCAATAGGAAAGCATATGAAAACTTTAGCAGAGTAAACTATTTGTGTTAACAAGGAAATCTGTGTAGATTGAGCACAATCTCAGTACCCACACAAAGAACAAAGAGCAAGCAATCATGTTACCGTATTAAACTGTCCTGATTCATTACCTGAAGCACCTTCAAACACATACACAGAGAAAGTATTTTCTCTGCTGTTGAAAATAAATGCTCAAGTTGTTATATAATGAACTAATGTCTATTGAAACATATTGGAATACTAAGACTGGAATTTTGAGATAAAACACGTATATATCAGAACAGTTTCTGTATCTTTGGCTTGATAAGGAGGAGGAAATATGTGCATATTTCTTGAACATCTGGCAAACTTTACCAACTTTATTCTATCAGTTTGCTTGTTTGAAAACAAACAAACAAACTTGAAAGATAAGGCAGAATAACCAAACAAGAATTATATGTGTATCTCTAAATGTTAATTATAGAATAGTAATTACTCATCACATCAAAAATGTTTCAATATTTTTGCTCAGCTTTGTTTCCATGGTCTACCACAATTTTATAATTCAAGTCCATTAATAGCACAGATAATTTTATTAATAAGTATACTGAAGCAGAGCCATACTGGGTCAGACATTGATGGCCCACTTAGAGCTCATCTTGCCTCAGGTTAATGCAGCCAGTAACTGATGCTTAGACAAGAGTGAAAGATCAGGACAAACATATAATCCTACTGCCCCATTAACTCTCCTAACACCCAGCACCACTTCCTAAGCCATAAGTGGTAGCTTTATATTTAATAGCCACAGTGAATTTTTCTTGCACAATTTTTTCCCCTTTGCTTTTTGAATTTATTTCATGTTTTAGGATCCAAACCTGTAGGGTTTAGGATTTAGGATCCAAATTCTGTAGGGAGGAATTTCACAACTTGACTGAGTGCTTTCTTTTGTGTTTCTGTGGTTCGAGTTTGTCCTCTCCAAGCTAGAAGCATCCCTCATTGCTACCCATGTTCCTGCACTGCTGTTCCACACACAGCCACTGCTGGCCACTGGCCAACACAAATCAATGGGCTAAACTAATGTTTTGTTCAATCCAGTCCAGTTGCTCTAATGTTCCCACCATAGCCACAGAACCAAAAATAACCCGCAGTGGGAGGACTTAAGGGTGTATCGAACACAAACAGCTGTGCTACATAAAACTGTAATGCTATGGTACCTCTGACCACAGTAATGGAGTTTCCCAGCTAAATGGAATGGTTATTGAGGGCTCATACAGACGTGTTTTACACTGGTACAGTTAGACTTCTATCAATAGTACTGTATTTAGATAAACAGTGACTTACAGACATTCCCCGTGTTGTCAAAACTTGTAAGAACATCTTTAACATTTAAGAGGCCATTGTGAAATCTGGAAGAAAACATAAATAGTGACTTTTACTGACACATAAACCATCAAAATAATCCCCATCTTCAAAAAAGAGATTTACTGTATGCATTCACTTCTCACCAGCCCATTTCACAGTGAAGTAGCAAACAGGTACTACTGTAGCCACCAGGGGGAAAACAAGGGGACAATCACCAAAGTCCCAGCACTGAAATCCATGGATCACGAGGAATGTGTTTCTCAGAAACTACTATCAAGAGGAAAACATTTCCAAGAAGCATACATTTTTATTTAGTTGTGGAAGTCACACAGAGGAAAGGAGGAACTTTGGTAAAGCAGTTTCTTTAAAAGAGAAAACCCAAAGAGTATTTTTGAACAGCAGCTATATGCACATTCCTATTTTCTCCCACAAAATCAAGAACACTTAATTAAATTAATGTGAACGAGGAAACTGATTAATGTGCTCAGTGAACTGCATTTTCTTTGGTTTTACATTTGCATAACCCATGTGAAATAAACATTCAAAAGTGGGGATAATAAATTCATTATCTAAATTTCATACACCAACTGCAAATTTTAGAATGCAGTGAGCAAAACACTGACAGCAGCAGAAAGAATAAACACCAAAGTTGAATAAAATTTACCTAAGATTTGCCTTTAAATGTGCAGTGACATACATATAAAAAAGCATCTAATCTTGTTTTAAATATTCCAAACTAATCTAAGCCCAAAATGAACAAAATATTAGTCTTACACTTTACAACAATCAGATTACATAGCTGTTTCACAAATGCATTCAAGAAAATCTAGAAAGGGTTTTAATAATGTTTCAAATGTATCTTATAAGGCTGTTTGGGAACACACTGATTTGAAACACTGAAAAAACGCAATAAATCCAAGAATTTTAGCACCTGCAAAATTAGTTCTCATTCTCTCAGCTGTTCTTTCCTGAAGGAAGATTGCTTTACGAATGGAAAAAGAAAAATCAATATTTTCACAAACATGAAATAGTATATTTATTGTGAAAAACCCACTATTTATAGCTTCTGATAAGCATAAACATTAAATAAAGAAACATTAACATGTTAAATTTTGAGAAGCACCAAGCAGCAAATAGACAAATTCCTAAAAAAATGACAACCAAATGGAAATCAAGTTAGCAAACTGAACTGAGTGCATCAGCAGGGACAAAGAAATATACGAGAGATATTACAAAAGATTCAACTGGACATTAATGCTCTTCTCCCAGCTACATAAAAACAAACCAAAATTACATTCCTGCTTTGCAGTGGAAGTCTACAAGAATGCTGATGGAGCATGTGGATTTTTAATGTACTTCTTTTTTTCAAGTTTGTTTTCTATCCAATTGGACAACCAGTGCAACAGAGTTAGTGCAAGGGAAGTGACAAGAAAGGAGATAGGATTGGTAGGTCTGCCAACCACAGAGCTGCACTTTAAACTCTCCCCTGCTGACTCCTCAGAACCCTACAAACTCTGTAACTCTATGTCTGGGGCTGTTGGGGGCTCTCGAACAGCTGTGAATGTCTCATCTCTAATTGAATGTAAGATAGGGGGAGGGAGATGCTGAGGAAGTAAAGAAATATTTTAATCTCTGTTGGCATGCAGGGTAGTCTTGGGATAACGTGTTTTGGTTTCTTTCCCCCCCCCTCAATTTCTTTATGTACGTAGTTCATATTTAACGGTTATCATGTAACTCTCCAATTGAAGCAAACAAAGGCAAGAACGAAAAATTTAATAATCTAGTACCAGGAGTTCAACAGAATGAAGAAAGAAAAACAGGAGTGAAGTGTTCCGGTCTAGAAAATAATACAATTTACATACTTAAGGGTCAAAAGGTAGGCAAACACAAAAAGGAGAAATTATAAAACCACAGCACTGGCCAAAACCACTTAAAATTTGTAGAAACCAAAAATTGAGGAATTGAGCATAATCTCTTATTGCAGAAAGTTTTAGGAGTGAGGAAAGCAACATGCCTACTTGTGAAAGGGAGAGCTCAGGAAAACACACTTCCAAACAGCAACAGCCATGTTTCTCCATTTGGAGATCTGTACTCATGGAGCCTGCAGACAAACTCTGCACCAGCTATTCCCCGACTCTTTTCCATCACAGGCTTTACCCACAGAATAAAAGTTACATGCACATGTAAATACAGGTATTCTCTAACCCCAAATTCTGCCACAAATATTGTGCTACTCAGTCCTGCACCTAAAACTTTCAGCTTTTAGTTTGGGATCCACTGCTCTGCACATACATCCTCAGCAGTTCCAGAACAGCTGCTGCTTCACTGTCCCATGCCATCAGCTGCTCCTCCATCACCAACCCAGAGAAAACTGCCAAGATACATCACATCTGGTTTCCATGAATGCCTGTCACAATCACAGCTTTCCACAGTGCAGCTGACAAAGACAGAGAGTCTTAAGTGTCATGTGCACTGAATTACGAAAGTCAAGGAAAGGAATCACAGAAATTTGGGATTAAACTCCAGCCCTTAAATTCCCATAAATTTCTACAGGTATCTCAAAATACAGAAGAACATTTGTATTCAGTTTTTTAGAACATGTCATGGATGTCACACAGTTCAAAGAACTTCAAAGAAGTTCCAAGCTCTGATTGCTGAGATCAATAAAGTACTTCAAATGAGCACAAGTAAGCATCATGGGAAAAGTGAATTTCAGGCTGGCATGGTTAATCTGATTCACAGTGTTCTTATAATAAGTGTTCAAGGTACAATACACAAAAAATTCTGTGGCTGAGGCAGTGAGTAATAGGAAGACAAATCTATGAACAATAAACTAATTCAACTCATGTTTCTCCTGATACAAAGCAAAGCAGAATTCCTTACTCTGGACTACAAATAAATCAACTTTGGATGAAGTCAGAGAGAGTGAGATCAATCTTTAAATATATTAATGTTCCTTCCTCTCCAATGCAGGCAACACGAGTGACAGACTTTTACCTGTATATAATTATAGCTATGGAGAGTAGAAAAAAAA
>VZTI01001559.1:46835-58120 GCA_013397865.1 Struthidea cinerea | reverse complement strand
GGTCCCTATTAAGGAATGCTTTTCATGAGCCATATTGAAACAAAAGTAAGTTCCTTCTTTTATTTTGTTCTTAAGCTGAGTGATGAAAAATAATACAAGTAAGTACATGCCTGCATACACTTAAAAAACCTACAAAAACTAAGATAGAATACATTTCCATGTAATATTGAAAAGGGAAAAAGCCAAACACATCACCATACACTATTAACCTACATACAAATTAAAAGTATATTTGTGAAAAATGAAAGATGGAATAGTGGTAAAATGTTTCTGTTAAGGGTACTTTACAAAAAGGCTTGGTGGATATCACTACCAATTGTCACTGTGGCCCACTGAGAACCTCAGAGTTACCTGCAAACATTTCTACCTGATCAGATATTCTTTCTGGGCCGTAGTACAGCAAAACAAGTCAAGTCCTCTTTCACTCCAGATCTAGATCACAGCTTAATAAGGCAAGAAACCAAAACAAAGCTTCTTTTGACTACAATTCTTTTTACAAATACATACACCTTGGGCAATATGATGGAACAGTCATAGATTGATGAGTGAATAAAAGAAGTATGCTGCCAAATCACTTTTCATCTCTTTCCTCCATTTCCAGCTCCTGGGGCCAACCCTTTATGCTGCTACATTCACACATTGTCTCTTAGCATGCAAAAAGAAAGCAATTTGCCATATCCACATAAATTGTCTATAAGAAGCAGGCACTATTTCTCGCAATCCGCTTCACTTTTTTTGATCTCTATCCCTAAAATAAAAAGCCATTAAAAATTCAAAATGTTATTAGCAGAAATATCCAAGAGGAATGGCCAATGGAATTCAGTACTATATCATCTTCTAACACACTACTTGCCACATACAAGTAGTGTCTGTGCATGCCCCTCATTTCTAAACCACAGGTCTAGAATCATCTAATAGTTTCTGTCATATTTTTATCTAAAGGTTCATTCATATTCAGAATAAAGACATGACATCTTGCACAGTACACTTAACACGTTTTACAAAGATTTAACCCTTCCTGTAAACTGCTGACATTGTTCTTTTCAGTTCTGCACTTTAGTATTTGAAACAGCAAATGACTGATCAATGGAAAATATTTTACCACAGAAATAACTTATTTCTTCACTGTTTTCTTAAAATGAGCCTACCATTTAAAAGCAAATCCATATCCTGAAATAGAAAATTTGAAGATATTGATTGTTCCTTTTTTAATTCAAATAAAAGAATTATGTTCCTGTTTGAAAGGCAGGCACCATCTCCACAGTGAGACACTGCATCTTTATGAGCTATAATCACTTAATTGCTAAAACTATTCTCACAAAATTCAAATTTAAGAGCACATTCCTGACTAAGAATAGAAGGATTTAGAAAGGCACTATTAAATAAATATTTTATTTACTCACTATATGTCTTCCTATCCCTAAGAAAACACATATTCAGCACATGCATAATATTTTAACAGCAAAGTGAAATACTGCCACAGTTAAATAGAACTTGAAAAAAGCTAACAAATACACCTGAAATTTCTATGAATAAAAACACAAGGAAGATGTGGAAACAGCGGTGCTGTCTATGTCAAGCTGGAGTGCTTGGAGCTCCCCCTGAGGATGGAAGAGGAGCCAGCCGAGAGCTTATGGGTCAGAATTAAAGGGAGGGCAGGGACTGGTGACATTATACTGGGCATTTGCTATGGGAAGACCAAGTTGATAAAGCCTCTACAAACAGAGAGAGGAGCAGCCTTGCATTTAAAAGCTCTGGTCTTCATGGGGAGCTTCAAACACCCCAATATCTGCTGGAGGGACAGCACCAGGGCATAAAAAATCCTGGAGGTTCCTGAAATGCTTCTTTTTTCAAGAGGCACCAACAAAGAGAGGTGCTATGCTGGACCTTGTTCTCTCCAACAGGAGGGGCTGGTGGGAAACGTGAATGTCCAAGGAAGCCTTGGCAGCCATGACCATGAAATGGTGGAGTTTGAGATCCTCAGTGCAGCAAGAAGGGTGCACAACAAGCTTGCTACCCTGGACTTCTGGAGAATGGACTTTAGCCTCTTCAGGGATCTGTTTGGTAGAATACAATGGGATAAAGACCTGGAGGAAAGAGGGGCCCAAGAAAGCTGGTTAATATTCAAGGATCACCTCTGGAGCAATGCATCCTGACCAAGAGGAAGTCAGACAAGAAAGTCAGGAGGCCTACATGTATGAACAAAATGCTCCTGGACAAATTCAAACACAAAAAAGAAACCTGCAGAGTGTAGAAGCAAAGTCAAGTAGCCTGTGAGGAACACACAGAAATTGTCTGAGCATCCAGGGTTCAGGTCAGGAAAGCTAAAGCTCAATTAACATCATCAAGACAAGGATGTCGTGTGTAAGAACATCAAATACAATATAAATTCAGATGAGACTACACTAATCAAATGAGGTTTTGGATTCTAACACAAGAAATTTCATTTTGACATACATTTCACTGCTAACAAAACCTCACACTCATCAGACACTCCTTTTGATACCCCAGAGCTACTGTGAAGCAACTTAGTAACTATACAAAGCTCCAGAGACCACTTTTCACCATGTGTTATTAATCTACATTTCCTTAAGCACACTGGAGATCACTGTTTAACCAGAAGAATTATGGGGATTTTTCAAATGAGTCAATGATGTTTCCCTTCAAGCATCTATTCAAAATGGCACCTAAATTCAGCTTAAATTTTTTAAGCAAAAATTGCCTTATATTGGGGTATCTGACTCTGCTTTAGAAGATTTGCTATTAAGAATGATGCAAAAAAATAAACTAGTGACAGAAAAACATGGCATAAGCTCTTCTTTCTGAGATGTGAATCCAGCCTGAGTTTAGTTAGAGAAACAGGAAAACCAACAAAATTCAGAAAAGCATGCACATGACTGGTAGTTCCTACAAAAGCTTCTATTTGCCTGACAAACTGGTCCCAAGCCCCTCTGGAGCAGTAATTCCAGCTAGGTCATAGCATATCTGAATATACAATTTGATCAGTTTTGATAGCCCTTGAACTGATATAGCTTGACCTTTATACTCTTTGCCAAAAGCCACTAACAACCTTATGAACTTTCTTAAGTATTCAGTCTTGTCAAGATATTAGCTGACAACCCTTTTAACATTGAACATATGCAATGAGCTTTTCCACGAAGATGTTAATGCATAAGGAAAACAAATGTAGATGAAAATTCAAAAGCATTGTTGTCAAGATTTTAGAGGGGCCACAGCAACATTTTTTTCCTGACAAAAAGATATAAAAAGGCTCTCCTATTCAAGCACGTAGTTCTGGATTTAACTGACTGAAATTATTGTTAATAATATGCTCTTGTTAACTTGCTATAATTGTTTCTGCTGTTTAATATTATTATCAATAATATTTTGTCAGTGGATGGAGAAAAACCAAGGGAAGACTGTCAGACATACAGAGAATCCTTAAGTTTCCAACACATGGTCAGTTCTCAAAGATCCAGGAACGCTTACTCCAAGATTTCTTATCTTCTAGGTATGTAAGTTTCAGCAAGAAGAACTGCTGCTCTGTTATGTATGTTAAACTGTTATGCTTATCCCCTAAACTACTGCTTCTGCAAAAACAGGGAAGAAACTTCATTCAACATGGACTCATGGTAAAGTTGATTTTGTTGCAGTCTATTAATACTTTGTTCCTGGCAAAAAACACAGTATTTTCTCCTTCCTTTCTTCACCTCCTGCAATATTCTGAAAAACTAAGTATACTCTATCTATTATAGTCACTGCCTCAGTGTGGAGAAAACATTTTAATATAGAAGTGTAAGACTAAGCAAGTTCTGATCATTATTCCTAAAACGATCAGTGATTACCATTTTTAGAGGTCACTGAATATGTTTTGGAAAATGCAGGGAAAACATAAAATAAATATCCCCACCAGAAGACAATGTCCCTATTCTCTTCAATATTCAATTTTTGAAAGGCAGTGTGAGCCTGCTCCAGCACAGAAACTATACATTTCCACTGAACAAGATTAAAGAAACATAATAAAATAATGCATAAATAAACATGCTTGTTCATAGGCTATAGCTGAGCTGTGTCCTATAACCAGTGAAACTACTATTAGGTAAATAACGCCAAATAAAATGATGACATATAAAGTGGTGGAAACAGAAGTACACAACTATCAAATGTCAGAGCAGGATCAGTCTGACATTCCCTTGGCTTTTGTACTACCAGCACAGGTGAACTTTAGCTCATCTCCTACCTTAAAACTCCAGAACAAGTAAATCAAGTAAGTGACAGTGAGTGTTGCAAGCCACGGCAGTGAACTAAAGGAGTTCAGGGCTGCACTGTAAGGGACTGCAGCCTTGTTCAGCCCAAATACTCCCTAGACATCTTGTGTTTCCTAGCCCCAATGTGCCTCTAAAGACCTAGAAACAAGGAATAGGGACACTGCACAAAGGCATTAGGTAGACTATCAGTGTTTGAATTAGTCCACAGCATTTGCTGGTGGTTTACAGGAAAAGCCTATACGTGGAAAAACAGTGCACCTACTCCTATCACAAACAGCAGTTTTCCAATGGAAAAGTTTCCTTTTGAACCCTTTTAACATCAATGAGCATAAGCTTGGAAAATGGAAAATTAAAACTTTATAAAGCTCTAAATAATTTTGTCCTTGATTTTACATCCAGATGCAAATTTAAAATGATCTGCATGTAGTGTTGTAGGGTTCCTTTAGTATGGTTTGGTTTTTTTCTCATTGGTTCATTTTAAAACCTTGCAAAAATTTCGCAGTTTAATGAAGGCCATTTGTCTGTGTTAGATATCAATTTCTAAAATTGACTTCAATTTAAAGTCCCAGGTAAACAAAAATGCACTTTTTGATTTGGGCTCTCGAGAACATCTTCCACTGGGCAGAGAATGCAAAATGCTCCACCTTCAGAGACCTCAGCAGAAGCTGCAGAACAAGTATCAATTCAGGGATTCTTAAGTTACTGTTGCAAACCTGCTGAGGCAAACCAAGCACAGAAGACACACACACAGAAAACAGAACATGGAGAAGAAGACCAAAGCAAGAGAAAGGAAAACAGAAACAAAATCCCACAAACAAAGCAATGAATGGGAGTTATAAACAAAGCTACTGAGAATTCACTTTCATTCCTTCAGAGGGTTTTTTGGAGGGTAAGTCAGGTTTCTGTGGGTTTGTTTGTGCATGGACTTTTTTATTGTCAATTTCTTTAATACAAATGACCTGCCCTAATATAAAAAAGATTACTTCATTAAGTATATATTATTTTGTAGGAAGAGGACTTTTTTTTATCCTTTTGTTTTGAAAACTGGCTTCCAAATTATCAATGAGTTTTACAAGAACCACTAAGAAGAAAACTGAATAAAATACAGATCATTACCAAAACCCTTTCAGAACATTATTAATAACATCATGTCATAAAATTTTTTATAAAGACTATAAATAACTCTGTTCAGATTTTTTATATCCTATTTATAGCTGAAGAATGTCAAAACAGAAAGCTATTAAAATATAAAATAAATACTCATACTTGCATTCTGTTTTAGCTACAAGCATCAGTATTTTCAGTCAAGCTCTGCCACTTCAGTGAAATGTACCAGAAAAAAGAGTCAGACAGGCTGCTTACTGTAACAAACAACTAAAAATAACATTTACCAGCTTATTTGTAAACTATGCCCTAGTTACACAGAACACTGGAAGAAAGACTAATGAGTTTTATATTTGAGGCCCATTAAAGATCTTAGAAAGTACTTAAAACTTAAATTGTGGTTACCTTAAGGAGACACTGTACTTGGGATAAAAGATGCTTCTATACTGAACCCAGGTCCCAGTTTCCTCTTCTGTATTCTGGTCTTCTATTGAAAAGAGATTGAACGATGCAAACCTTCTTACAGATACTTGTTGGAGATGCACATCTTTCAAGTGCTTTTTCCTCAGAACCTTTGAAATGAAAAACAAATTAAACATTAACAATAAAACTTCCAAGAAAAGAACAAAACCATGCCTATTTAAGTGAAGAGGCAAACCATAATGGCTATGCTATCAGCTAGTAGTGATGAATAACCAAGTATGTCAGGCCTGAATAAAATACAATGGTATTGATGGTAGGGGTCAAGAGAACAAGTTAGGAATTTTGTCTCAATAACTGTAAAGCAAAGGTACTGTGTTCAGAAGTACACAAAGTTGCTTTCTTAACTTACACTCCAGCAAACCCATGCAAAAATCAGAGGGGCAAAATGGGTTCTCCCCTATCCTCTCATTTTACCAAGTTCCACAGCCCAAGCGGTGCCCTCCCCAAGCAATTTCTGTGCCACTCGCTGTCCCTATAGAGGGGGAAAAAACCCCAACAACAACAACAAAGGTATATACTGTAGAATTTAAATGACAAACCCAGAACATGATCTTCAGGTGCCTGAGTGCTGTGTGTTCCTTACTAGCCTACATGTCTTCTGCTGCACACTTGCAGAGATGCTGCCAAAGTTGCCCAAGTCAAGAAAACTGCTACCTGTCCCAGGCCCTAGACTTTCAGACGCCACAACTGTGAATTCCCCAGGCCCCCATAAGGGGACTGACACATGAGCCAGACTTCAGATGAGCCCCAGAACACTCCGACAGCACCAACTTCAGTGGTAAGAGACTGAAGAATTCAAGGCAGTGATGGAGACAGAATGTCATTTGCATTTCTTAAATGATTAAAACACATGTTCAGGAAAGCAAAAATGTGGGCTCACTGTCCTGCAAAGTCTGCTCCACTCAACCATCTTCAGGGAGTGAGGTATCAACCCCTCTGTGCAGGAAAACCCAGCACTCAGCTGTTTTGAGCTGTGCCATCGCTCAGACGACTGCCAGCATTTCCCTGCCAGACAAAAAGACTTATTCCTTAGGGCAGTGATGTGGAAGGAGAGGTGTCCTGGATTTAACTTCTTTCTCCTAACATTGGAGAGAGTACATAAATAATTGCCATTGCATTTTTAAAATTAAGGTGCATATGCAGACCCCAATGATGAATAAAAAAAAAAAACCAGAGCAGAAAATAAACTCATCACTATAAATTGATAGAGCTACAAGGAATAGCTCCATTGAGTAGGAGAGCACTGCAATTTACAAGTTTTTGCCAACTAGAGATAAATCAAATGAGAAACGGCTCTCCAGAATTATGAAATTTGAAATAGAAGCTTTGCATACAGGATGTGGACAAAAAAAATAACAGGTCAGTGATTTTTTTTTTGCTGTACCCAACCTGTGTTGACATGCTTTAAATGAAAATGCACTCACATTTAACAGCCTTACAATTTGGGGCCATGACCTATTATTTTGCAAGATATTTGGAAGTACTACATATGTGAGCAGAACAATTGCATTTGCTACACTGTTGATTTCTAACAGCAGGTCGGAGGCATCAGGCTTACTGCTTTTGGAGCTATTTTCATTGGCAGGTCTCAGCATATGAAAGGCACAGGCATTTTCCATAAAGTCTTAGAAATGTCTGGGTGCTGTCCACACTACTTCTGTAACACGTGAGAAAAATACATACATGAAGGAAAATGCAAAAAAAAAACCAGAGCAGGAGAACAAAATTAAAAGACCAGCAAAATTAAGACCTTCATATAATAGCTGTGTGCCTGAAAACAAAATGGACTATCTTGACGACTAAAGAAAAGCAGTAAGACCTAATTTTCAGAAAAGAGTGTCTGGGGACTTCTTTAAAGCAATAGAAAAAAAAATACAGCAGCAACAACACTTTTCTATTTTCAGTTTTTGTTGCACAGAGACATCTTACAGCCACTCTGTAAAATTCATTCTCTGCGTTAGCAGAAAATCTCATGAGTATTTGAATACTTAAAAGAACATTTCTCCCACAGCCTCAAACAAAAATCAAGTGGTCTAAGATCTGAATTACAACAGCAGGTCAAATCTTTTAAAACCCTAAAGTATAACTGAGAAAACAGCACAAAAGGAAGATTATATTACATTATTTATATCTAACTCTGTATTTTTTACATAAGGATCAAAGGGGGTTTTTCTCCTCAAATCCATTCCTAAAAGGATCACACTTGTGTTAAACAAGCTACAAAGATATGTTGCTGCTGTAGAATAATCCACTGATAAAAACAAAAGGTGACAAACCTATCTTAACTCATTACCAAACAGTCTCCTGTTCCACAAAGATTCTGGTAAAATATTATCACAGATCTCAATTGCAACACCCTTGGTATTTAGGCACAGTATTAGGACCATGTTTATTAGGACTCCTTATGTTTATTATTTTATTAGGACTCCTTATAAAACCTAAAACTGGTTGATATCTCTTAAAAAAAAACCTCACCAAAAAAGAATCTCCTGCAAACAACACGGAGAAAGGCAGTCACCTGAAACTCCCTGTATTTAACTGTGTGTATCCTTGTGTTAGGCCTAGTTGCACTAAATTCAGTAACAGCTCACGGTCTACAAACCTCTGCCAGTTCTCCAGCAGTGACTGCAACACGCTATTTTGTACATGCAAGAAAGTTTCTACACAACCAGCTACAACATAATCTGTAACTGCACTCTAAATATCATCCATAGGAGTATAGTATTTACTTTTACAAATAATTTATTTACCAAATTGTTTTATCCAACTGTAAACAATTTACAAACGCAAGACTAACAAAAACATGGAAAAAGATCTGGAGCACAGGCACCCTTCAGAGAGAGAGGTGCAGGAAGAGATGCAAAATTGTTTTAGAAGTGCTTCTGTTCAGGGAAAAAAGAAAGTCATTGGCCTGTCCTCACTTTAGCTTTTATTTTAATTCTGAAAGTTAAGGTACATTATCAGGTGAGCAAGATACTCTCAGGCATGTGGTGTGACTCTTGGGGATGGTCCTGTGCAGGGCCAGGAGTTGAACTCGATGATCCTTGTAGGTCCTTTCCTGCTCAGCATAATCTGTGATTCTGAGAGTTGTGTGAGAAGAGCAAGAGGAAGGTAACAGGCAGGATAAACATATAAAGCTTACAGATTTAATGAAACTTTCAATAGGGAGCAAATGTACATATAGAGAGGAACCTAATGCATGCCTACTTCTCTAACTTCCCTGCTGAAAACTATGGACTGGATAATGCCATCAACCACAGAGACTGGCAGAGCTCAAAACACAGCCTCAGAGAACTTACTCCAGTCATTTACAAATGCACAGTAAATGCGTAACTTCCCTCAGCATTTTTTTAAATGCAAAAAATAATTTTCTTGATTCTGACAGGCTAAGTTTAAAAATATTGCCAAACTTCAAACTCAGTACATACATAAAACATTTCATTGATAAAGAACACACAGGTAATTATGCAAACCCCTGGTTCTTTATGCTAGCTTCATAGGATACCTCATAAAAGGGCTTTTTTTTCTTAATTAAATCAGCGAGCATGCACTCAAGCATCCTTACCATGTAAATCAATTTGTGTGTGCATTGAATGAAAGCAAATTCAATATATAAACACACCACAGAACTGATTTCACGTAAGGCATTATTATAAGCAGTATGAAAAGCACTTTTAAAAGCACTGTAAGAAACACTTTGACAGTGCTCCTTTAAAAATGGATTTAAAGGGAGGCTGATACCTTCTTCCAATCCATAGATAGATCTGAGCACCACTGTAGCAAAGAGCACAGAACTGATTTTTACTTCAGATGTACCAGTAAGATTAAATTGATCCTTGCTCATCGTACCATACAAAAATCAACAGAAAAGCTGAAGAGCATGGAAAAACCAAGGGAATCTGTGGAGGAAAAGGTCACAGATACATGTAGTTTGAGAAAGAAACAGAAGCCTTCTCCCCAAATACCTACACGCACTCTTCCACAACCCCATTCTAATTGTTATGAAAAGCTCCTTATGATTTTAAGAGACAGGAATATGCCAAAGGCAGCATATGTTGAGAAGCAATAACAGCTAGCACAGCCACAGAGTGCAGCTGACATAGTCTGCTAGAACAGAAACCTACAAAGACAAACCTGATATTCCTACCAGTAACTTTGACATTTCCTGCTTTGGAAACAGAAGTTGGTCCTGTTCAACAGGACCAGCAAATTTAGAAACCAAAAGCACACAGAAAGTGCAAAATTGATGTCCTTAGGCCTCCCACTCTGACCCAGCTGCAGCCACGTGCCCCTTCAAACCCAGCTGCCACCACAGACCCAGCGCCGCCTCTCCGCCCTCTCAGGGACAGCTGACTATGCGCAGCTCCAGATGTCCATCTGCACAGAACCAAACACTCGAGTTAGGGCTGTAAATTTCCCATCCCATAACAATAACAAACAATGAAACAGACTAGGGTTTTTAAACCTTTATGCCTGTGCTCATCTGCAGAGGAATCCTTTCCAACCTCACACTGCTCCAAAAGGGTCTAAAACAGTGTGAAAAGCTGCAGCTGAGAAGCTGCTGTTCACCACAGCACAGGTATCACTGCTTGCTCCTTCCTCTTCACCCTCCTCCAGGCACAGCCCCTCAGCAAAATGCAGTTCTCATGCCAGGTGAGCAGGGTCTTGCCCCAGCTCCCCATGAAAGGCAGTCTGGGGGGCAAGGGAGCAAAGGGTAGGAATGAGGTAGCAGCTATGACAACCAGCCCCAGCAGCATCGATGGAACATGTCAAACTATGGCCTGAAAATCCCAAAGTGCCCTCAGGCTGTGGGGTGCCAGTGAGATGCTGGTCCTCCTCCCTTAACACAGGCCACGGGCAGTTTTGGGGATCTACTGAAGGCACACTTTAGAATCATAAAACCATAGAATAAGCCGAGTTAGAAGGGACCCACCAGGACCATTGAGTCCAACTCCTGGCCCTGCACAGGACACTGCAAGAGTCACACCATGTGTCTGAGAGCATTGTCCAAACGCTTCAACTCTGTCAGGCTTGGTGCCTGACACCACTTCCCTGGGGAGCCTGTTCCAGTGCCCAAACACCCTCTGGGTGAAGAACCTTTTTCTAATATCCAACCTAAACCTCCCTTGACACTACTTCAGGCCATTCCCTCAAGTCCTGTCACCGGTCACGAGAGTGAAGGGACGGGTGCCTGCCCCTCCACTTCCCCTCTCTTTAGAGAGCGATGGATGCGTATATACATGTATATGTTTTTATTATTATCATTTTTCCAGGAAGAGTGCTACAAGCCCCTTTACATGACCCACCACAGGCTCGCAATCCTCCTTGTCACGGGTGCGGGCACCGCTCCGCATGCCCGCGGGATTCTCCGCACCCCCGCCTGGGGCACAGCCCGGCCCGAAGCAACAGGGAGCGACCCGGGGCCGTCCC
>VZTI01001559.1:30930-41686 GCA_013397865.1 Struthidea cinerea | reverse complement strand
GGGGGAGCAAAAGAATTTCTAATTTTATTTATTAAAAACAACTGTGCTTTAGCTACATGAGCTTTAAAATTCAATATATTTAGTAGAAGCCAAGATCTACACGTTTGAAATATTTTTAGTAATAACTACAGGACTTTTTTCCTTGGAACTATAACTTTTTATTTATTTTTACGAAGTGCATTCGCAAATATCTTGCAAGACAGGTATTTGGTGTTGATAAATTCCAGTAGAATGTTTGTGAATATTGGAGGCAGATTTGTTAAATGCAGACATTAACAATCACCGTTCATTTTGACAGTGTCTTAACTACAGGATTTTTTGCTATCTCTTTTTTTCTGTGTAGTAGATGAAGGAAATGCTGACATTTTATTCAGTGTTGAAGATCTTGGCTTTTCTGATGCTTTTATTCAACGGATCAGAATTTCACCAAATCAAAGTTACATGGCCATCAGCTTAAAAAGTGAAAATTCTGAAGAGGCAACCTGCATTATTTTGAAACTTGGTAATTTTCCTGTTGTGGAAAAAGTAATTCCAAGTATATTTAGCTTTGGTAAGTTGTTTATAAATGTGCTGTGGATCACACAAGCTTTCAACATAACATTTTTCTTAGTTTACAAATTTTTTTTTTTTTTTAAATGAAGACAACATTTAATCCTTATAGGTGTTGAATTGTTTCTTATTTATGATTTCTGTAACACTGCACAATTACAGGTTATCTGTTGTGCATGAAAGGAACTGCTTTCTGGGTACAAGTTCTCCTTCATTGTAAAAGCATTTATACATGTTAGAACAGTCGTGCATATAGTTTTTTCTATTGAATCCATTATGCTGTATTAAAAATATAGTGACATGACTGTCATACAAAGATCTTTTTGAGAAATGTTCTAGTTGATAAACCCTTACAGCTACAACTGAAGTCACTGGTAACTGTATACAGTTAGCTTTGCTTGAGAAGTGTGAAAGTACTACCTGCTAGTGAGTATTGGCTGGAATTTCAACTGGAATCCAGGATGTGGGTCACAATTTGGAGCCCAATGAAGTCAGCCAGGCCTTGAATCAGTTCTTTCAGAACAGATTACAGAGCGTTACATTGCTGTTAAAAGAAGCAGAGGTAAATGGAAGTGAATGGGAAATCATTCTTTTATAGCACATGAAAGAGTATAATAGTATGTATGCAGTGTTCCACATCTTGTACCTTGGAGTATATTGCTAGATGTCATCAAGTATATGTGGTGCAGTAAGCAATTTGCCTGGGCAGGGCAAAAAAATAAAACTCTAGGTAAAACTTCCTTGTTAAAAAAATGAGGAGTAGCAAGAATTTAGTGCTTTGTTTCCACACTGAAGACTATAATGCCTGTTGAAAATGAAACATGGAAATTTGCCAATGACATTTTACCTATACTTGATTTGAACATCTGAGTTGATCCAGAAGAATCAGTACAGTTATGAAACCAACATCCTGTTGCCTAAATAGGTGTGACAGATAATAAGAGTACAAAAGATGACTATCAGAATGTTAAATTCTGTAAAGTTAATTCAGGTGTGAGTGAGGTACAGAGGTGTCATGAAGCACAGAGGTGCCTCAATAATGAGCAAGAGAATTAGGTCTTATAACCGCGTGCAAAGTTTATGTGCTAGTATTGAGTGATATACAATAGCAGGGAGACAAACAGAAGTTGCTGAAAATTTACGCCTTAATTTTTCTATAGGCTAGGCTATAGAAGAAATTGGATTTCCCCTCTAAAGGCTTGTCTTCATAGTGAACCCTCAGCTACCTGTGCACTTTGGAGCCACATTGCTGTTCAGAAAGCAAAGTGTTTGTGTTATTTTCATGTTAGTAATTCCTCGGGTTTTGTACTGAAAATCAGTATTTATGCCTAAGACAGCGTACAATAGGTGTTAAAAGCATATGTGTTAAACATCATTCTGGTGTCTGTAGGAGCAGCAGAGATGGCAGTAATGTGGCTGGATCAATCAGAATAACTTCAGAATAACAAGGGTCCTGTATTTATACCTTTCTATGTTGGTGAACACATACACAACCATAGAAAACTGGAGAATTTTTACCTCAGCAGTACCCACGGGGCACATGCATCATCTCTGTTCTCTAAATGGCATGTGTGCAGTCACATGCAGCAGTGCAGAGCTTATGATGTCTTTATTATCTTGCTGACTCCATGTAAACCTCTGTTTCTCTGCTGTTTTAAACAGCCACATGTCTCCTATTTTCCTGTTACCTCCAGAACCCACACAGGGTGAAGAGCTTCCTGTTGCTGGGCCCTGCAACATTGATCTGTGCTTTCTTTTGCTTTTTTTTCAATACATTATGAGATTCTTGTTCTGTGGTATTCAGAGAAAACATGGAAAAATGTTTTGGTGCTTACCTCAGTCCCCACAGGATGCAGAAGTGCTGTCCTCAGTTCCATGCCAGCTGCAACCCACCTTTTTCAGCACTAGGTCCAGTGTCCATGGAATTCCCATTTTCTCTCAGTAATATTAGACACTGTTCTGAATTTGATACGCATTTGTCTTTTTTTCCAGAATGGGCTGCAAATGATGTTCTGTATTACACAACTCAGAAGAACCTCAAATGCCAGAATGTATTCATGACCACTTTCACTTACCAGAAACGTACTAAGTTAGTTTATACAGAACAAGATGCAAGGTAATACTTACTTAAAATATAACAAGTCCTTTACATATGTTAGAGTATTTTATATGTGAAGTATAACTGGTTTGGAAAACAAAGTGTTCCATATCATATTTCAAATGGTAAAAGGCATTTTTGTGTTCTGTCAGTAGTGCCTTATACAGCCTGAGAATGTGCTCAGTTCTCTTTTTGATATGTGATCAACAGAGATTTAACTTTCCTCTCTTACCTCATGAGTTCAGCTGAGTTTATAAATGTCAAGGTCAGTCTCAGGTCAGGGTGTCCTTTAATGAATGTGTGACAGTTTCATACAGGGTGAATCAGACCGTGGATTTCATTTTGTTTTCTCTGCTATTGATGTCTGATACATCTTTTTTAAAAAAATACATGAGTTCAGGCTAATCCTTGCTCTGGGTAATGGATGAACAAAATCATTACAACATTCCAAGAGACAGAACTATTGTTGACTGAATACCCTCTCAATAACCTTTCTTTAAGCAGTGGTTTAGGAAGACAAGAAGGCTCTTTGCTAAATTGAGTGCAGAACTAGCTTTTCAGCATTGTAGCACATGGCATATTTATACAGGATTCCATAAATATTTGTGATTATTCTTAATTCAAGTTACATATTCAGTAAAGAAATTTCAATTATACTTTCATCGGAAAAAAAACCCCACCAAAACAGGAAAAAATCTGCAATGGAGATGGAATAAATAAGATCCTTTTTTCCCAGCTGCATTTGATGCGTAGTTTTGGAAAATCAAGTTGTACTGACCTGGCACTTCCCCACAGGGAAACTGTTGGCATAATTCTGAAGGTCACAGTCATTACAGTAAATCTACTAGAAACTTACTCTAAAGGTTCATCTGCTATTGCAGCTCAGAGCTGAACTCCTTCATCGGAGATGGCAAGACATTCTTTTGTATTGCCATTGAGCAGTTCTGTTCTGCATCTCACCAGCTCTTCTAGTTGCAATCAGGTATTTTCTTAGAAGCTGAAAATTTCTTGACATCCTTAAAAAAAAAGCTACAAAGATAAAAAAAAATTGTAATATCAAAGTCAGAGTCCTTGGGGAGAAGTGTAACATGCATTTCAGCTCAACCCTCTCAGAGGTAGGATCAGCAGAGCTGAACTCTTGGAATCTGTCCTGGATGCAGTGCCACATTCTTGCCAAATTCATGGGTATTAGAAAGGCAGGAGGCTGATTTTTCTTGCAGACTTTAGGTCCCCCTCTGTCTCCCGCCTGTCCTCCTAAAGATGTCAAGAGGGTGCAATTAGAAAAAACAGTAGTACCAAAAAAATGTGAGTTCCTCTACCTGCAAATAATTAAAGGCACTGAAAATGCCATGTAAAGCATCCTTTTCTTCACTGGTCAAATATTCTGAATTCTGGAGAGATCATTATTGCAGTCATGTATCTGATCTCTATGATGCAGATTATGGTACTTAACCCTGCATTTTCTTGATGGAATCTGGATCTTTGTGTTGGACAGTTTTGCTTTTAAAGACATCCAGTCCTAAGGATTCAAAATGAGACTGTTCTGATCCAAGATGTGATATTCCAGTTAATTAGTATGACTCACAGAAATTTGAATCTGAATTCCAGCCTGAATTTCTCTACTATTAGCATCCAGCCACTGGTTATCATTTTGCTTTCTGTTCCTAGATTTTAAAGGCATTTAAAACCAGTAGGTAGATACTAGTTTCTTAGTTCCAAAACCACTTCCTAGTTTCCAGCTTTATCACTGCAACACTGTCCATTTTGCCTCATACAGGCCTCTGTGCCTTTTTTTCTTTTTAAATAGTACTTTTTATCTTACTCACTTCAGACAAAGTTAGGTCAGTAGCACGTAGACATTTTATCAATTTATTTTTATAACAGCTTCTACTTTTGTTATTGCTGTTCCCACATGATGTCATTTATTAATTATCCATTACTACTTTTTTTTTTTACTAGAGTTACAAGCTCAATAAAAAGTTCTACATTTTTCCTGAATTTTAAAGCCTGTATGCATCAATGAACTTCCAGTCTAGCTCAATGATGCTAAAACCCGGATTCAGTTGGGCAACAATTGAACTGCTTTCCTTGCAGATTTCAGGTTTCACACACAAGATTGAGGGTTTTTAAATCCCAGGGTAAATGCAGCACAAGTGTGTCTGGGAGCCAAGTAGCCTGAAATTTCTCCAGTCTGCTTACAGGAATGTTGTTTCTTACCTTACAGATGGAAGCCCATGATTCTGAAACAACTGATATATTTTAAAATACTGATAAAATGTAAGCTTTCTTTTTTTTCTTTTTCTTAATTATTCCCTACAGATTCTTTGTAGACCTGTATTGCACAAAAGACAGGCGTTTTCTCACTATCAACAGCAACAGCAAGACAACCTCAGAAGTTTGGCTGGTTGACTGCAGACATCCCTTTGAGTCACCTGCTCTCGTGCAAGCACGAACCACAGGGGTCTTTTACCACATCGAGCACAGAAAGGAGCAGTTGTACATTCTCACTACATATGGAGAACCTGCAGAATATAAGGCAATTTTGACTGATAATTACATTCATAGGATTAATTTAGATACCTACTGCAGGTCATACAGAAATAGTAAGGTTGGCTTTTAATTCTGTTTTTCACAGCTTAATGAAATAATTTAAGAGAGACAGCTGTATGGATTAAAAAGACTGATAGTGCTGCATGGAGTCTCACCTGTAGGATGCCAGTTTGATCCTAACTCCTTTGACAGCATCAAGAAATTACTATGCTTTAGCAGTCATTTCCCATATATCAAAATTTAAGTTGGTGATCTCAGTCAGTGTAATCAAACCCACCTACAATTGTGCTGGCCATGCTGAAAGCACTTACTGCATTACAGTCTTCTCTAGAGTAATCTTTCAGACTTGGTCTTCTCCAAATGTTACTGAATTGTTCTTCCATTTTGCCTAAGTAAAGGGAGTTTAAAAATCTCCAGGTTTAGACAGGCAAATACCCCAAATACAAATAAGTATTTTTTTTGCAAGAAAAATCTATGAGATCACCTGTAAGTCTGTACCTCTCATTTGTAACTCTTACTACATTTTAGTAATACAAGGTTGTTCATTTTTTTTTACAGTTGATGAAGGCACCAGTAGCTTCCCGTGGCAAGGAGAACTGGCAGCTAGTTTATGCACTGGGAAAGAAAACCAAGCTAGTAGACTTTGAGATGTTCAGTGATGACTGTATTATGTTCCTGAAGAACGCTGGTCATCTTTACTTAAATGTGATTTCTTTTGTTTCACACTCAGTTCAGTCCATACAGGTAAGTTTTATCTCGGCTTAAGCAGCATAATATTTTTCCAGCATTATTTCATTTGTTTTTAACATAACATTATAATGAAAGCAAAGATAAATTCCGAAAGTAAAAGCGGTTTGGAAACTATTAATACTGCCAAGTTCATCGTTGTGATTAATTGTATGACCTGTGGCTGTTCTTCAGGATTTCATGTGGTGGCTTATTGCAGCATTTAAAAAGTTAAAGAGCAGCTATCCTGTGAGTCAGTCCTTTCTTCAACGGATTACCGTCAAGCTCTTCAAAATACACCTGATTTCTAATGTAAAATAGAACTGAGTTCCCTGAATACTCTACTTAGTTTTCCTGGGCCCATTTTTGGTTACACTCAGTGGTGTTTCCTCCCACAGGAAAAAGATTAATGTTCAGAAAGCAGGTATGAACACTGTCCCATAATAAACGGGAAGAGTTGATATTGCAGTACAATTGGTGCAAAGTATTTGCTTCCCATCTCTAGTTGTTAAATACTTGTGGATTAAAAACAAAGTGACTCAATCCAAAGCCATTATTTCTGAAGACTATTCAGATGAAATATTTAATTGATTTGTTTTCCTGAGAAATACAGTCTGAACAACTCACAAGTTTATTGCAACAAGCTGCCAATGCTGCACTTTATAAAACTGCTACAGAAAAAGGTTTTCAACAAAGTACACTGTATGGGCTCCAAAATCTTCATTTTTTGAAATGGTCATAGTTTATTTATTCAGAAAGGACCTGCAGTTACTCAGGAGAACTTGGACTTTTGCTGCCTTTTCAGAAGGCTCTAGCAACCCAACCCAAGTAAGTAATGGTCTGGCAGAGGGTTTGGCTATGTCCCTGCTGCTCTCAAAGAATGAATCTTGATTTCTTTCATTCTTAGCAGAGTTAAAAACCTTAAATATAATAACAGTAAGTGTCTGAGGGTGAATGTGCCAGGAAAAGGTTTTGTTCTTCACAATGGCTGGCACTAGGAACAAAGTTAAGAGGCAGGGGTTTTCAGTGGCTTAGTATTACTGAGCTAACTCACAGTAAAAGCATAATAGGTGACATGGACTTGGCTGTATAACGTGTTGCAGTAGAACTGGAAATGCAAGGAAAAATAGGATCTAAAAAATAAAACTAATGCAGAATCATTTCAAATGTTTTCTCTTAAAAAATCTGCACTAATGTCCATTTTATACTGTATTTGAATTTATTTTTCATTTTTATTTCATTGTCCAACTTTATCCAATAGCCCCAGGGGAAAAATTCACCAGTCTTTCACTTTTTGACTGTTTCATTACTGGATTTAAATGAAATACAGATTGTGCTACATACAAACTGAAGATAACTAGTTAATATCCAAAGTCTTTTACTCTGAAGGACATATTAAGCAAAATTTACAGAAGCAATGTAAGGGTCTCACTTAAATGCCGTGTTTTCTCAGCTACCTATGTGGGCCTGTGAATTTGAATTGGAATCTCATCCTGAACATACCACCAGCACTTGCTATTTTCAGCTCTCCTCCCCAGTACACCCCCCTAAGCGTTTTGCATATTCATTTAAAGAAAATAATCTCATTGAACAAGCTGTGCAAGAGGTACCAATTATTACGAATTGTCACACTACACGTTTACTAGCTAAAAGCAAGGTAAGATTTTTCAGTCTTTTTCCCATTCCTTTTATTCTTTCCTTCCTCCCCACCCATTTAAAGAAAGTGCATTTGGCAGGGAATAGAGATTAAAAAACGTAAAGAGCAGTTGGTGCTATAGTTACTAAACAGTGGGTGTTTTCTTCAGTGCTATAGAGAAGAACAAGAAAGAGTCGTGATTTTTTTTTCCATTAACCTGGGTATTCCAGAGGAGATAACAGCACACGATGAGTCAAGAATCTTAGCATAAATGAGAATTGCTAGTTGATGTATGGTATTGTACTCCCCGTGATAAATGAAAAAGGTGCCAGTTGTTGAAAAGAACACCCCACAACCAGCTGCACAGTGCAGATCAAGAAAGGAAAGTTTTAACAGCCTGAGTTTAAAAATTTGGAGATGTTAATAGTTTGTACTGTGGTAAGTGGTAAACTCTATTGTTAATAACATGTATTCCTGGTGTTAAAGGGCGGAGGAAGACTTGGGTGCTTTGGTAGTTTAAAAACTCCTCAGGTGTTGCAGTTAAATGAATTTCTACTCTGCATCCGTAAGCCCACACAGCAGAGGTTCGGTCTCATGCTTTATTTTTCAAGAGTGCTTTGTACATTCTAAGTGAAAAAAAATTACTGTAATCAAAAAAATACATTTTAAAATAAATAATTGAAGTTTTCATTGCCATGTGTCATTGAGATTTCTGCAATGTCCCTTACTGTAAAACGACTCCTTCTTTTCCAGGATGAAACTTTGGTGCCAATTACAGTTTTTCATAATAAGAATTCTAAAGAACTACACAGGAGACCACTTCTAGTTCATGTATATGGAGCTTATGGCATAGATTTGAACATGAGCTTTAAAGAAGAGAAGTTGATGTTAATTGAAGAGGGTTGGATATTAGCATATTGTCATGTTAGGTAAGTCAAATATAAAATGGAAATAAGATTTTATTTTGAAGGATATACAGGTATTTGTTCAGGTACAACTGAAGATGTACTGAAATAATTTTTTCGTGTACCTATACCTAATTATTCATCTCTTCTTAGATTTTTTATTTAAGTAGTTTTAAATTTACCTCAGGGGCAAAAACCACAAGAGCGCACTGCATTTTAGGTTTCCTAAATCTCTATGATGGCTGTATGTAACTTATAATCTTTTCAAGTCTCATTACTTCTTGTCTCATCTTTGCTCAAGAAAAATTTCGGTTACATGCTCAAATTGCAGTGACATGCTACCTCCCTCTCCTTCTGAGAGCATTGTGTGCTGATGCTTAGTCTGTGTCTTCTGAAAGCCATTCGCATTCCACAGCAACAACTAAGCATTTAACCTGCAACCCGTGTTCTTTTATTGGCTAAATCCTCTGCCTGCAGTTTAGCTACAAATCTACATCTGCTATGTACAATAGACTTCAAATTTTTCTCAGTAGCTAAGGAAGACAACAAAAGAATCACTTTAGGGAGGGAGAGGAAGGGGAGTAATTGTTGGAAATACCAGTCCCAAAACAAATCCAGCAAATATATTCAATCTGCTATACTTGGTGGCAAGTATTGTGCTGTTATTCCTCACACCCCACTAAGTATCTTAAGATGCAAGTCGGTCCTACATGAAGATGGATTCTTCATCCAAAGATGGCAGGCTAATCAAATAATCCATTTTAAACTTGGAACCAGAAAAGGAAGCTTGAGGTGGCTTAGAACCAAAATTGTGGTTGCATAGAAAGAAGTATAAACCGTTTTTATAATTCTGTATTACAAAATGTAACATTTCAAGTAACATCTGAAATTCACAAATTAGGGGGCAAAAAAACTCCCCAACTTTTTAACAGTCTCAGAATTTAAGCTAAGCAGAACACAAATCCTGATAATCTGGTGTGGAGCTCAGAAATACTATTCTACTGTTTTTGATAAGTAACAGTGTTAGTAATGGAAGTATTGGAAATGTTTTCGATATTTTCATAGTTTCCTGTATAAAAAGATAATAATATTATCTGATTTTGTATTGCCTACAATGAAAATGTCATTTCCTAAAGTGTTACTTTTCCCATGGGTTCCAAGACACAAGCACACAAGGACACAGAGTGCCCCTTATACAGTTAGTAGTTTCACCAATCATCATGAATGGATTTATTTTGTCTTCATGTTGTCTCTTTTAGCCATAAAGAAGGGTAAAGGCAAAGACAGAGAAGAGTTAATTGGGAAAGCAAACTATGATTTGCAACTCTGTGGCTGCTGCTGTTCTTTCGTTATCTGAAGCTACGCCATGTAATGTTTTCTGAAGAGACTCCAACTTGAATTGCTTTAAATTTCAGGGGTGGAGGAGAGCAGGGCCTTAGCTGGCACAGAGATGGATGTCAGCATAATAAACTCAAAGGTCTCCACGACCTCAGGGCTTGCATCAAGCTGCTGCACAAACTGGGATTTTCTCAGCCCAAACACACAGCACTGGCAGCTGCCAGTGCTGGGGGAGTTCTTGCAGGAGCCCTATGCAACACTGATCCAGCACTGATCAGAGCCATGGTTTTACAGGTGAGCTGCTGCAGACCTTGTACAGATTCTAACATTAAAGTGTGTTTTCTGCCTCATTCTACCACTTTCAGAACTGGAAATACTCCAATTCTAACCTCACTTTCCTCATTTGTTTGAGAGCACCTTGACTCAGATATTCAAGGTTCTTTGTCCTATTTGCCAACTTTTTTTTTTTTTTTTTAATTTTTAAATGACTACCAAGGCTCCTTTCGTAGATGTTCTAAATACAATGATGAAAACTCATCTCCCACTGACAATTGAGGAACAAGAAGAATGGGGAAATCCATTAGAAGATGAAAAATGTATGAAGTATATCAAAAGCTATTGCCCATACCAGAATATTAAGCCACAGGTAAAACTATGCTTTCTGTGCAGAATACTACAGGCACAACGTGTAGCGGTTCATAAGAAAACAAAAGCAGATACCTGAAATTGAAAAGAAGCCTCCAATATAAATTATTTCAGTAATAATCTTAGCAATAGTTGAAGTCACAAGCGATTACTGAAATTAACCCAATGCCTTCTCCTAAATGGTATCGATGTCTAAACTTGCTTTTGTTTTAAGACTTTCAGGAATAGATTATTGTATAGCTAATCTCAACATGCAAAATGCCTTCTTGAGTGGGGGGGGGGGGGGGGGGGTTGTGTTATCACCATGGT
>VZTI01001559.1:18733-30910 GCA_013397865.1 Struthidea cinerea | reverse complement strand
GGGGGGGGGGGCAGGGTTCTGTCATTCCACTGTGTTTTGCAGGCTTTGACACAGGAGGAAGGAGGTATTTTCCACTGATTTAATACCTTTCCAGAGGTATTAAAACAAACAGGGAAAGGGAAGAGGAGCTATAGCTTTGACATTGTCAAATAAAGAGAAATTTCCCTTGAGATGACAGTGTGTTAGCTGTGTTGCACAGCTTCATTAAGTAAAATTCTTACTATTTAAAAATTAACTTTCTTCTGTGCAGAAAGATTGCAAAAATAAGCCTCAACTATTGTTCTAAGGTAAACCATTCCATGATTATTACTCCCTTTTTTCATTTTTTTGCAATCATCAGCAAGCAGACAGGTATCAGACCTTTACCATTGCAAGTAGATTATCCCCTACTGTGAAGTCATTTTTCAGACCAAAATACTTTTTGCAGTTAGAGTGATAAAACTCTTAGAAAACACTAAGTAATTATGTAATAGATGAGTTTTAAAAGAAACCCTAACAAGTTGTACAGTAGGAGAAAAATGTGTTACTCTGTGAGAAAGACCAGTTGTCAAGTGTTTAACTGGTTTTGGTTTTTAATCTCAGTGTTATCCGTCAGTTTTTATCACGGCGTATGAAAACGATGAACGGATACCACTAACAGGAATCCTACAGTATGTTCAGAAACTCAGAAAGGCTGCACTAGATCATGCCAGCAGAAAAAGTAAGAAAGGTAAGCATAAGAATGTCACAGATAGAGTTAACGGAACCGAAATCTTAACAGTCACGTAATTAGACACCACAGAGATTGACTCCTCCTTAAATGAATTCAAACACAATCCCAATCATCAGCTCCACAGCAGGCTCAGGACACTCTCTGAGATGCAAAAACATAAAGACTGGGAGCCTGTGAGTGGGGCTCAGTCTTCCCTAGGCCTCCACACAGGGCAGTTGTTGGACAGTGCGAGGTGAGCCCACACTGTCAGTCCAGCTGCTGACAGGGCCAGGCTGCAATTCTCAGCAACTCTTGGAGAAAAATCTTATTTTTGCTGCTGTACAGAAACCTACTTGTCTCACTTTGCTAAAGCTGCAGGTCCTTAGTCCAAGTTAGAGTTACAACAAGGCCAAAGCACAGGTGCTTTTATACCTGAAATTTAACCCTAGCTTTGGGAGTTTCCAGCAAAAGGTACATTCAAGCCTGACTATTTTTAGTACCATCTAATCTGGGGAGAGGCTTTTACCACCATTACCAAAAGAGATCTTGAATAACCTTTTCTACATTTCATGATGCCCTGTTTCTGTGAGCAGCACAACTGCAGTGCTTGGGAAATTGAAGCAGGCGCTGCAGTTGTTGTTGCGCTCTTTCTGCAGGAAGAAAAAAGCATGTCTTTCCAAAAAGCCTCAGAGAGAACAAACACACTAAATAGATGAGTATTTTCCAAATACGGAGTTATTAGAAATACAAATAATTCATTCAGGAAGCCCCTCTATGATGCTCTTTTTCTTAAGGAGTAATAGAAATTCTGTCAGGACAAGAAGGCAGAATTACCTATCCTTAAACAATTCACATACCCAGTTAATTTTTTCCATGTTCATTCAATGTAAAGTGATCACCAGCTTCATTGTTCCAGGAAATTGGATTCCTAATATTATCTTAGATGTCCAGGCAAATGGCAGTCATTGTGATTCATCCTGGGAGCGCTCGCTGAATGAGGTATGGTCCCTTTACTGCACAGGTCCATAATGTGTTGCAGGGATGTGTCCCCTCAAGGGACACTTCAGCCTCAGTAGTTGGGCAGTCACTGAATGTATGTTTAAAGTATAAAGAAAAAACTGCTAGAGCAACTGCTGATATTACGTACATATATATAAAAATATATATAAATATATATAATGTAAAACCCCAGCAACCTTTATATAAAATTATATATATTTTTTATATATATACTTGTAAAGATATAAAAGAGACAGTGACAGAGCCAGATTATTGAAATAGCCTCAAAGTAGTGTACAATTCCCACTATAATGTGCTAAGAGCTTTGAATGAAAGGTTCTGGGTTGTGCAAAACATCATTCCAGCAGGAAAAGTCTTGCTCTGTGGAATATTAAGTGCTTAAAACTGTCATACTATTTACTCCCATCTTCCTCCTATGTAAAACATACGTGATGGGTTAGATCTTTACATTTTGAAATGCATGATCTGTGCTATCACAGCTATTCCAATTAGCTTTCAAGATTTTGCACTTTATACAAGCATGCATGTTAAAAGCAAAATACTGCCAAGACCTGACGTATTTTTACTGATGTCTCAGACTGTCACAGTTGGATACAAATTTTACTACTCTTAATTTTAACAAATGCTAGAAAATGTTAATTTGGTGGTTGTGGCAGTTATTCCCAAGACAAATTCTTTCAGGAAAAGCTACATGCTGTCTTAAGGCAAGGTATTTCTTAGCATTAGTATAGGAAAGGAAGATGACTGGAATAGCTGCGCAAGAGCCTGAAAGTCTACAGTGCAAAGAACTTTCGTTTGTAATGAAGTATTTTCATTATTTTAGGTTGCAAGACACCTTGCTTTTCTGAACAGAGAACTTGAGGAAGTGTGCCATCCCCAAGATCAGAGCAAACCCTGCAAATAGCTGCTAAACACACTGACCACCTGAAAAACTTCAGGTCAGATTTGGATTTGTAAGGAAAGCAAACACCTTCTCCAGAGGATCTCTCCTCTTGGGTCCCTGCTTTATGGGCATAAGCACACAAAGCTGGGTGTGGCACTGCCTTATAAAAATACAGACCAAGAACTGGATTTCTGCCCTGCCAGCTATGCAGAAGTAGCTGCCAGCAGAAATGAGTTTGTTCAGCAGCTCTGTTCACGTGAGCCAGCAGAGCAGCACTACACGAACAGAGCTGGAGGACAGCAGTGGGCACGTAGAGCCTCACAGGAGAGCCACAGGCACTTGGCACAGGCAGCCTTCCTATCTAAGGCATCTCTTGCAAGGCCACATCTTACACAAGGCAGTAAAACTCCTCTGAAGCATCTGACGTAGAAGTCTCAGTACTTCTAGAACTAATTCCCATACGTAGGTGATGATGACTGCTGCCCTCTCGATCTACACAGGAGCCATGGTGTAGTGATCACGTGGTGGGATTGACCAAACTGCAAAGAAAAGCACTCTCCAGAACTGGAATTTTAGCAGAACTCTTTTCTCTGAGCACATTAAAAATCTTGCAGTTACCTTACGTAGCATGGTAATCTTAAGAAGGAGGTGCCAAAGTCCCTCAGGAGGACAAGATCAATGTCTCAGAGGATGCCAGAGGATAAAACAAAAATAATGCCTCCACTAAAGCAGCCCGATTCATAGCTTAGCTGCCCTCTGAGCAAGGCACAGATGTGCCTGCTATGCACTGCTTGTTAAAAGAGATGTGTGGTGCACACCTAGGGCCACATCAACCACTGCAGGTGCAGCAAATGCAAATCAGAGCACGTGTGGCATTCAGTAGGGTTGGGTCAGCTGCTTCCTCTGAACTAAAGTACACACCCCTCACCTCAGCCTTAGGGCAGGAAAAGAAATAAGAGAATGCAAATGTATTCTGACTCAGCAGGGAGGGGTAGAATCAACTGGAAATGCAGTTCTGACTGTGGAATTAGATATATTAGCTATATTTTTTTCTTTTTCTTACTAACTGAGGATAATCAGAGCTGTTAGATGTGAGAGAAGAGGTAAAACATCTCAGTGATATACACTAGTCTTGCTTGTGTTTACCTGTTTCAGCAAATACAAGGCCACCCCTTTGGAACAAGTTTTACAAATCTGCAGACTTCTAAAAAGTTCAAGTGAACTGCCACAGGCTTGGGATTCCACAGGAGCACTTACAGACCAGCAACCTCCAGGGTCAGCACCCAGAAAGCAACTGTTCCCTCTCCTCCCAAAAATACATGCTTAAACAGGACAGGTTTTTTAGAACAGGTTTACTTTTCTTCTCCACAGACCCCAAGGAGCAGTTTATACCGTACTTCTTCATCATGAATACAGATACAAGACAATTACGTACCTGATTTTTCAGGACATTTATACTGTACACAAATAAAGTTTTAAAAGCCAAAGAAAATGAGTGTTTTTAGCATTTCCCTGAAACTAATATCTTCTAAATTAACATGAAAGCATAGGTATTCTACTCCTGCACTTAACAGTTCACATAGAGTAAATCAAGGGCCTTGGAATAACAAGCTTTTTCTGCCACAAAACACTTCCCTTGAAAAGCTTCCATAGTATGAACAGGCTTTGCTGTTTTATATTCAAGGACCAGGCCTTCTCCCATTTCAGTTTTAATTAGTTTGGTATTGACCACTTCACCAGCATTGCTGAAATGAGTACTGAGTCTTATAACAGCTTCAGAGGGAAGGTTAGGAACTATGGCCTTCAGGTCTACTGTTGACTCCTGGCCGAAGTTGAGCACCATCATGAAGACTCTGTCTAACCCATCCAGCTCCCTCACGTACACAAACACATCACTGTCATTCCAGATGTGGCACATCCACCCTCGATTCATGGGGAGCTCATTGTTCCGCAGCAAGGTCAGCGCTCTGTACAGACTCAGGGTTGAGTTGGATGAGGTGCTCTGGATCTGCAACAGTCAGCACCAACAGGGTCAGTCCTTGGCACTGCAGGGGGGGAAATACAACTCCCGTCTCACATCCACTCAGTCTGCTGAGAACGTGCCTATCGGAATCCCATGCTGACAATTATCCCTCTTCAAATCTGTCTGCAAATTTCACTGAAAAACTGCTTTTTCTCATGCACTTCCTTGGCATGTGTGGAGTGGCAGAGACAGAGGTTATTAGGCATAACAGTTCCCCAGCACTAATGTGATTGCTTCCTCCCACAGCTTCCTTTTAGTACTGTTGACTCAGGAGAAAGCCACAGCCGTTGAAAGCTTGACACTGAATCTTTTTCATTGAGTCCAGTCTACTGCAGTCACAGGGTTTATTTCATGTTTTATATTTCTGTTATCTTAGATTTTTTTTTTCTGCCTTCAAATTTGCTCAGCACTGTAGCTCCGCAAAATCTGTTTGATTCACTGCTCTACTTATGTTAAGAGTTGGTCTAGGTTAAGTTCTTGTTACAAAGCCAGTGCTTTCTATAGCAATAGAAATGGAGGGGAAAAGACACCAGTTTTCAATTTAATATCAAAAGGATTAAAAGGATGTTAAAGAGCCAAATTGGCACATCAACATCATAATTGTAGTTGCTCTGCTTAAATGAATATGGATGAAGTAGGCTCCTTGTTGTACAAGGATTTCCTTTTCTAATAAAACTTGTGAGGATTCAGTGCTTTTTTTTTTTCTCTTAAGTTTGTTCCTATTGCCAGTGCCCACTACTAAAAAGAAACGAGAGCAAAATAGATACATTAAAATATCTTTAGACCATTAGTTTGTGACACACGTAGATACCTACTTCCACATTTACACTTTGGTAGTCGGAGTTAACAGGTAACCAGCTGCTGTTGCCTTCAGTAAAACCAGCATTAACTTCTCCATCCCACTGCATGGGGGATTTCTCTGGGAGGGTCGTCTAGAAAATAAAAGTGGTGATTAGCATATTAAAAATTATTCTTTGAATAGCATGTTCTCACATCTCCCAAGTTAACACCGTTTCAGTATTGCTTCCTGTGGTTTACATTAAAATTTAATGAGGATGTAATTGTGGTCCAAATCTAAGGGGAAAATGAGAACCAAGACAGTTCCTGAAATGGAGAGGAGTGCATCATCTCAGATACAGCATCTCTGGGTAAAACATGGAATTCCCAAATGACTCTTGCTGGAGTTGTCATCCTTTGCAACAGATGGTTGGATAAAAGTTTACTGATGACAGCCAGGATATTCTGATAAATATCTAGACATGCATTGAGTGAATATATGAGGTAATGAGTCCTTAGAAGAGATGTCGTTAAAATAACAGTGAACAACAAGTAAGTGCTGTTCAGTGTCTGTTCTTTTGTAACTATCGCACTATTCACCCCAGAACTTTTCAAGCTTACATTTGCAAGGGGTACAATTTTGACAGGACTGTTAGTATTAGAAAGGTAAAATTATTATTTCCAAGTGCAAAACTATTGAAAACGGGCTTTTAGCTGATTAAAAAGTGTCGATGTAAAAAAAGTGTGAAGTTCTCATTTTGAAGAATTCAGAAAAATTCTGAAAAAGCTTCCTCATTGTTATTGAAGAGCTGCCAAAAGATCTGACACTTAAATTTAATGATATAAGAGGGCATAAAATATTTTGCACATACTTTGAGTGTTTGTTTTCCATGAAAACTGTTTTTCATATAAAGGACACTTTTCAATACAATCTGTCAGAACAGCAGCCTAACAAAAGAAATTGTCACTTTGCTTTGTGACATTATAAATAATGGGTTTCTCCTTTTTAGCATATTCTGAAAAGCAGGGGAAAAAAAATCTTAAGTTTTCAGCACTGGTAACACTGCCTCTCATCTTTACCTCTTTCAGCGTCTCCTGCAGTGTTTTAAATGCTGGGGCTATAGACTATATCATCCTGAGCAAATACTCTCCATCTTCCTAAGACACCCATTAATCAGGGAACCTTCCGCTCCAGACTGAGTGAAGGGTGGGTTTGCATTGTTCCAAAGCCCTGAGCCACAGGGTAGCCACTAAAAGAGAGTGAACCCTGAGGAGCTCAGGGTGAGCCACTTTTCTTAAGAGAATCACTCTGTCAGCAGTAATCAGCAGCAGCAAGAAAATGCAGGGGATACTTTGACCTAGGGGTTTCTCAGAGGAAATGAGATTTCCTTTTAAATCAGAGAATCATTTCCTCCCATCTGAATCAGACAAACCTGGAGATGATCCTGTGCTTCAAGTACCTCTTTCCCTTTGATAGAAAGCTAGCCCATGCCATTTCTAACACTGTCACAGAGGCTGCCTCGTTCCCTAACAGAGACTTTCCACAGGGAAACCAGCATCTGCCATAGGACCATGTTCTCATGGTGCTCAAATATGGTCAGGAGAGGCAGAGATGAGCTGGTCCCTTTTGGGACAGAGTATGCATGACAACCAAAAGCCACTTCTGCTTGCCACCAGGCAGCCTCCCTTTTGTGCAGATCCCTTCTTCTGAGCTTGGGCACACTCACGACAGCCGTGGCTTGGACAGAATCAGAACCGTGACTTCCTTTAAATAACAGCCAGGAAATAATGGACTCTGACATAATGATGAGGGCACTTCCATGGGACGAAAGAGACAACTCAGTTCCTCTTCCCTCATATGACTTCAGCACACCTCTCCTAACCACTGGCCAGGCCCCGTGCTGGTACTTGCTCTCCTTTCTGCTGAAGCAGCACTTCTGCAAACCATGCAAGACTGATCTGGAGAAGGACAGAAATCAGGATCCATAACTGAAGTCTACCAGTTCAGACACACATCAAGGCCTTGGATCTGGTCTCTGGCCTGGCCATTTCTACATGCTGTACAGTGGTTTGCCATGAGGAACATGGAAAACCATTTAAGCAGTGAGGAAGACTGGGTTTGGTTAACAAAACAAAAGTTCTTGTAGTTTTGAATGTTCTGTTACTTGGAACTAAACAACAACAGGACCAGAGTTTACGTGCTCTTCACTTACATTTTCTGACACAATGTCCTCCATGCCTATTTCTTCACCATAGTAAGTTACAGGAGTACCAGGGAGGGTTAAGAGCAGCATGTTCATGACATTGACGTACTCCTTCCCAATCCGAGTTGAAATCCGCGCAGCGTTAGGGCTTCCAACCTGAAGAAAACATCATTCTGCTAAACACATGTTATAAGATTTCATGTCTATGTGAAATTGATTAACTAATTTAACAAGGTAGTAAATGTTTTGGGGGTTTTCTTTCCCTTCCAGGGCTGTGAGGTCCATTATCTTTATCTTGGTGCCACTACAAACTTCTGTCACAAAAAATTTAATACACAGAAGTCCTGCCTGCAGCACATGAGGCAGACATGAGCAAAAGATGACAAATAACTCTCCCTGCTTACAGTTCCCTGCTATTTTTTTCTGCTGTGTGAGGACCGCTCTGCTTGCTTTGAAAAAATCCCTTGCACATTCCAAACATGCTTCCTAGGAAAGAGGAGCAATGTTTTAAGTTAACTGCCCTCCACTGCCTGCTCTGCCCTGGCCCCGGGCGGGTTCAACAATCCATTGCAGTGAGTCAGTTTATGGTCAAAGATAATTATCCCAATTCCATTCTCACTGGTGTTTTAGCCACTGGAGACACTGAGGGAGAGGCATGATCATAAATTCCCTTCTGTCATCCTTGCATGGGGAGTGGAACTGTTATTGAAGGGCAGGAGAACCAGGACTCCAACTACAGCAGCTGGTAGTTTTCACAAGGACAGCGACTGTAGCTCAGGATGCTGCTGATCCCACTGAAATCAGTGTGCGTGTGTATGGTTTCTGTCACCTACAGGAACAAGCCCTTCCTATGAGAGTTGGTCTAGAACTCTTACTGCCCAGTTTGGCCATTTTCCTGCAGGCATGTTTTTCATCCACAAGTCGACAGCTTCAAAAATGCTGTTGCCCGATAGATTTTTCATGTTAATTAGGTTGAAATTGAAGGGAAAATCTGCTTCTTGGATAAAAGGCGTTCCATAATACATCATTGTTGCTTCAATGTCTTCCTTTTCATCATCATCAGTACCCATAAATCTACAAAGTAGTACACAAATAGCTTTTTTGGCTCGTTTTTGGTTACACAGAACAGAATAAAGCTAGAAATGGTTGGACATAGAGCATTAAGAATTACGTTCACTTTCCCCCTCCCCGTCAAAAAAAGATTAATATAGAGAAACAATATTTTGGAAAGCAGACAAGGAATCAGGGAGAAATACTTTGGAAATTGCTGGAGAAAAATCTACAAGAGTCAACACAAGGCTAAAGTATCTGACTGAGGTCTTATCCTTCTGAATCCACAGCCACACAATCCATTCCAGCAATTTCCATGCTTTTCTTCCTTCCTTCACAGAAGAGGACCTGGGGGTGCCCCAAGTTGACCATGAGCCATCCATGTGCCCTTGCAGGTGGCTCATGGCATCCTGGGCTGCATTAGGAGGAGTGCTGCCAGAAGTGAGGGAGGTAATCCTCCCCCTTTACTCTGCCACTAAGGCCATTAGGGACTGAAACATCTCTCCCAGGAGGAAAGGCTGAGAGGTGGGGCTGCGCAGCCTGGGGAAGGGGAGCCTCAGGGGGATCTCATCCATGTATGTAAATAGATGAAGGGAGGGTGCAAAGATGGCAGAGCCAGGCTCTTTTCAGTGGTGCCCAGTGCCAGGGCCAGAGGCAATGGGTACAAACTGAAACACAGGAAATGTGTTTCCCTATGAACATCAGGAAACTTTTCCACTGTGAGGGCGACTGAGCCCTGGCACTGGTTTCCCAGGGAGGTTGTAGAGTCTCCATTATTGGAAATGTTCAAAAGCCATCTGGACAAATTCCTGGGAAATTGGCCCCAGGTGGCCCTAATGAGCAGGGGGTTTGGACCAGAGAACTTCAGGAGGTCCCTTCCAAATTCCACCATTCTGTGATTCTAACACTCTCTGTGCATCTCACTTGAACTACACTATTAAAACTATACAATAAATCAGGTGCGGAGCTGATGAATTGCAGCATCTCTGTGATTAGAATGGTTTCCTTTTCTGCTTAGCTTTGTACAGTCCATAGATGGAGCAGAGCTAACAGGGCCAACTCCTTTCCTTTCTGCACACACTGGGGAAGAGAAAATACAGCCTATGCACTGCTATCTGCATTGGAGGATTTTCATTTCTGTGGCACATTATGCTATTAAAAAACCATTTTATTGCTAGCAAGAGGGTGATGAATATTTGAGAAAAACTGGCCAGCTGTGCTGGTTACCTGTATCTGCCAGGCTCTCTGCTGAACTGATTCATGGTGTGACGGAAGCCGCGGATGATGTCATGCAAACCAACTTGCGTGGTCGTGTAGTCATGGTAGAGCTGGGAATAGGCTGTGATACTCTCCTTAAAGCAGGGTATAGTATTTCACATTAGCTGACCAATATTTTAGGTTTCAGAATTCTCCAAATTCTTCCCATCCTTTCCTGAGAGTGCACCAGCCCACAAATTTTTACTGAAATTAGTTCAACATGCTAACACTAACAGCACAGAGCTGAACTGCACTCAAGGAACTCTAGAGTAGCAAAGGACTGATAATTTTGGATTCCATCCTTCAGCAGAGAAAGCCCACCCACAGCACTAGCCAACAGAACCCATCTGGAGCAGTGAGCACAGCAGGTGCTGTAACCTCACACCAGGCTGGAAAGATGGACAATACCTTGGTAAGGTAACACAATACCACCACCATGCTGGAGCTGACCAGCTGTCTGTGATCCCCAGCTCCACAGGAGAACAGTGTCTTAGTGCTGGCACTGTCTGGGAATGTCACCAAGTTCATTATCAGAGCAAAAGCAAACAGCATAAACAGCAGTGAACGTGCCTGGTCACCTCTCACTGTGACAAGCTGCCTACACCAGAGTTTTTTAGTTTTCCTCCAGTTCTTACTGGGGCTTCTTTCTGGTGAGTGCTCTCTCTGCAGAGTGCCCAAGACCCACCTGCCTTCCAAGGGACATGGCTGACCTGATTTTCCTACAGCCACAATTAAGCCCCAAAAGAGTCAAACCTGGCACTCTTGTCTCCACAGGAAATGCAGGAAAGAAAGCAAAGACAGAACATATACATTACTCCATTCTGAGACTTGTTCACTGGAGGCTCATCTCGGAGATGTGTTGCTTCTAAGAGAAATTTAACAGCCCCGAAACTAAATCCATCAACTCCTTTGCCGAGCCAAAATTTTATAATATCCTAGACAAAGGTAAAAATTGAAAAGTCTGAGTGAGCCCACCCCATTTAAAATAGTATACCTTTAAAAAGAAAACTAAACTTGTAAGGAGGTGTTAATACATAACAATTCATTTTTTAATTTGTACTTCAAATTTTTCTAGAAGCTAAAGTGAATCATGTTGATCTAAGGTCAAATTAATAGCTACATAAAGTATGTCTTATTATTTCATTCAGTACAAAAAAGAAAAAGACTGGACTGTAACTTCTCCCATAATTCAGAAGACCAAAGCCAGGGCATGACTTGCTAAAAGCAGTTTCTAATCTTGTCCATCAACACAACTGGGCTCATGCTAAGTGCTGTTGTTGATAAACACTCGTCATGGCTGCACACAATTAGAACACATTGATTCAAATATGCAGGAATATGTTGTTCTGCACAAAACCTTGTGCCACCAATTTTCTTTTACACAATAGAGCTCTTAAAACATTTGTTCTCTCTTATTTGACTGATGTAATTTTTTTAGCTTTATTTTCAGACTTATTTGTTGATTTGCAGGAACATGAAGAATTATTGTCCAACAATTACAAATGCTACTGATTTGAAATTTCATTATCAAATTCCAACATTCATCACTATTAGTAAAATTATATAATACTTCAGTAACTATTGAATTACTACAGTTTTAATTACCCTAGTTTTAACAAAAACCTCCAAAGTTCAGTCCTTCTTGACTGGTTTCTGCAAATGTCCTTTTAGATGTGATACTTGTCTTCATCTGAGGAAAAAACCTTTTTATATATTTTTTTAAAGATGTCTATTGAATTGCCTTTTTTTAAATGTATGAAGTACACTTGTCTGAACAGGCTGGAGTAGAATTAGTCCACACTCAAGCTGCACAGAGTTTTGTTTGGCAAATAAAGACTCGGCCTCACTGAGCTGCACTTTCTGGTAGCACCATTGTGAAAGCAGCAGCTCTCAATACGGTGTCTGTCCAATACCGAACCTACCCAAAAATGCTCATGCTTACACCTGTGCTCAGCACAAAGGCAAGCCCGGGTATCAGCACTGCAAACATCAAGCACTGACGTGGTTCTCACTGGCACCAATCTACATCTATGCACACATGAAAGCCACAACATGCTGGTTGCTGAGTTTGGCTGTTCTTGGGTGCCCAAAGACTTGAGCTTCTCTGCAAAAGTCCATTTGCTTCCTGCTCAGTCCTCCCAACCTTCTGGAACGGGACTTTGAATTAAAATACTAGACAAAGATTATTCTTTAACATGATGTTCATACACATTTACCAAAGGTTGGTGTTACCAGGCCAAACTTCCCAGCTTTCATGTTTGGTGTTTTTTTT